>VZRZ01000585.1:284504-455773 GCA_013398175.1 Climacteris rufus
ATGGGCTTGGGGTTCCAGGAGCTGGACATGGGCTTGGGGTTCCAGGAGCCGGACATGGGCTTGGGGCAGCCCTTGAGCAGCTCTGCTCTTCCCACAGGGTACCATACCACTGGTAGCTCCTCACTGTGTGGGGTGCTGAGAGTACAGCCCACAGACGTGGAAAGCTTCCAAGTAAACTTTATCCTCCTTTTCCTTTCTCTCCTGTTCTTTGCCAGATTTGTGGTCTTAGGCCATAGAAAGAAGTTGGAGAATTACTCGGGTTTTGTTTATCTTAAGTAAGGCCCGCAGAAGAAAATGCAGGTGAAGATGCCTTGGTTCACAGGATTGTTTTGTCTTCTGGAAATGGAAAGGTGTGGAGTTGTCACTAGATGCTGCTCCTGCCTGGCACAGAAAGCTTTTGGGGCATCTTGCCACTTAATTTCTCCATGCTGCAATTTTCCCGCCTGTGAAGCAGGTGTAGACAAATTTGCATTAGCAAGTGTTTTGAGGTTGAATATTTTAAGCTTGCTAAGCTGTTTTGAGATCCTCGAAGTGAAATCACAGTATAAAGGGCAAATAATTATAATTTGACCACTTTATTTTCCAAGACAACTTAGTTCTAATCTAACTAAACTTAAAAGCTGACATGTGATTAGGAAATAAAGGATGACTGAAAGCTAAGGAGGTTATTGAGCCAAACTGTGATTAATTATCTGAATTAGTATGAAGGAATGGCAAAATATTGCCACATTTGTAGTTACTTCTTTAAAAACCTGAACAATTACAAAATTGATGTTAAAAGTAGGATTTTTACAAAAGAATCTCTTTGCATGATATACATTCCTTTCTAGGAAAATAGCTAGTGCCTCAGAATGTGATGAAATTGTAGTATTATCAATGCCTAAAATACCACAAAATTAAATTGAGTTTAAACTTCAGTGTGTGGGTTTTATTATCTCATATTTATATAAATTAATTTTACAGATAGAATAAAAATACAGATTTACTAGTCATGCATATTGAAATTATTTCTCCCGAGAAGTTTGGCTTTTTTGAGGATTCTTTGAGATGTAGGCACCAAGTTATTAATCAGATGTTGCCTCAGTGATAAGCAGGTGTATATTGACTGAACATTTTGCTGGGACTGGCTACAGTGGAAAATGAAAATACACTGAGTGAATGAAGAAAGAAAGTGCAAAGAATAAAATTTTAGTATTTTTACAATGTTAAAATTTTTGCGAAATGATTCCAGTGGAACTGAAGGACCCATCTTTTTCTGGCAATACAAAATTTCCCACTGAGGTTTTAATTTGACCTATCGATATATTATATCGAATATTAGCCTGTTTGAGACAGCTGGTTAAATCTCCAATTTCATTTCAGATGGGAAAAGAAAAAGGCTGTGCAGCAGAGCCCGAGCAACAATCCTCTGGTGCACTGTGTGTGGTCATTGTTTTTTCAATCAGGGTTTCAGCTGCAGTGTGTACCCCACGTCTTCAGTGTGCTGGAGGAAAGCTGGTTGTGTTGTGTGAGAGGAATGCAGCAGCTTCCAAATAGGGGTTCATTAATAGGTTGGTTTTTTTTTTTTTTCAGTTACAACGTAAGTAAATACAAATTTCTGGTACAAGTTTCTACTAAGGATAGCAGTCAGATGGAGGCTACCGTATATATCTTGTTTTCTGTCTCTACAAGAAAGAGAAGCAAGGTGTTGATATCAGCATGTCAACTTAATACTCCTGGAGAAAAAGTGTGTAGAGCCTGCAAGAACTGGCTGCTGTGCACAGAATCTCTTCTGATTATATTACTATAGATGTCATTTTATGGTACTGCTTAACAGGAGTTTTCATAGAGATAACTATATCTGCAAAACAGAAAGAAAATGCTAAGAGTCACTGAGGTTTTACTGATTGCTTATTGGGTGGAGGTAGTATCAAATGCTGTATGATTGTCCAATTTAAAGACTAAATTGATATTTCCAAGTAGAAATTAGGTGGTGCACATGTCAAGAAATTAAATGTTAGTCCCTCATCGTATATGAGCTTTAAACAGCCTCGCTCTTCTGAATATTTCCACATTATATCTTAGTGCCAGACAAATGTATTTGCTATTTCTCCATTATTATTGCTATTATTACTGTTACGTGACTGTACAAAAAGCTGTCTGGATATTATAGCCTTTGACTGCTGCCAGCTCTCTTTTAATTAGTTCTGTCGTCTCTATCGTACGTTACTTGAGTAGACAATTCTTCTCAGTAGCTTCTCAGGACTAATGCTTGTTGCCTTCTCCTGGTATTCCCTGCGGATGATAGAGATGCTGTACCTGTAGGAGGGTATTAGGGTTATTTTTCCCTCTGACAGAGTTTTTCCTGTAATAATGCTGTGTTTATACTTCACAGTGCTAGCCACAGTCAGAACATCAGTGTTAGTTTTGATTCTTAACCTCTATGGAGAGGGCCCCTTTCTGTGCTGCAGATTAATTCCCAGAGCTAATTAAACCTCATGAAACGTGTTTTTCAAGCCCAGCAATGCTACTACAATTGAAGATAGACTTGCTTTGGCTGAGTGGCTTAGCTGAAACTGTGAAGCATCCAACATCTGTGAGCACTCTGTCTTTTGTGGTTTGGGAGCAGATTCATTCCTGTTTTTGAAGAAAGGGGCTGTGAGAAAGCAGTATGCATTTGGTGAATAATTTGTATTCCCTGAGGTGCTGGAGTGGCAGTGGTTGACAAGAAAGACTATTCAAGTGTGGATCAGAGTCAGTGCCTGAAATCTTCCAGAGGTTTGAAAAATGTCTCTGTCAAAAGATTCTTGTCCCATTCTACTCCTATGGCTTTCCTTTTCAAAACAGTCAGTTTGAGTGTAAATGCTAAGGCTCTCATTCTCACGATGACATCCTTTTGAAGCATAGACAAGATTTGTATAACCTTCACTAGATACTTAACATTAATTTTGAAGAGTACACAGGTAACTATTAGCATATAGGGAGCTGATAATACTTGGAGACTAATTGCTTAAAAATGGATTCACATCATTTGTGAGAAACACTAATAATTCATTTAGCCAAAAGCTCAATGTACATAATCCTTCAAAACTGTCTGATGACTCAAGGCCTTCTTTGAATTTTAACTGTTTTTTTCTTAACCAGATAAGGATCTTAGATAATATGCTCGTCTTGCATAATTGCTTTATTGCAAGAAAAGTATTCCTGGAGGATGTTCTTTTCTTTTGTTACTTCAGCTCTCAGTGTAATCCTATTTCTGCCTCTATATTGAAAATAATATAGAGGACTGTTTTCTTATGACATTGACAAGACACAACTTTATTTGGCCTAAAGAAAAAGCCTTATTTGCTGATTCTAAGAAGGTAATATTTGCCGCGGTAACTCGGAGTCTTTTGCATTGGTCCTGTTTGCCTAGATAACGCGACTCAGGCCTTATCCAGTCTCTGATCAGAGGCGAGCTGAGCATCGAGACTCCTGCAGATCTTGGCTCAGCTCACGCACAGCGGTTTAATTTATGCAGGGAAGTGAAGAGACGAGAAAGGGTTCTTTTCCGCTTATCGCCAGCAGGTTTTATTACTGGAACATGGTGCGGAGAAGACAAAGCCAAAATGGCGCTCAGGGCGTGTTATAAAACGGAGGTGAGGGGAGGGCAGCTGGGTGAGCCAATCACTGCGGAGGACCACAATGATTGACAGTGGCGCCGGCCAATCAGTCGCTGTCTGCACCGGCACGGGAACCAATGAGCTGTTCCCCTGGGCGGGGACAGCCCCTGCCAGCCGGGCTGTGCCACCCCAGCTGCCGCGCGGGGGGAGGAGGAACCGACGGTCCCGGCCCGGCCCGGTCGCAGGCCACGCCCAGAGGCACCACAACAAATACTGTTTGCAGATGCTGGTATATTCTTCCCTCCTACACTCTTGTATTCAGTCAAAACTGAATATATTTTAGGATGAGACCTGCAGAATCTGCTGTTTTTAACTTCAGACCACAAAGAACAGTGCTGAGCAGCCTCAGTTCATCTCACTAGTGAGCTTCTCATTATGAACGTACTTTATTCTGCTCTCTGAGCAGGAAGGTTTAAGAGCACTTTGTCTTTGAAAACTCTCCACTTAGCACTGGTTTTGATTCCTGTTTGTTTTGGTATGAGGTAGCATTAGCTTTCATATTTCAATTACAAGGTTCACGAGTTGCTAATGTGAAACAAAACAAAGCTCCATATACCCGTATGAATTTTAACCCTGGGAGTCTGATCTTTGTGGCGTTCCTCTATAATGAGTGGAGAGGAGGTGGTAGCTCCTCAAGAAAAGAAATAGAAGTGTTCCACCTTCCGCTGTTGGTTTGCTTCTGGAGGAAACTTCCGTCTGTCCATTGTGAGTAGAAGAAACCTCAGGAGATTACAGTCTTAAGGGTCATTCTTCTGGATGTTTTCCATAGAATTAATAGTTAAAACAGATGTAAGAGAATGCTTTGAACAGCTCAATGCCAAATCAGTGTAGTGAATGTATACCTGCATTCTGATTGTTGTATTGTAAATATAACATACGTAATCCAAAAGAAACTGCTTGTGTTAAGCAAACATATTACTACAATTTAGAAAAATATAATGCGTGAACAGCCAACCTACCTTTTCTTACACAAGCTTCAACTAAGTTTAAAAAAATCTAAAATTATCAACTGTAGAATAGGTTTCATTAAAAGCAAAAAAAAAGGCAGTAATGTTTTTTGGTTGTCTAAAATATCTTAATAATAGGATAACCAGTTGTCATCTGAGGAATTTATATTCAAAACTAGTGTATTACCAGAATAACATGGGAATCTATACTGTAAAACTTTCTGATGCTTTCTTGTTCTTTACTTAAAAAAAAAATTGCTGTTGTATTTTAAAATGTGTCGAATTATTCATGTTGGCATATTAAACAAGGAAGACAGGTGCCTTTTCATAATCCAATTTCAATGATTAGTGTTGGTTTATTTTTTTAATAAAAAAAAAAGTAGTGTCTTTGCAGCCCAGAGTTATGTTTTCTATGTTACTATTTTTTCCTTCAATTGCTGTCCTATATAGAATTGTGTTTCATTGGCAATGTACTCCAGGTTCTGCACCTCAAGTGAAAAAGAAGCTGAGATTTCTGTGTATTACAAGGGGGTTTTATATAGCATTTCATTAATAAGAGTGTATAATGACACGTTGCATTAATTTGGCGTAATTGCATTCCTCAGTGGTGATGCACCTGGAGATCATCTAAAACCGCCATTAATTAAAGTTTCATAATTCTAGAAATTAGAAAGTTGTTGCCTCTTCTAGAACTTATATTTGAACCAGAAAAATAGTTAAGCTGTCCCAAAATAGATTTTTTGATACAAGACAATAACATAAAACAAGTATGTGAAGTGAAAGCTTCTCAGGGAAAAATACTTTCATTCATATTGTTTTAATTGTAGGTGTTTGAAAGGCCTGAATTTCTTGAAGTAGTCTTGTCATGATTAGTTAATTAACATAGAAATATAGTCAAAATCCTTATTATACAGTTTATAGCATTGGGTTTTTTTATTTTTTATCATGAAAATAGTAATGTATATATTGTGGAGAAGTTAATAGTTTGCATGAATAAGTTCTCCTGGATTGTGAATGCACTGTGCCATAGATGAAGAGACATACGGATTTGCTCTGTAGAGGTCAGTTTGTTTGGAGCAGATATTTTTCCCTTGTCCCACTCTAATCCCATTATCTCATTTTTTTTCCCCCTACAGATAATGACGAAGTGAGTGGGTATAAAACTGTAAATAAGCATTCTTCATAAGAACTTTATTTTAATGCAATTTCTGTAAAATGGTGGATGGAAGCCAATGAAGTGTTTTCTTTCTTCCCTTTTCACAAAATCTAATGTGCTACAATTTAGTCTCCCAATTGAAGTAACAGCCTAAGTTGTGTGTGTTGTGCAGTACATACCTGATCTCTCTTCTCTCTGCTGCTCTGAACTCGATACTGGAGAAGTTTTTCTTCATCGCCATAATTGCCAAGTGTGCCAGGAGTTAATGCCTAGCAATGAGTACTCATGTTTCATTCAATGCTGATGTGTCAACTTGCAGACTCAGATGCCAGACACCTTAATATTTGGGGGTCTTGTTGTTGTTTTTCTGCTGTCAGAGTTAAAGTTGGAAATGAAGCACAGTGGGTTTGCCTGCGCTGTTGCTGATCAGTGCAGCAGTTCATTCACTTCCACTGCAGTGAAAGTTGCAAGTCTCTATCAGCTCTTGGTCTGCCATGGTTCAGGCTCCTTTCCCCACAGCAGCAGCTTACAAGACAGTGTAAGACATTGCTCTTTCGTTTGGGCTTTGTATTATTTTTTTTTTCATTGCTTAAAGTATTTAGCATGATGTCACTGCAGCGACACAAAAGGAAGAGCCAGAGACAGCTGTGTCCAGGATTAGAGGAAAGGAAGGAAGAGCCCAAGACCCGCCTTCTTTATTTTTTATATCCATTTGGAAATCACTGTTCATTGGAGGAAATCAGTTCTTCCTCCCTCAACTACAGTGGTTAAAGGAAATGTCCATCAAAGTTCTGTGTCCGTGAGAAAGGAATGTGAATGATAAGATACAGTTACAATAACATGACCGTGTTTACAGAAAGAACCGTGTGAAACTAGCTACAAGGGAATAATAATATTCAGCTGCAAGAAGCAGGGCAACATCATGAAATGACAGTATTTTGCTTGGAACATTTTTTGACTGATTTCAGGGTAAAAGGTAATGTAGGGCACATCCGAATAAATAATATTTTTGATTAAAAAAAAAAGGAAGTGTAAAAAAACTTGAGACTCAGCTAAAGGATGTTGCACTGTCTCAATTAACACAGTGCTTGGTTTATTTCATTCCCATTTTATTGATTTATTCAAAGTTAGTGGAAAATAGTGAAGAAAAGGTGCACACTGAGGCATAAGGTCTATTATATGATCATCTGAATTTTAACAGTAATTTTAGAGCATGAAGGGACAGCTAGTGCGGGAACATGGTGAAAGCTTTCCAATGGGCTAACAAATGTTGGTTTTGCAAAATTACAAGAGTAATGTTACGCTTTTTATCTGGATGCACTAGTGCTGTCAATACCATCTTTTTTGAAAATACTTACTGTGCTTAGAATATAAAATGACATTAGAAAAAGTGGCTGGAAATTCACAAGCTCCTGTATGTTTCTGTCTAATGGGTAGTGTTTGTTTATTGACTTTAAGGGCTTCATTATGCTTTATAACAACATTAAGTTATTTGGCTTCCAACTGGTTTGTTTTATACAGGGAAGAATTTAATCCAGTGGGTTTGTGTGATTTCCAGTAAGAAAGTAATTCAAAAAGGTTTGGATTTGCCTGGCAAATCTGAAGAGTTTCGAAAAAATCTGACATGAATGCTTGGATTATCATTTTCTGGTGGCATGATAAGGGCATAGGCAAGGTCTGTTCTGTCCTTCAAGAAAAGCAGAGTATTGGTAGCCCTTGGATTAGGTTTGGCAAGTGTGGGGACAACCAATCCTCGGACTCTTGATTGCAGCCTCTACAATTTGGTTACAGATTATATGGAGAGAAAAATGGCTTGTCTGGGTGTATGGTGTTTATATTTACAGCCATTCTGTAATTCTGTGCCTAGAAGGAGGAAGAATGAATTGAAATATCTGTAGCATTGCTTAGCAAGATTTATGATATATAAATATTTTGAGATTTGAAAGCTCACTGAATGAGGATTTTCTTCCTCTTCCACCATAATATTCTCTCTATACATTCCCTGTCGAAGGGTTTTTCTTTGTGAAGACTAGTCAAGCCTATTTCTTTTTGGCAGCACAGTGTAACTTCAATTTGTCTTCCATTTTTCTCCTTTATTCCCTTTTGACTTGTCCATATTCTAACTAGGAAATAATAATTTTTCCTTCTATTCACTGTTTTTTTCATTCTTCCCCTGAAGCCAAGTACTAATTCTGGGAGCCGCACAATTTTTCACATGTGCAGTTGTTAAATTTTAACTCATAGATCTAAAGCAAAGACTGGCCTATTTTCCATAGATCCATGCTGACCTATCTTAGGAATGTCTTAAATCAGCTTATCTTTTTTTTTGTTTAAACTGTCATGAATCACCTGGTAAGGTTTGGGAACTACTTCGATCTTTTAATTTGATTTTGTATCTAGTTAAAAAAAAATGCACTGATTGATCTCTTCACTGAGTCTATATTTTCTGTTTTACTTTTTTTTTTAATGGCTTCCAGGTTTGATTTTATGTCTTGAAGTGATTCCCTAATTACCTGTTGTACAATGATAAAATGTTTCCCCCATTTTCCATTTTCATTCATCTAGTGATCCCATCTAGCTGTTGATCCTCATTGCACTGTTTTCTCGGTAGATACAGATCTGACATCAGAATTTTCTTCAGGAATGCATTTTTACTTTTAATTTAAAAAGAAGAGAGGAGAGGAAAGCTATGGGGCCTGCTACTTTTTTATCCCTGCTTACTTTTGGTTTTCATTTTATATGTAAGACAGTATCTGGTAGGATACAAAATAATAAGGTGCCTTAGAACTTCTACAGTTCTTATAGGTGATTATTTCATTCTCATTTATTTATTTTATCTGAGATGCATCTATCTGCTGAAGATCACAACACCTGCCACCCTTAACTCCTATGGAGGATGTTGGAGGTGCAGTATCAATCAAATTATTTTATAATGCGGGGGGATTTCGTAATTCCTCTTCCACCATCTACCTCTCATTTCTCTCACTGATGCCACTATAACAAGTTTAGGCCCAGTTAAACCAAATAAATCCTGCTGTCTGATAAAAAGTGAAATGAGGAATGTGGTGCCTGAAGGAATATTTCAGCTTGTCATTCCTTTCCAAGGAAAAATGTCTCCTTGCTTTACTACTACTCTGAGAAAAGAGAAGATTACAGAATGCCCAAGATTAATTTCTCTTCTGGTGCATCATTCAAGCGTTTCCCTTAACTTAGAAATGAAAAATGTGTTGATGGTATTTCATGCTTGCACTGCTTTTTTTTTTCTGTGCAGCAAAGCTGCATGACTTCATGCAGCTTAGGGCAGCAGCTAAATATGGGGCTGCAGGCTGGTGGCAGGGGGAGATTGATGTGTCTTAGGTGTGCTTTAGGTATCATTTTCAGATGAAAGATGAGTTTTGGAAGAAGGTTTTTAAAATCTCAATTAGAAAAATACGTATCTGTTTACAGAAAAATGACGATTCTTCAAAGTGCTTTTATATTAAAGCAGCTGCCTTTTGTAAGTAATCAGAAGAGAATTGACTCAAAGGCATCAATCATGTACCTTTTTGGAAAGTAATACAGTGGTGTTGCTGTATTTGATATGGTATCATACTGTTAAAAGTGGACTTCTGATCCTCTACCCAGCAAACTGAAGGATAAAAGCATCAAAAGACATATCTGGAAGTATAAATATTTAATCCAGCACCAACAAATTATCTTAAAGTAGACTATCTGAGGGAAAATTACAAATGCAACACTGTCCTTCCATGCCCTTGTATTTGTGGAGACATCTCTGTGGGCAGTCAGGGAAGAATAGGTCTGTATTCCATGGGAGGTGTTTGGGGTGATTTTCTTTTGTGTGTTTGTGTTAATTTGTTTTAATGCAGAATCAAAACCTTGACATCCAGTTATTTACTTTTTGCCCCTAGACAGTCCTTGTCCAGGCCATAGCCCATCCCTGCTGTGATCCCCACACCTCTCATGGCTTGCCAGAGGTTACCGGTGTATGGCCACCAAGAAGGGAGGTGCTGTTGGTGCCACTCTGCTCTCCAAACCCTTCTTGCTAGATGTAAATAAAGTTTATTCTTCAGCTTCAGAGAGCTTTTAAAACCACATGAGTAGAAATCTCAAAAATATGACCGAGTTCAAGAAGCATTTGGACAACACTCTCAGGCACATGGTGTGAGTCTTGGGGTGTCCTGCCGAGGACCTGGAGTTGGATTCGATGATCCTGATGCATCTCTTAATGCCAAGCAAGATGAAAAAATAGTTAATTCATGTTCTAATAGAGCACACAAATTCAGGGTATTAAGAATATTAACCTGAAAGAGTGACACTTACTAACAATGGAAATAAATTATAAAATAACTTACCTTACCTTACTGTAAAAATCAGTAGTTTCAGGCTTTTTCTTGTGTTTCCTCTGAGCCCAAGCATGGGGCTTGCTTGCATTCACGCTCCAGGGACAGTCAGTGGCACCTTGTGTCAGGGGACTGGTTCACTGGACAGGTTCTCACCTGACAGCTCCTCTTATGGTCAATCAGCCTCTGCTCCTAGGAATTTGGTGTGTTTGGGAGTGAAATTATAACCCTCACAATAATGCCATGAAAACTGAACCTGTGTGTCTCTCAGTCACAAGGATGCAAACTACTAACACACGTTTTCATAACAGGGACCCTTGCTGAGCTTGGGGTTTCCAGATTTTGGAATAGTTTTTTTGGATTTTGCTTTACATCCCTTCCTATATAAATGGAGAAATAAATGATACACCTGTGTATTCCCCCCACCTCTTTCTTTCTCTGTAATTAACTTTGGTCCAATGATTTTAAACTAATTAGAACATCCTAGTTGGTGCTAGGAAGCAGGGAGACGTTTCTAACGTGTTGGATTCAGTGAAGGTACAAATTGGATATTTTTCTGGCAGAAGCTGTATTCCTGCTTTTTCATGCACTGGCAGAGGATTTAGTTTCTCTTCTCTGCCCAGTGCTTCCAGGTAAATGAGTTAAAAACATTTTAAGTGGGTTAGCCATGGTAGGTGCAATGTGTACTCTGGAAGGTATCTTAAACAGCTGATAATATTATTTTTTTTTCCTATATGGGTGGAATGTGGCCCAGTGATGCAACCAAACTTCGAATGAGCATTGGGATTTCACTCCACTGACCTTTTTGAGACTCAAGCTAGTTGTTATTTTCCTAAAGCAGTGTATTTCCATTCCTGGAATTTTCTTTGCTTATGCATCTCATGTTATTTACTTACAAGGTAAAAAAAAAGCTACTGCCTCAATATGTTACAATAAAAAGTGAGGACAATTATCTTTATTATTTGCCTACCTTGCAATCATTTTTGCCCTGTTTTGCTTGTTTCTCGACTACAGATTAAACTATTGTCCTATTTGTGCTTCCTAGATGAGTATTTAGACTATATAAGCAGTAGCCTTTTCTAGCTCAGCGTAACCAAGAGGTGAGAGGAGTGTGGTGGAGTGATGGAGAAGGATGTGGAAAGGTGTCCATGTCCTACTCCACAAGGAAGCAGAGCACTGTGAAAGGGATGCATGCCTGGTGCCTGCTGCTGTATGAGGATGATTGCTGCTGTCTGGGGAGTCAGTAGAAGAGATTGAGTCAAGTATGATTAGTGTGGCAAAAGGGGAGAAATTGGTGGAAATAAAAGCAACTGAGAACATTATCAAAGAAGCCAAGATGCAGTAGGAAAAAGAGCTTCATAAAGCACAGAAACAGAGCAAGACTGTGCCTCCAGGCATATGTTTGTATTTAGTGGAAGTGTTCAGCTCCAGTGCCTTGGGCAGCGTTAGGGGAAGAGTTGTGCCTTGGAACTGATCTGCCTTTACCCTGCTCCTCGGCCTTTGCATCTCGAGGGGTAAAGCTGCTGTTCCCGTAGACAGAGCAGTGGTGCGGAGTTTGCTCCCTGGCTCGCTGCTTCTGCTCCCTGCTTCCCAGCTCTCAAAGCTGGCTGCAGTGAGGAGGGAAGGAGCCCTGGGCTCAACAGCTCTCACAACTCATGGTCATCAAGCTACAGGGTGGAGGAGGGAGGGGAAAGGAGGGTGCAAGAGACAAGGAATATATTCAAGGATCATTATGCTATGCATCTGTGCAACTGCAAATTGTTTTGTGCACCCAGCGAGGAACGAAAAACGTAGAGGGGTGGCAAGGGAAATTCGGTGTCAGACTAAATTTGTATTGTTTGAATGGAGAAAATGTTTTGTATTTTATGACTCCACGTGCAGCAAGGCACATGAAGTAAATATGCCCGTAAATTGAGGAGCACTTTACTCCTCAAAAGAGAGTAAATATTAATGAATATACAGGTGGTGTGCACAGAGATGCAGACACAGAAGGAAATATATGAGGAAGTAGAGCAGTTATAAAAGAAGAGTTTGATGGCTGCCTTCCCAGAGGTTTTTGGTGGGGGAAAAGTGGAGGAAAAGGCAATGGCAGCAAGAACAAAAGAAAATCATAACAGGGTTTTATAAATTTCTGAGGAACTGGGAGACAAGACAGAAGGGAAGTGAGCATCATCCTCTTCTTAACAGATAAAAGGGAATGTTCTGTAATAGGCAATATTAAAGTTTGATCTCTTTGCTGGTGACATTTTTGTGATTGATTTAGGGCAGTCCCTATGCACAAGCTGTAACAGGCCATGCTAGGTCTAACTACAGCATCTTGCTGCAGCTCTAGAGAGACAGGCCCCAAGGACTGGCAGCAAGGCAACATTTTTTGCCAGGGTAAAGACAGCTCAAAACCTACTAATGGGGCTTGGGGCTTGATGTCCAGGACATTGCATTTCACGCTTATGGCCAAGTGCCTGATGCACAAGTCTTTAACAGAGGGTGATAACCCAGGGACCCAGTGTGAGGGGCATTTTAATTTCATTTAAACCGAGTGCTGCCAAACACAAACTCGTGTTTAGCATTTGTGTGGATGAAAGTTCTCACCACTGAAGTGAAGCTCTTTCAGTGTCAGAGCAAGGCTGAAACTTCCCGCTCGTGCCTTGCACCACTTCTTTCCCACTCTCAAATGGGACTCAGCCCATGCCTCGCATGACTCTTGTTGCCTTGTAGGATTCAGAGCAGAGGAGCCTTTGCTCATGCTGGTGAAGGAGAAGGGGGGAGGTTTGAAGGACTGACATGGCTTGCTCTCCCTGGAGGCAGGCTGTTGGGAGCCCCAGAAGGATGCAGCCAAAGGAAGGCTGTCTCCAGCTAGGCTGTGTTTCGTGGCAGGTGCTGGCCAGGGCACAGAGA
The DNA here is from genome assembly GCA_013398175.1 of Climacteris rufus. NCBI lineage: Eukaryota > Metazoa > Chordata > Aves > Passeriformes > Climacteridae > Climacteris > Climacteris rufus. The sequence continues at coordinate 297,484 of VZRZ01000585.1, forward strand.
ACTGACAGCAGAGAAACTGTGCAGCTTTGCAGCCATTCCAAACCAGCAGCAAAAAGTGTATTCTGAGAACTGAGTTGCTTCTTCAAGATGTGATTGAAAATGTTTCCTGTTTCAGAAGGGTGGTGCTTTTTGTCTCCTTGACCCTTTGAATCACTGTTTCCTCTTGATGTGACAATGGGTGCAGGAGTAACACAAATGAACAGAGCCCAACTACAAAATTATCTGTTTCTACTTAAAGTCCTTAACAAAGGATTCTCATGTTACTTATATTTTAGCTATTTACCCATACACACTCATTGCAAAATATATCTTGTAGAAATCCTTTGGCCTTACTATGCATAACTTGCATAAGAAATAATAAAATTATGTCTGGATCTGAGGGAGAAGTTAATGTCAAGTTTTGAGACCTAGGATTTAAACTGAGGGAGGATCACACCAAGTTGCCACTGTCCCATGCTGCAAGAGCTGAACTGCTTTGCTCTTTGAATCCTGTTGTCTCTAGTTCATGCAGAAAGTAGAAACTTGAAAGTGTCTGCCTTAGAATCTGAAAAGAAAGCTGTCACTTTGAGTAGGAACCAAATAGAACAACTGTAAGATGTTTGCTATGGGGGAATGAAGCAGAGTCCATGGAGATTTACAAAAGAAGTAGACATGAGTCGTTTCTTAGAAAGTTAACACTTTAAAGGGTAAGATATTGGAAAAATCACAGTTTAAGAGGGGCCGGGATCTTGCTTGTATTTCAAGGTAGCTTGTATCTTGCCACCGTATTGTAGAGAAAGGTGATGACACAAGCAAGGACTCTGGCAGCAAGGTGCTCAGTTACACGGTAGCTTTTTATGGGTGTTTTGGAAGAAGGGGAGCCTTGAGCAACATATGCTAAGAAGAAGAGATTGTGCATACTTATTAATATGAATTATTGCTCCTTCAGTTTTATTCTGTCTTTATATTTTCCACTGTTTTGTAAGTGATGCAGTGTTGGGACTTTCTGATGCTTTTGTACTGTGTAATTGAAATTGTATGTCTTCTATAAAATTATTGTTAAACCTCTTACAGATTTTAGGAAAAGAAACAGCATTTTTCATTTTCTGTCCCTCTGTTAACAAAATGTAGAAAAAAATTTTTTTTGTTTGTGATTTGGGGCAATAGAAGTTTTTTTACATATGAAAGGACAATTAAAAATCTGTCAGGTCTCTCATGAATATGTGTCTAAGAATATAACTAACACTTAACCAGATGTAACCAGGACGGCAGGACTTGTATACAAGTTTTTATGCAATTCATCTTCTGCCTCAGCATTTCATAGTTAAAAATTTTCCTTCTCCACTTTGAGTGCAGAAAACTTCTTTTTGTATCTGAATAGAAGTTACCATAAAAAAAGCACGATTCCATGAAGTTTAATTAGAAGACAAAATAATGAAACTTGTAATAAAATCAGAGGTCCTTGCTCTGAATTAACAAATTTGGGGGGGAAAAAAGCTACAAACATGTAGATGAAATGAAGCATGGTGGGAAAGCCAATTAGTTTGCAAGATGTGTATTTGTAATATTTCATGCCTACAGTGCATGTGTGTATATTTATATTTGCTTGTCTGCTTTTTCTCTTTTTACTTGCAGCTAGATATGCTGTTCCTCAGTTGATCGTAAAATGGGTAAAGAATTTAAACTGATTGTGCAAATGTAGTATTTGATAGAAAAAGAGGTAAATAAATCATATTTGCATATTTTGGCAGGTGTATAATCTCACAGCGTCCTATAAACTTGTAGGCATTAAAATGTTCATATTAATGCCAGAAAGACCAGTTTAAAAACAATGTGGCTAGCTGCCTACTTGGATTTCAAATATGCCTGTGTGTCTGCCTGCTCTGACAGAGCTGGTGAAAGGAAAAAATTGCCTTGTGGTGACTTTGAGGAAACAAGTTTATTTTCTGAACCCTCTCCTAAATATTTACTTCTAGGGAACAGGATGGAGGGGAAAAAAAGCGTATCCTCATAGATAGATGTCTTCAGGACTCTGAATCAACGATATTTAACCCAGCAGCAGAGTTAAGGGTGTTGCAATCCAAGCTGACAGTCTGTAAATATTTACCATCCATACCAGCCTGTATTGTTTCTTTGTGCTGTCAGTTCTGTGGAGCTAATTCTGTGTTGGTGAGATGCTAATGTAGACAGGAAAGTTTCTGAGCATGTGCTTCACTGCAGTGCCTGCTGTCTCAGCACACACCTGTCGAGAGCTTCGGGAGCCTGTCTGCTGAGGAAAACAAGACCAGTTGTGCCATGGAGTTCAGCAGCTCCACTGAGTTAGGTAGTAGAGTTTGCTGTTGATCATGCTCCAGGGATAAAATCCTGACCCCACTGAAGTTAGTGTTGCAATGGCAGCAGTAAAGACACAGCACAGAGCTTGGTTCGTTGTGAGCAGAGAGCCAGCGAGTCAGCCCCGTTTGTTGTCCTATTCCCATCTTATACAGCAGGAACCCAGGCGGATGATTCCCTAAGATCCATCCACCCTCCGGTATGGTTGGCTGGGTTCTGCACCACCCAATCCAAAACATATCACATATCACTGGGCTCACAACAACAGGTGCTTATCTGATTGTTTTTATACCTCCTATGGGAATGAAGGACATTCCCACAAGCAGCCCCAGGCAGCAGCTCCAGGCCACTGCAGTCAGTAGTAACAGTTCCAGCACCTTAGACAGGACTAGAATTTCTGTATATCTTCAGTAATAATGTTGTGAAGCTATAGTCCTCATGTGTAAGTATTGCCGTCCAAAGTGAAGTTTTAAACCCAGCATACTGTCATTTAGAAACAAAATATAATCCTCTTATTTAAATGATAAATTAGAATAACATCTTCAGTGCCAAAATCCTAGGCATATCTAAATTTATTACTTTGTTGAGGTTGGTAATAAATGGAAGATTAAAATGTGTTAAGATATGACCTTTAGAATAAAATTAACTAAATAATTCACTAGTAGTGTATTTGTTGACATACTAATTTATTAGAATAATGCCTTAGTCAGTCTCAAGTTAACGTAAACTTGATAACATTTATAAAACTTGAACCTAGGAAGATTTGAACTAAGATTTATCTTTGTAAGTAATTGCAATCAGGTTTTAAGGATATTGAAGCATCTAAAGGTTCAGGTGGGCTTCAGCAGAATTGTTGAAAATGTCACAGTGAATAATTCCTGTTACCAGGCACGGTTTTTTTGCCAGTTTCATAAATAACGAGGTCCTTATGAACACACGTAGCATTTCCGAATGTCTTTACAGAAAGTAAGCTGTCAAGTTCTGGCTCTGTGCTTCAGAAAATGGGTGGGAGAGTTAATACATTGAGGAAATAAAAATAGCTCTGTGAGGGATAATGGAGTGGTGGGTGATAAAATCAGCCTGCTGACCTGTTGCTTGGAGTAAAGCTTGCTGTCAAAGGCAGGGGTGCAACAGCACTTGGTGCTCATTCCGGATGGGCTCTGGCATCCTCCTGCACTGCACCTTGAGGCACGAAACTCTGCAAGTGGTTGGATGGCTGGAAACCCGGGGGCTGTGCCAGTACTGCTTCCCTGTGGCTAACACAGCAGAGAGCTCAGTATGTGCTGGGCCCTTTACATTGATTTTACCACCAGCCAAGACTGCAGGCTAGCAGGAGAGGTTTACCTTATCCTGTCAAGGAAAGAATCTATTTCTAAACAGATTTGCAATGCTGGAGGAGGGAGTGCAAAAGGCTAAAACCAAACTTGGTAAGAGTTTTCTCAGTTGCTCTGTCTGCATTCACTGTCTCAAGTAAGCTATGTTTGTGCAAGACAAAAATGAAAGGATTGCAAGAATGATTTGTTATCTAATAGCTTTTGTAAAATAAGGGAAAAAGGGGAAAAGTTGGTTTGAAATGTCAGTTAGTTCTTCCCTAAATTTTTCTGCAGCCCACTGTAGGAGACATGACAATGAAGCTGGGCTCAAACCAATTTGGGTCTGACCATCAGTGTCCATTCTTAATAATGTTTTTCTATGTTCTCTGGATAAAATGGACTCCTGCAACCTCCTATAACCACCCCCGGCTTCTTCTAGCCTGACGTAGGCTTCTGGTCCTTCTTCTGTCAGAACTTCACCCTTTGCTCTGTGACTGGGCAACAAGAGAAGAGCAGTTTTGCTTACTCCCTCTTCCCAAATCTTCCTGCATTTTGTATTCATCGTATTTCTTAAAGTGTAGGAGAATGTATGAATTATCTTTTTACTCCTTTTTTTTTCTTTTTTTTTTTTTTTCTTGCAACTCAGGAAGATGACGTTGTGTTATAGTGCAAATCACGTATGCTTATTGAATAATTTTTAAACCTATAGCTCACTGGTTCCAGAATCTCTCATTCCAGACCATCTCATGAAAGCCTGACATGATCAGCTGGTGCTGATGTTGGGGCCAGTTCAATTGAACAATGTCCCTGGCATTCCTTGTTGGTATGAGGAGACCCAGTTTACGGATTATGTTGTGAAATTATTGGGAAACAATACAATACCAGCTAGGACAATGCATGTATCACCCTTTAAATGGATTAAACCCACGTGTGGCACTCTTAACAGTAGAGCCAGCCAGGTGACTCCACGCCTTGGAATAGCAGTTTCTGCACTGAAAACGCTGAAGTTTATCTCAGAATTGTGCAGACTGTTAAACTCTAGTGTTTCTGTATGCTCTCACTCACATTGTCCTGTATTGATACTGTGCCTAATTTCATTCCTCTTAGCAGTAGCAAGCTCTAAGAACTGCAAATGTAGAGAATGCATAATATCAAAGAACTGGATTCCATCTAAATATGAGTGTAGGTGCACTCCTTGATACATACAGTTACAATCTGCAAACAGATTCATCTCTATTACTGTAGGAAAACAGCCAGAAGCACTACAGACAGCCTTGTGTCAGAAAACAGTATTAAACCTGTAAGTCCCAAAGTCCCTCTAGATTTCTGACTGCAGGGAAAGTTTCATTTTCTGCTGCAAGATCTTTAGGAAGCTGCTTGTCAGTGGCTGTAAGTAGGTTAGCTCAACTGGCTGTACCTCTGTCTGTATCATTTTCCTCAGCAATCACTTGCAGAGAGCTGTGAGAGTTTTTTTGGGACCCTCTAGTAGATGTCACAGTGGCCATGCAGTTGCAGCTTGCCAGGATATACATAAGCATAGGTACCCAAACTCCTACCATGGTATGTAACCAATGACTGATGGAAATTGGAGGAGGAAAGATTTAGGTTATGGGGGGGGGGGGTTTGTGCGTGTATGTGTCATTTAATTTCTAAGAACCTGTTACTGCAAGAAATTTATAAGTCTGTTTACTTGGATGTGTAAGTAGACAGCTTAATAGCTAAAGATATTAGGGATTTAGATAGCTGGAGCCTTGGTATTTCAGGAGCATTTTGTGCAGCAAGATCTCACACTTAAATTTTCTCCTCTAGTTGTAAAAGTACTATCTGCCTGCAGAGTGTTTTTCACGTGATAAATCAAATTAAATTAAAAACATGCATTTTGTGCTACAGGTTTTTGTTTCCAGATTTTATGTTTAAAAATGTCTAGGCTAGGAAAGACTGATAAGGAAAGAACAGGATACAGATCAAAAACCACCAAAAAAATAGAATAAGCAATTTCTACTTTTTCTGTCACCAAATGCATTGTAAACTGAGTAGTGGGTAGGAAGTGATTCTGAGTTGGTGGAGAAGATTAGGGTTACTGTGCTCCTTGTGGTGGTATTCTTGGATAGATGGGATTCTTATCAAACATTAAAGTTTGCCCGGGTTCTGGTTTTCTTTTTTTTTTCAAGACCATTTATAACCAAGAAATTTCTTCCTTTGTTTCCTGTCTTTCTTTTGCAACTTTACACTTTTGTAGCTTCTTGTGTGGAAATCAGTAATTTCTGTGGAATTTCAGGAAACTAAAAATGTTAACCAGTGGAGAATAAAGGAAAAAAAAAGATTTCAAAAAATAATTTCTGAGCATGTGTCTAGATCAATTGTCATGGGAAGCTGGGTCTGTCACTTACGGAAGCTTAAGGATGTTTTAAAACTTAAGGATGTTTTACCTGCCTGGTTCTAAGCTCCCCTGTGGTATGGCCTGGGATTTGTTGAAGGGACAGGAGATCATTTGTCTTCAGTTTTGAACTGCATCTGCACAGCTTCTGTTCAAATCTCCAATATGTTACATTAGTTGGTTTTCAAGGCACCTTACATTCTCTTGATGCATATAGTTAAGTATTGCACTTGGCTCTTAAGTATGTGAGTTCTGAAACACATTTGAAACATGAGGCTTTTGGTTCTGTTTTATTTTTGCTTCCAGATTTATTATTCCATTTTATTTATCCACTTCACTTTGAGAAGTCACTAAGGCTAAGGAAAAAATTTAACACATCACCCCTAAATTATTCTTTCTCATTTGTTAAGGTTTTATACATGCTGTGGTTTGTGACATAATTCTGCAACAGAACGTGTCAAGTGTTGGTGATTTTCTAAGAATGAAACTGCTGCAAATTTACTTGTGTTTATGTTTAGAGTGCTTTAAATAACCTCCTGTCTGGATGCAGTCTTCTTACCTCTGGTGAAGACTTCTGACTAATTCACAAAACGTCCTTTACTTACATTATTTCTCAGTATGTTGCCATATAAACCATAATTTTCTTAATGGAACAATACAAAGGAAATTAAATGAAAAGAAGAAAAAGCCCCTAACCTGGTAGCATGTTAACAGTAGAAACAGGCTTTTCTGCAGATGTTTTGAGAATGTAAAGAGATTGCCCAGCACAGGTTTTGTCTGGTCGTTTCTGATGGTTTTTTTGTAACTTTTGCCTGGGAGTGAAGTATAGAAAAGTTCAGCTAGCCTTTTAATAGCAGGATGAATATTTCACTATCTATTCCCAATTTTGAGAATTTTGGTTTAAAGCCAAGTGGAATATTGTAATTTATTTATTTATTTAAATCTAGAGAGTAGAACAAAATACTTGGAACTACTATTATGTGCTTATATATAGTATTTGAGGTAGACTTAAGCCTAGCAGTCTGATTACTTTGGTGTTAAGATTTTTGAATTGGAAATGGTGGTTATGGAAAGCAAACTCAGCCAGTGGGGCTGCTTCTTATTTCAAGGTCATCAAATGTGTTTTGTAAGGGGAAAACTCTTTAGCTCTTGGAACTTCTTCTGGAATCACCGAACAGTGATGCTACTTATTATTTAATTTCTGTGTAGGGAAAATATTTTAAATAGCTTTTTTCTTTCCCCTCCAAAATTAAAAGGATAGTATTAATTAAATATTATTTACAAAATATGTTTAAGATAGGCCACCATTATTTAATTTATTGACGATTTCTTATTTCCCAAGAAATTGGAAGGGAGAAAGCTAAGTTGTAGTTGAAATCTGAAGAACGAGTAAATATATGAGGGTGTTGTCTCTTTTTTCTCTTTTCTGCAGTACTCTCCTCTTAATTAAGATCCAGCCAGATTTTTTCTCTACTATTTTGCTGATGGAGCTCATCTTGAGATGTAGAAAGAGTTGCTACCAACACCAAGCATTAGGAAGTTGGTATTTAATTCAGCTTTAGAAAAGAAATTTTGTTTCCTTTTTGGCAATTCACTGCATCCTTCTAATGCTAAAATGTCACCTTCCAGCAAGAGTATGCTATGATGAATTTTCAGGTGACCACAGGTCTGAAGTACGGGTGACATCTTTAAAGAAACAGAAATAATCTCTAAGAAGTGCTTGAAAATTTTCTAAGCTGCTTTTTCTAGTGGCTGATTGTACATTCAACTCACAGCAGGCAGGTTGTATTCATATCCAGGTATTGAAAAAAATGCAAAATTTGCTATACATAAAAATGAGATTCTCTTTTGCTTTTCCAAATGCAGTGTGCATAATTGGATTTTAATAATTATATACACCTCAAATTTTTGTGATGAAAAATGTACAGTTGTGTAAAGGTGGTAGGAATATTATGTGCTGTACTGTTACTTTTATTTAAAATATGATACAGCTTTACAGCATTGTGTTTCCAGTGCTCTACTCTATACTACTATAATTTCTCATTATTAGTGACAATTCAGTTAATGAGCTAGACTGCATTTCTGTCAGAGGCTTTATGGGACTTTTTTTCCATAATGCAGAAATGGCGAAATTTCTTAACTTCTCACTAAACTCAACAGTGAGTCATGGCTGCATTTTACTGCAAAAGTGGTAAGAGGACAAATACTCATTGAGAGCAGAACTAACAACAATTTAAAGGAAAAAAAAAACCTCTTAAAATCATATGTGGGATAAAATTCAAATGTATGGTAATAGTTGTGATTTTGTCAAGGATTGAATTTTATGAAAAATGAGTTTGGTGCCTGGTCTAGGGGTATGCTAGATATAATTTAGCAAGATTTTCCAGCATATACTAGGTTGAGAGAAAGAAAAATTAAAAAGGTTTCTCAGAAGATTTAGAAAGAAATACCAATAGTCCATTTACTAAATTAGAAAGAGACAAATATGCTTCCTATACTTCTGTTTGGTTTTTTTGTTGGACTTTTTGTTTTGCTCCTGAAATACTGAGTAAGCCTGAGAAAGCCTAAGGTCAAAATCCCCATTAAAACAGAGAAAAACATCTCTCACAGATCAGCTTTTAGAGCCTTTCCCTTTCTAGAGAACGTCAGCATGAAGCTAAAGCCTCCTAGAGAATAGAATGTCAAAGAGCCTTTCACAGCCATGCAAGTCCCAACCATTACTTGCTGCTTTGGGTACTTTCTGGCTTTGGCAATACAAGATCCTGAAGGTGAAAGCAATTCCTTCAGGACTTGCATCTCTAATGGGGTCAGTGTGCTTTAAATGAAAAGTCCTAGCAGTCTAAAAGGAAACACAATGGAGACTTCTGTTTTCTGTGAAATGGGGGCACATCTTTAATGATAATGAATGTATAACATAGAGAGAGAAAAGACAGGAAAACGAAAAATGTGACCTGTATCAGATATTTTAAAAGCCTCATGAGACCAACCAATCAACAAAAAAAANAAAAAAACCCCAGAACAAAACAAGCAACAGACATGAAAGTGCATTAACTGGACAGCAATGACTGTAGAGAATCAGAATACATGCATGTTTTTTGCAAAAAGGAAAAACTCAGCTTACGTTGAACAGGACTGTGCAAGAAATAGCTGTATCAGTGGTGTAGAGTTTAAAACTTTCTGTGGAATCAGAGGCAAGGAAGGAAGCATTCCAGGGCTGGCAAGGTACCTTGAAAAATGGCAAGAGTTTTGCCTTTCCCAAGGCATATGGAGGTGTTAGTGCCTGAACAGACCACCATTGCCTCACAAGGTTTGTTTCCCCCATTCTCCCAGTGTCCTGCCTGTACCTTTGTTAGTTCTGGGCCCGTAGGGGACAACAGTGGCAGCCACCATTCAGCTGTGAGGAGCTTTCTATCTAACCAAAGGCAAAAAACATATTCCATAGGTACTTCCTCCCTGTTCTGTTTGGGTACTTGCATCTTTGGACACATCAGGTAGAGAAGAGAGAGGAAAGCAAAAATGCAGTTTTGGAAGATACGTGGTAAAAAATGTTCTACATGTAGACCACTAAAACAAAACTTGGAGAAGAGGTAACATAATGCTGTAGTTCCAGACTGAGAGGCACCATTCCTGATCTAGTGAGTTGTGTAATGGGTACAGAGCACATTTTGAACAGCCTGTGGTTTTGTTCTTCATCACTCTGTCTTGCCTGGGATACAGACAGGAGTCTGGAATTGACACTGAAGTGTTTGAGCCCACGAGTGGCTCACAATGTCTATGAACAGACCTTTCCAGCCATGTTGAACTGCCCTTTTTTTCTGTCATGAAGTGATAGGCACCTGATAATTATTCCCTGCTTGTGTGGCAGGAGAGCTGTGGTGGAGTGTTCCTCATGGCAGCCATGGAATCCCTGGCCAAAGGGATTTTACCTTTCAGATGAGCTACATGGCATGGACCCTCGTCTCAGGATTGGCAGCAGCAGCAATGACTTCTGGAGGAGGAATTCATTGGAGTGGCTTCTGTTCTCAACCCAGGCATAGGCTGCCATTTAGAAATCTGTTTTAGGCACTGAGGAGATGGAAGCTGATGAAATCTGTGACAAAAACAGTCTGACAGGATTTTCTAGAAATGTAGCTCACCTACTGCATTGTGAATTGCCATAGAGTAGTTCAGTATGAATTTTTGCATTGTACTTGAGGTTTTTTCTGCTCCACCAAAGGATTTAAAGGTTGAGTGAAGCCCTTAGCATCATTGCATGTTTGGAGTAAGAATGGGTGGTACTTGGTGAAATTATGAATAAGTTAGAGCATCTGTGGTGGAAAATGAGGACAGAAGAAAAAAAGTGTGGATTTTTTGGCTTCAGCAGAGTTTGGGGAGTAGTTAATGCCTAAGAAAGCAAAACTTTGAGCTGGAGACAATTTCTGAACAACTGGTGCAAGGCAGCCTGGTTTTATTCATAGACCTTACTAGAAGAAAAACTAGCAGAATGTACAGGAAAGGTGATTGCTTTTATTTTCTGAATAGCGTTTGCATTTGCCTGATGATGCATGATGTTGCAAAATTATTCAGATGGACAGGTGTGAAAGGGCAGAAATTTTTTTAGCATTTTGTTCTGATGATTAAGTAAGAAAAACAGTCTTGGACAATGATTGTACTTTTAATATTTGGTTAATACAGACATGAAACACTAACCTCTTTGTGAGATGATACTCAAATTTCTTTTAACTGACACACACAAGTTCAAAACCAGCACACATCTAGGTGAGGGCTGAAACTATTTTGCTTTCTTACCCAGCAAAATATTTGAAAGCATGTGTGTTTTAGAAGATGAAGGATATCTGAAGTCATTAGGGTTCCCTTCTGTACTTAGGTGATTTAGTAATACGAGACCCACTATGAATTAAGTTTATTAGTACAGCAGAGTGTATCTGGGGCAGATAATTTTCTTCTTTTGTGTTCCTGGTAGGACTATTTCTTTGGGGATTTACAGGATTTGTCTCTACAGAGACAACAAGTCTTTCAGCGTCCTTGATCTTGCATCCAGAGACTATGGTCCATCACGTCTGTGTGCCCCTCAGGAGAGTTTCAGTAGTGGGGTATGATGATTGATCTTGATAGTATCTCTGCAGATTCTTTAAAACTTTCATTTCTCGTTTTTTCAAGTTAAAATGGTAAACCTATAGGATGGAGGTAAACTTATTGCAGTAGTCTTCTGAGACAGGAGAAGGTGAGAAGAGGATTGAGGAAGCAGCGTTTTATTCCTGAGGCAGTGGAAGATTAAATATCATAGAGAGATGGTTACTGAACTCCACTTGTGTCACAATAATGTTTCCTATTCCCAGATAGACATGCCCTGCAGATACTTCAGGTGTGGTGTTCTTACTTTTATAAACTAATAATACAAAATGTTTTACCTCTGGTGTTCCTCTCAGTTCCTCCTTGGGATTGTTGTGGCCAGACTTGCCTCTGTGCTGTAGAGCTCTGTTTCTTTGTAAGTAACGTTCTGAGAGTGCAGTGTGGCTTTTGTTCCAGATGTCAGTCTTTTGTGATGGGTGGGCGAGGGACTGACTTATTTATTGGCATGTGGCATGCAGAGAACTGGCTTTTGTACCAGTGAAGAGTTGAAATGAAGCCAATGTGCCAAGACTCAAAATTCAGAAGTTTTTTCTGCAGTATGGTAACATAAAGAAAGCCAGTGCATCAACATTGTTAGCAGTGCTGATTTACTTGTGTTAGATGGGCAGCCTCGTGTGAGACACTGATGTCCCTGCAGATTGTGCTTTCAGGAATAAAATAATTCCTGTACATAGGGAAGTACTATGAGATACATCAAGATGTGAAACAAGATGATTCCAAGACATTAAATATACAAATGGTAAACACAGCTTTATACTGTGAATCCTCCTAATACAAGTTCTGTAACTTTAGCCATCCACCACAGTTGCAGCAGTTCAAGGGATTGCTATAAAAGAAGATTAGAACATAATCCTTCCACTATTTTAATCCAACAGAGGAAATCCAAGGTAGATGCTTAAAAAGTTACTAATACCTAAAGAGAAAACATGCATAGAATATTAATATTTCAAATTATTTATATTTAGAGAAATCATAGGACTCCACATACAGAGATTTCATGCAGTTTTGAAGATTTTTGTCAGAAACTCTGTGGATAGCTTCAGTTTTTGATAGTCTGTGAGCTAAGGGATATTCATTAACTAAAAGCAACACTAGGAGAAAACAAGCCATAGGAAAAAAAGAAAACTTTAGGGTCTATTTTGTAGTTGTGTTGGGGGAAAGTTTTCAAGGGGTGCTGCTTTGATGGGAACATTTTGAAAGAGATGCCCCTACTGGAAAAGTTTTCAAGTGATCTTGGACATCTGATCACTGAAACAAATGATAGCAAGCTGATAGATGGTATCTAACCCGAAATTCTAAAGTTTTTAAAGTAAATGAGCTCATTTGATTAATGCAGTGTACAATTTCTCACTTAAAATTAATGGTGCCAGGAGCTTGGAAAGTGTTTGCTCTTGTTTTGGTGCTCCTAGGTGTTTTGGAAAGGGCAATAGAATGGGGAATAAATAATAAGATTATAAAAATTGTTTTGTTACATTATACAACAGTTTAAAAGTAAGGCCTTACTATTTGTTTCAAGGGGTTTTTCTGAGAGTGATACAGAATTCATCTCCAGATTTGTAATCTTGAAATTCAAATGTTGGTGTATATACAGAGTGGAATGTTAAATTACACCTAGTGGAGAGCTAGTCAATAGGTGTGGAAAGCTTTCTAATTCAGAGGTCATTCTTTAGAATGCAGGTGAGCCCTTCATTGAGATCCTAGACCTAGAAATGGTATTTAACTACATCTTGAGGTACCTTCTGTGTTTGTGCCAAAGAGACAGACCATCATTATAAGCTGTCCCCTGAGTGACAGCCCAGATTCCTGTCTCAACAGAGGCATAGAACTGGAGGGATTTCAGAGAAAGACAATGGAAATTATCAAGCCTGTGAAAACCTTTGTACAACAAATAGCTGTATAGATCAGGACTCATTAGCCTGCAGTGGAGACTGTAGAGGTTGATAGTGGGATATGTTAGAGATCTACTGAATTATAAGTGGCATGGAGAGGGTAAGAAAGGAGACATTGTTCACCACTGCAAGTGTGAGAAGGCATCAAACAGAAAGTGGCAGGCAGCTATGAGAATGTAGATGGATACCTTTTTTACACCAGTGCCAATCAGGGAAAGTGATAATCATGGAATGAGAGCTACTAAAAAATAAACACATAAATAACATGTTTCCCCTTCCTACCCAGTAGAGGAATGCAAGAAGCAGGAATGAAGGTGACTGTGACCAAGACTAACCAGGTTTCTGCCTTCTTCAAATTAAAGGGGAAAAATAAAGAGAAGTGGAGGTTTTCAGGGTTGCTACTACTTTGTATTACTGTTTTAAATCTGCCAGAAGAGTGTAAGCTGGGATTCCTGGACAAGGCACTGAAGGCTACCCTAGACATATGACAGACCTCCCAACTCCATGTAAAAAACCATTCTTAAGGAATGGTGTTCCTTGTTCCTGGAGGGTGAACATAAACATGATGTCCATCTTCGGAGTGCATATGGAAACACTAGGAACACTAATCCTGTGTAGTGAGTGTTGTGCCCCATTAGACATTAAGTGTGCTAAATACATTTGGGACATTCCATTTTAATTGAGTACTTTCTGTCTTGTCTTTGCCTAAGGACTATCTGAGGAAGGCAATTTTTTTCTACCATTCATTTTTACTGCTGTGTGACCATCTGTGAGGCCACGGAGTAAGCAGAGATTAATCTGAATGGAAAAAAAATTGCTGCTAATTTTAAGGTGAACCAGTTTACTTTCATTGGCACAGTAGCAACTGTGATGTGAAGCAAGACTGTCTGATACTGGGAGAATGGAAATGCTGCTTTTGTGTCAGTGCCAGTTTATGCTGTTTTAAAATTACAGCCTGAGAGCTTAATTTCCACTAGTTCAGGGAAGTGTTACATTTACAACAAAATTTACAGGCTTGGGCTATAGAGGTAGCACTGTTAAAAAGTCTGTCAAGATTTCTATAGCAAAGACATATTGAGAGGAATCTCCAGTTGCTGGTTAAAAAAATAAGTTTTGGGCAATATCACATGCTTATTGGCTAACTCTGTGAATGCTGGGTTTTTTTAAATTGAATTTTTCAACCTATTTAAACATTTATTTTTTACATGTTTGAAAGAACAAATTGTGTTGCTTTCTGCTTTCATCATTAGCACTATCTAAACTGCTCTGGACATTAGGCTCTAATAGTATGCTTTAAAAAAACTCAAACTCTTCCAGTTTTAATCTTTGGAAAAGATGTGGGTACTACTACAGATTTGTACTTCTTGTTTATGCATGATTTATGCTGAGTATGTTTTGCATATCACACAAATAGCATTTTGCTGATACAGTGCGGGGGAGTTCACCTATGATCTCATGTTTCAGTCATTCCTCGAGCACATGGCAGAAAGGCTGATGTGAAGATGTTCACTGTGGCACAGCTCTCGCATTATCAATCAGAAGGTTCCTCCTCAAGGGCACACTGTTTCCTTGCACATCACTTCAGTGATTTAATGAACTGATTGTTCAGTGGGAAGTAATTCAGAGAGATCAACTTTTATACTTCTGCAGCAAGAATGTCAAAAGCAGGTTGGGGGATATTGTAGCTCAGCTGCCTTGTTTTCAGAGCTCTGCTGGCATGATGCTGGCCTCGCAGGGAAGTTTGACCCCTAAGAGCTGTGCTCCAACAGGTGCTCCAGCAGCAAGTCCCATTTCTGTGAGTAGGCAGGGAAGGTCATGGACAGCAAGCAGTGAGTAACAGCAGTGCCAGTGTTGCCTCTGCAGACAGCCTTGCGGAGGTAGAAGGTGCATTTTTTTATCTTTCTCTTCTTTGGAAGTGTGGAATTCTTCTATAAATCTCAGCAGTTTTGGTGTGCTCCTCCTGCTTTGCCTGTGCAGGAAGGAAATGACAAATGGTGATCAGGGAGCTGAGGGATTTATTTATCTGAGATCCCATGCATGGAGGTAGGATTTGGACTGGGATCTCTCAGGGCCTGATGATGTTCCTCACCACTGAGACATCCTCTTGACTTAAAGACTATGAAGGTGGCTTTGAGGTTGCCCCAGGTGAAATGCCTGACCTGCTTGTTACTTTCTCCAGAGCCTTTGATACCCTTTCTGGCATTTATCTCATCTTTGCCATCGTTTTCCCTTTGTCCTTGGCATTGAACAGAATCCTTGCAGACAAGCAGAGTGATATTCGACAAGCAGAATGATACTCAACAAGGGAAGGGAGGTGTAAAAAAAAAATGCAGTTAATTTACTCCTTTTTTCAGACTGTCCAGGCAGCTGGGAATCCTAATCACCTCTGAATGTAAAAGCCTTGCCTCATTGTTATGACATTAGTGTTTATTATTGAATGGTACTGTAGTTATAAGAAAAGTTCTGTAATTATTTTTTCCTGTAGAGCCACGTTGTTGAATTTGCACACATCTTGTGTAGGTGTATACAGTGTCTCAAGTGCTAATTTGTGTCCCAGTAATTATAGGAAAGTCTGGAGGAGTAGATCAGACAAAGATGTATCTAGAGTTAAGTAGGACATTTATTACCATCATATATGATATGGTTCTGACCCCATTAGTGTTTTAAAGGCTCAAAGAAAGCTTTCAAAGGAATTAGATTTACCTTAAAATTCACTAATGCTGTAATCCATACAAAGATGAGCTCTTAGTTTGAATGCAGAGAGTATAATATTGATCATCATCACTGTTCTGTGCTCTTACAAATTATCTGATAATAGAAGTTTGATGTGCTTTACTTGGGAATTTAAATGTCACTGTATCCATTTTACAGATGATGAAACTATAGCACAGATTTTGTGAAACACATCTAATTAAACTGAAAACTGTTAAATGGATGGGTATTCATTTTTATAGTCTTGATAAAAAAAGGTTACATTCTACTGTATTTAGTTAGCTGCAGTGTTTAGGATTCCGTATACTCTGAAGTGTAGTTTGAAGTCTGTAGATGCAGTTAAGTTGACATTCTTACCTTGTGGAATGGTTCCTGTCTAAAAGCAGGTACCACCCTTTCTTCCTCTGTCAAGCAGATGAAGAAAAAGGAGTGTTTATGCTCAGCTTAACAAGAAACTGCATGATTGTGTTGCAAGTATTTTGGTTTTTTTCCTTGGATGACTGTTTTTTAATCAATTCCTTGGATCAGAAATGAATTAGTTGCATTTATCTGGGGTAATGTAGCATGTCTGACATTTATGTGTTTGATTAGGCATGAATAAGTGTAATTTTATAAAGAGTTCTAGCATGTTCAATATTAGACTTAAGCCCTGTCTTATGGCAAACACCAGTGCTAACAGAAATGTTTTTCTACTCCTTGAAGATAGAGTACTTAATGTAATTAGTAAACCAAATGGTACCTAGCACTCCATTGTAATGCTCTACTTTACATGTAAATTATATTTTGAAGCACCGTATTTTTTCTCAGTTGTGATTAATCCTTGAAATTCAGGGGGAGGGTGAAGCAACTAGTTTGTTTTTTAATGATACATTCCTCCTTTGGGAAAGATTAACTATGTACAACTTTGTTGAGTTTAGCAATTCACAATGAATTGTTGAGTTGTCCATGGAGACCAACTCTGTTCCTTCAGGAGGGTTTGTCAGGTTACATTGTGCTCTGTTTCTCTAAAAGAAGAGAAGTTCTTACATCTTTATCTGTGGCAAGAGGTAGTAAATTCCTTGCTAGGATTTGAACTTAAATCTGGCATGTAAAACTAAGCTGTAATATGTTTGATGGGTGGAGAAAAGAGAGGGCAAAGACAACTAATTCAAAACATGCTCTTTTTTTTGCATGATTTTGTTCTGCATGTCAAAATTTCCGATTGTATTCAGTGTTGTGTGCTCATTCCTGTTTGCTGGTCTGTCACATGCTCTTAGCATGATCTTCAGCTTTGTTTATTTGTCCTACCGCCTTTTCCTGCTCTTTCCCTTTTTCAGATTCTACATAGATATTAACGACTCGATTAATTTTGCTAAAAGACCTGTTTGTTGCCTTCTGAACCTCTGAAGTCCCACAGCAGAAAGTGGGAATGTGTGGTAATGTTTAGCTTAATCCCTGCAAGTGAGGTGAAAAACATCAGTGCAAACGCTGGGGCTTGCTGTGGGGAACTATGGTGGATTCTTGCTAGCTGAATCAATTTTCCTGTATGGAGGCAGTAGAAAGCATCTCACAATATTTCAGCCCTAGTGGGGAAGTGCTGCTGGGCCCTTCTTTGGGAATGGAAACACTAGCACAGTGCTGGAGCAGTGGGATTGAACTGTGTGGGCTCAGAGATCCTGCAGCTTTTTAGAGTTTATTTGGTGGAAGAACTTAATGGATAATGATCAGGTGCAACAACATCTGCATATAAAGTGAATTTAGCGTGGTATGCTACAGTGTCATGGCCTTCCTTCATTCCAGCACAAAAACCAGAAGGTGGTTTGCTAGCAGTGAGAACATTGAGCTCCTCCTGGTGCTGGGTGTTGCACCATGTGTGTGATCTGCATGTGGCAGGTGGTTTGGTTTGTTGCTTGTTTTTTTTTCTAAAATTGTACTGAGAGCTGGCATGTGAACAAGGGATGGTGATGAATGAAATTGCTCCCCATCTCTTTTATTAAAAACTATTGAAAATGAGTGATGTGGGAGTGATAGGGGATGGCAGATTCACCAGCCAAAGCCTTGAACTTGAAAGTGTGTCTTTCTACTACCTGGAAGAATATTATAAATGTAAATAGACCTGCTAACCTATGTTCCCTTGCCTGGGGTTTGGCTCTGTATTTCAAAACTATGAAAGTATTTGCATCTCAAGTGAATCATGTGAAGTACAAGAGACAAATAACTTTTTTTTTTCCTCTCTCTCTCTTCCTGTCCACATTTCCCAAAACTGCAGCCACAGGAATAAGTCTTCAGGCTGGCCTCACCCTTCAGGGACCTGGAGTTTGAACCAGGGGACACCTTATGGATGGGAGATGACGGCAAACAGAGATGGCAGAGATTACTTCATCGGGTAAGTGGGCAGAGTGAGCTGGGCAGTGTGTGACAGTGCTGCAGCCCTGCTCTCAACCACATCACCTTGGAATCCTAATTCCTGCTTCATCCCTACACAGTTCATCTTCACCTGGTTTGATTTATGGCACAGGGACAGCTCAGACTGTACTTTACTGCACTTTGCTTTGGTACTTGGTACCTGTAATTCTTGGAGGAATTACAACAAAGGTCATTAACAAAACAAACAAACAAGCAAATTAAAATGTCATGCTTAAAAAATGAGGCAGAAAGTCTGTTCTGACTGAGATTTCCAACTCTCCTCCATCTCTGCCATGTGAGGTCTTCTGATTTGTCTGATATATTCATTATACTAGTAATGAGAAGGTGTATGTTCCAATCCTGTCTACTAGATGCACTAATTCTTAGTTTTCCTATAGTTTTTTAGCTTTGATTTCAAAAATAAATGTCAGTGGGGATGATATAATTAGCTTTTCTTTTCCCATTGAAAACTGTGCATGATTATTCTTTAAAATCACAGAGGTGGCTTGGATAAAATACAATTTTCTATTCTAGCAAATGTACTCTTACATGGCTTTGGAACTTCGTCACTAAAAAGAGGTGATGGTAGTGAGTGAGCAGAATCATTGGCTGCTTGGCATTCATTGCTTTTAGCTCATTTTTAAGGTTAGCATTTTGATTCTGTTCTTTTGAAGGTTTTTTAAAAATTATTAATTAATTTTTGTCTTTATCAGCCTCTTTAGAGACTTGCAGGTACTTGAAATAGTCATGGATGAGAATTAGAATACTTTTAACATTGAGTGGAAGTATCAAACTTATTTTTAATTGACTGCTAGAAGTCCTAAACTCTCTCAATAACCTTCATTTGCAAAAAAATAATTGTACAGTATAAGAATGAAGATCCCTGTTACTGTGCTTTCCTTTCCTAACCTTTTGTCCAGGGGGCATGGCTTGGCTTCCTAGGTGGCATTTGCTTTTGGAGCCAAAGCAAGATTTGTAGCAGCCTGGTGACCTGCAGGCTTTCAAGATTTAGAGCAATTTCAGACCTGTCCAAATTGGAACAAATTTTCTGGGTTAATGAGGGCTCTGAAGCTGACTTTGAAATGTCATTTTCTTGTTTCAACAAGTATTTATCATGCTTTGGATGTCTGAAAGATGGACAATGTGAAGCTGAGTGCCAGGCACAATATAACTGTATTAGCACAGATTTTCTGCCTGAGTTAATTTGGCTTATCAAGAAGTAGGTGAGCCTCCAAAGCATTGTGCAGATGTGAGGCTGTTGTTTCTGTAATTCAGGTTAATGAAGGAACCTGCATGTCTCATCCTTATTTTCTGCAGACTATTGGTGTGTTCTCCTCTGTGTGAATGAGATTCATTTGAAGAATTAATGACCTGATTCTGAGGACAGGCACTACATTTGATTCCTTCTCTTTTCTCACTGGTCACATAATAGGATGCTGCACTTGTTGTGTAGCTATCAACAGCTGTGGCTTACAAAATGCAGTTAGAATTCACTAAGTTTGCGTTTTGGGAATGTTTACTAGCTCTCAGTAGCTAATGATTATTTTTTTTTATTTTCTGGAATGTCTTTTAGTACCTTAAAGTGCTATATCGCTCTCTTAAATGGAGAAAACTGCATCTTTGAAAAAAAATCCGTAACAAGGATTATGCCTTAAGTAATATTAGGCTTGTGGTTGTTTTGTTGTTGGGGTGGTTGATTTTGGGGTTTTTTCCCCATGGTTTTACAAGGTGCTTGTTTTCCATTCTCTTTTGAGGTCTGGTCTTTCTTCCATTTTTCACTGCATGTGGATAGCAGACTACATGATAAAAAATAGTCTGCTCTAAGGAGTAAAGAGAATGAGGTCTCTGAAGAAGCTGATCTGTAGAAGCTTTTGATGTTTTGTGCCAGACTTTGCAGCTCACTGGAATCTCTGAGCAGTTTCAGGTGCAGTTTGAACACTGCTACATACCTACTCTCTGTGTGATTTACAGTTCATATTCCTGTATTAGATGTTTTAATACAGGAATGTACCATGTGCACAGATGTGCTTCCAGAGTAGTAACTCATCTTACATGAAATGACAGTCCCAGGAATGCATTTAAAGCCAATACTTTTGCAAACAGAATGAAATCAGGAAACCATTTGGAAGCATGTACTGCTGCACTGAGTCATGAGCCATCCACTGTTAGCAGGGAGAACATCAGCCCAGGTAGCTGCTGTGATGTGACAGGGTAGTTCCAGGAGATATCTCTTGGTTTTAGAGAAGTGACCAAAGACTAAATGGAACCAGTGACTCGGCAGCGATTCCTCCATGGCCGTGTATATAATACCTGTCCTTACAGGGACCGTTCTTTGGCAAAGGAGAAGCTCTCTCTGCTTTTCAAACCAACTGCTTTTGTAAATACTATATTAAACTACATAAATGCAGAATTTAATTTGCTTCATTTTTCACACCTAGATTTTAGGAATGATATAGTGAGATGGTTGTTGACAGTTATGTCAATAAAGGCAGGAGAGAGATCAGCAAGATAGCATTTCTTATTGTCTCTTAAGGCTTTTTATAGTCATGCAGATTAACAAATTGCATCACTGAAGGAGAAAAAGCAATTGAAATACTTTGCTTGGTTTTGATTAAAGATGTGTAAACCAGGTATTATCACAATGAAATGTGTGCATGAATTCTCTACAATGAAGTAAGATACTTCATAGCGCCATTAACTGCTTTTTAGTTAAATAATTTACTTTGTGCCATATGTACATATCCATTCAACTGCAAGCAGACATATTGTAATTTTGAAATTGTGGGATGAATAGGGAATCCAGGAGAATCTTTAGTGAAATGAAATGTAATTATATGGTATCGGTGTGAATGCTTTAAGATGTGAATGGAAAGAGATGTTTATTCTTTCTGCTGAAGGAAATTTGATTTCTTTCAAATCTGTGCAAGCCATTATGACATGAGCTAATCAGGGGCAGCTTCCATTGCCAGGCAGCACTTTTGTAAAAGTATGAGAAGAACCTCTTATCAAAATATTTTCAGATGTTGCTATCAATTCATTATCAGTTCTGTACAGATGACACAACAAGGGTAACTTTGCAAACCTCGAAATTACTTTTTCTTAATTATAGGCCATGGTAAATTAAAGTTTAAGAACTTCACCCATTCCCTTTTAACTTGCCACTTTTACTTAGAATAGCCTTATGAGATAAGTAATACATTTCAGTATAGGAGGATGGCAGTCATCTAATATTCTTCCAGCATGTTTCTGTACTGTACAAGCTGTATTAAGCTGGACCTTTAATATGAACTAATTTGAATAAGGTATATTTAACCACTTTAAAGACCTAAATATTTTATTTGCATTTATTATATATGCTGTGTAATATATGATTATGAGAAATTCTGTAGTGTTAATTTGAATAAAAGCATGACACATTAAAAATCGTTTTGGTGTAAATATAGCATTTCGGGGAGATAGCATGTGGAGCAGAAGGTTTTGGCTGATTTTGTCTACAAAAGCTTTAGCCTCATGGCAATTTTGACACTTTATTTTTGCCACTGCTGTGATCTTACTGCTTTTTGGACCTGTACTTTTTTGTCCTTTCCCATGTGGCAATCTTGCCAGTTGTCAGACCTGGAAGGAAGTTGATAGAAGGAAATAAACTAGCAAAAGCTTGTAAAAAGTCAATCTTATAGAGAAAGCAATGAATTTCATATCGGTTTTGCTTCCTGAGCCAGTCCTTTATATGGTGTGATGAAGTTGCAGAATAGTTTAGTATGGGAGAATCCTCTGAAGGTCAGCCTGTTCAGCCTCCTGCTCAGACCACGGCTGCTGCCAGCTGATGAGCAGCATTGCTGCCACACTGAAATGTCTGACTCATTTGGGAACAGGATTGCAGCAGAGTTGTTTTGGCTTAAGCTGCCCTCCAACTGCATTTTAAGGTGGGAGTTGAAGTAACATTTGCTGCCTTCAAAAGTCATACCATTTTGATTCCTGTTGCGGTGTAATTCCTAAGGACTAAGGTACTTTGGTATTTTTGTGGATCTTGTTTCTGTCATTCAAGTGAAGAACCAGAGAATGCAAAATCAGATTAGCTGAAAGAAAGTGTAGGCCTTCTCACATGGACTCAAAGCAACGCTAGTTCCACTGGAGTGTAGTTCGTTGTTAGACTCTCAAAATAGAGGGCTCTGTTAGGTCAGCTTATTGCCATGTGCTTGTTTGCAAGAGATGCTATTGGCTGTGTTTATTTTGCTTTACTGTTTTTATTGATTGTGTTTACTTACTCTTGCCTGAGAGGGGGTGATGGGGTCTGTCTGGGTTGCCTCTTTGGTTTGCTCACTATTTCACTCCAAGGACCCAGACCATCTGTATTTTGTGCACGTTAGCTTGTTTCTGTGCTCCAGTCTGGAACAAACTGAGCAAACAGTTGGGATCCCAGGCAAGAAATTAAAGGAAGCACACTCAAAGCCTGCAGCATTATTACTGCTTGGCTGGAAACCACAGGTCAGTCTCCAGAGTGCACAGCAGAGCTGGGACAGAACACTTTGCAGAAGTCTTTCTGAATCTTAGTATGACATGGTTGCTGGAGCTGTTGAAATGGCCAGGTGGCCTGCCTAGTTGATGAGGGAAATTTGAGCATGTAGTCTACTTGGGCTTGAGCAAAGCCCATCCTGTATCCCATGGCATTTTCATGGAAAAGCTTGCAGCCCACATCTTGGACAGTGCTCTCTTGGCTGGGTTGGAAGCTGGCTGGATGGCTGGGCTCAGAGAACAGTGGTGAATGGTGTCACATCCAGTTGTTGGCCGGTCACTAGTGGGTTTCCTCAGGGCTCAGAACTAGGGCTGGCCCTGTTTAACACCTTTATTGATGATCAGGATGGGGGGATCAAGGGCACCCTCAGTACGTTCGTGTATGACACTAAGTTGTGTGGGAGTGTTGTTCTGCTGGAGAGCTGGAAGATTCTGCAGAGGGACCTGGACAGGCTGGGTCAGTGGGCTGAGGCCCACGGTACAAAGTTGTGTTAGGAATACATCCAGTGCAGGTAGCTGGGTGTGCTGCTGCAGGTGGAGCAGGAGCCGCAGCCCCAGGCAAGAGGCCATGAAGTGCCAATCGTTTACATAACAAAGGGCACTGGGCCTATGGCTCAGCCAGGTGATGAGGCACTCAGAGACACAGCAGAAGGACCCCACACTTCCCTGAGTAGATTATTAGGGTATAAAAGCACAGGGTTTCCTTTTTTGGTGTCCCTCCTTGGAGGTATCCATCTCGAGCTGTTATTTTGTTATTGTACCATGATTAAATTATTTTAAGAATTGAGATGTGTGAGACTCTGCTATGGGAACCCTGTGGTCAATCTGGTAAGGAAACCTGGTGTGACTGTGAGTGTGGGGTCTCCCACACTTGGGTGGTGTGAATGTGACTGACAGAGCGGCCCGTAGACGGTAAGACAGGGACAGTTGAACGAGTTTAAATTGCCAGGTCCTGCACTTGGATCACAACAACCCCATGCAGCACTACAGGTTTAGGGAGAATGGCTGGAAAGCAGACCAGCAGAAAAGGACCTGGGGGATGCTGGTTGACAGCAGCTGAACATGAGCCAACAGTGTGCCCAGGTGGTCAAGAGGGCCAATGGAATCCAGGTTTGTATATAAAAAATAGCATGACCAGCAGGACAAGGGCAGTGATTGTTCCCCTGTACTCAACACTGGTGAGACCACATCTCAAATTCTGTGTTCCGCTCTGAGCCCCTCACTACAAGAAAGACATTGAGGTGCTGGAGCACATCCAGAGACAGGCAATGGAGCTGGTAAAGGACCTAGGGAGTCAATCGTGTGAGGAGCTGCTGAGGAGCTGGCATTGTTTAGCCTGGAGAAAAGGAGACTGCTCTCCTCAGCTTTCTGAAAGGAGGTTGTAGCCAGATGAGGGTTGGCCTCTTCTCCCAAGCAACTAGTGACAGAACGAGAGGACAGATCTTCAGCTGCACCAGGAGGGGTTCAGGTTGGACATCTGGAAGAATTTCTTCATGGAGAGGACTGTTAAACATTGGAACAAACTGCCCACGTGGAGTCACCACCCTTGGAGGTGTTTAAGAAATTACTCTGTGTGGCACTTAGTGCTATGGCCTAGTTGACAAGGTGGTAATCAGTCAAGGTGGACTTGGAAGTCCTTTCCAACCTCAGTGATTTTGTGATACTGTCATATTTTAATATCTTGAGCACCTGCTGTTGTTTTTTACCAGTGCTTTTGTATTCAGTAACAAAAATTTCTTCTAGATTTCTTCCAGGTGTATCTGCCAAGCTTAATTCTTTTCTCTAAGATATGTAATCCTGCATATAATATCAAGTCCATGATTTTTGGCTTGTGAAGTCATTACATTTATGTTGTCCTTGTTTGGCTTAGTATCTATGCTGTTCCGAAAACATGAAATTCTTAAATGTCAGCTTTTGCCCTGTACAAAAAATAGAGGTAACATATTTTTGTGTTCTTTGATAGCTAGTGTAGGTCACAATGTCCTAAATTCTCAAAGCATACACGATACAATATTTTTTTGCAGTACAACGTCATGATATTCTTCTATACTCAAATACTTACCTAAATTTTCTTTAGGAGTCTTCATTTATTCTTTCAGAAGCTTAGAAGAGGGAACTCATTCATGTTTTCTGAAAGTGCACCTCTGTGCCTGTTGCATGCATCCTGTCTGGCCTGTGTGCTCCGCCTTGTACACCGAGTTCTTTTAGCTGGCCAGCAATGGGGAATCATTGATGATATTAATGGCATATCAATCAAACATCCTGCTTATTAAGAACCACTAATTTATACCAGATGCAAGACTGAGGCTTACAGCCTGCTAATCAGTTTACTTCAAACCAAATAAGCACAGAAGATGATCAGACCATTCATCATTTTTTTTAATTATCATTTTCTTTTGTTATGTCCAGCCTTCTTGTACATATGTTCTGTAGGAGTTTGCTCTGTTGGAAGATTCTGAAAACCGTCAAAGGATATAAGTAAAATATAGTGAATGCCTTCTTTGTTGTTACTGTGTTGTTCAACTTCCCGAAAAGGCTGCTGTTATTTTTCCTTAAAACTAGCATAGCACATAGGCCATAATGAAAGTTTGAAGTCACAGGAGCCACCTTTTGCCCTGTAGGTGTGATATTGTATAGCACATATTGAGCTCATTCCATTCCCTCATCACTAAGTACAGAAACAATGCTGACTGGATTCACAG
Organism: Climacteris rufus; assembly: GCA_013398175.1. Taxonomy (NCBI): domain Eukaryota; kingdom Metazoa; phylum Chordata; class Aves; order Passeriformes; family Climacteridae; genus Climacteris; species Climacteris rufus. The sequence goes on from VZRZ01000585.1 coordinate 322,817, forward strand.
GCCCTTTGTGTGGCATTCACAAAAACAGGAGCACCAGGGCTGCTGCTGTCCATCCCTGAGGGCACCTGCTGCTTGTGCAGGGCGAGGGCTGTGAGGGGAGGCAGCCTGTGCTCCGCTTTGGCGCCTCAAGCCAAAGGTGCCTGCCGCGCACCTCTTCGGGCATCTCCGTCCCAGGTGAGGTGCCAGGGGAAGAAAAGGCAGTGGAATCACACTCACTGGCCCACTTATTCCCAGTCCCTAAAAGGGACATCCAATGAGATTGAATGGCAGGCACTTTAACTGTGATAAAAATAGTACAACCTATATAATTAGCAAATAGAACTCTCAGCTACAGGTTACAGTGAAGCCTAAAATGCTTCGTAGGATTCAAATGTACATTTGTAAAGTGCATTTGTAATAAGACTTTCACTATTAAATTAGATAGGATTAAAAAAAAATTAGAGCAGATATAAAATCTTATGTTTCAGACAAGCGAGTGAGTCAGCTGCTGACTGCCTAGGGCTAGGACGAAACTTCCTGTATTAATCAGGTTATTCTATAATTACAAGGTTTCTTGCACCTTCCTCTGAAGAGGGTACTGAGTGCTTTCAGGGAAAGAATACTGCACCGGGAGGACAACAGGTCTGATTGGTATGACGATTCTTATTTTTTTTCTCTCTCTTATGTTTTTTTTTAAATTCCCTTGTCACTAATATGGACTGTTGATATGAATAGTGTGCTGTTAGAGAAAGAGTGCTACTCTGCTTCTTTCAGACTGCATACAAATTTGCTTGCTGTTGCTAAGGGTTTGACCTACTCAAGGACAGGATCATATGGTGGAAGGGGGAGTAGATCTAGAAGAGATGAGCAGCAGCAGGAATGTACAAAGGCAAGTGACTGTTTAAAGCAAACCTGAATAATTAGAAAGGAGAAGAAGGAAAATTATATAGCAACCTGTTTATGTCAGTGGTTTGCCTAGAAACTACTCGTGTATGATGAAAAAGAAAGTATTGCTAAATCAGCTCAACCTCTTGAAAAGAGAGGAAGATTTAACAATTGTCCTTCCTTCACAAAGATATTGCTCTAGCCATAAATATGGCAGTCATAAATATGACAGACAAAGTGACGTTAATACTGTCTGGGTGAAATCGTTGTTACAATGGAGGGAATGATAGCAAGGAGATGATGGTTTGAGGGGTTATTTTATTTTAAATAGAGCATAGAAAAAGGGAGAGTTCATTGCATTGTAAGGCAGCTGTACCTAAGCTGGTTGTTGTGCAGTAACTCAGGAGCTAGTCACGGCAGCATGGCTCCTTCCCTCTCTTCTGGCTTGCCCTTTTTCACTCCTCTCTGCACACACACACAACCCTCACTGGCTGAACCAAGAGTATTTCTCACACTGGAAAGGTGAGGAGAGTTATACAAGAAGGTGTGAATGTGGGTGAGACTACTCATTGCTCAGTCATTTGCCTTGGGTTGGCTGGATGTAATTATACTTCAGTGGAGTACAGGGAATCATACTGTGGGCCTCTGCTACAGCACTGTCAGTGTTCCTGAGCGAGTCCTCTCTGTTTTCTCCAAACACAAACTGGATGGGGATGCCATGAAATTCAGAGAAGTGTTGTATCCTGAACACTGTTACTCTTGTGTGTTTGAAGGTGGATTACGAAGGAAAAAAAACTTCTGGAACAGAACCTGTGTAGAAAACAAATAAATAAATAAATAAGGTATCCTAAGACAGGATCACCACGTACATTAACACAGAGAGGTGCAAAGATTAAATCTTCATTGTTGAAGTACACAATGTTCTGGGTAGGTGTTTCATACAGAATAACAGCATCTCATCTGTGCATTGCAGTATGTAAATGCTTTTGTAGAAGCATTGGTTTGGTACACCCTTCCTGGGAGTGTAAAACAAATTAATCCTTGTAAACAGTTTGTGTGAGAATGATAGCCCCAGCTGGATTCTGCTGTTTCAAACATCTCTCTTGTAAAACTGTGATCCCTACAGAACTGGAATTAAAAATGTCAGGTTCTGGTTCTGCAAAGCCATGCAAGTGGTTGGAAGAGTGGTAGTGGTTTGTAAGAAGCTATCTTGGGTCATATGCTGGTATCGCCAATGATGCAAAGACAGATGCTCTGCATATGAAATAAATCAGGCTACGTAAAAATACAGAGGGGAATACAGCCCTTGAAACACCTAAGGGTGTTTTCTGCAGCCTGTACACTGGGCCTTAGTGGCCATGAGCTTGAAAAATTAAATAAAGCAAAGCTGTCTGATACTTGGTGATGGAACTGAGACCTTTCACAGCAAAGGCTAGGTGAAAACTTTCCCCAGAGCTTCAGTTATGGCACTGAGAAAAAAAATGTGCTGGAGCTGGGTTATAGAGCAGAGGGAAAAAAAGTATGAGAGTTAGCACAGTACATTACTGCTGTTTAAATAGCACAGTTGAAGTTTACCAGTTCATCATGGTATATGTAAAGGATTTAAAACAAGTTATCTAATGTGTTGTGCCATGCCAGGAAATGCCATATGGATGATACCTTTCCAGCAGACTAAGAAACTGCATGCTAGGGTGTATAGAAGCCAACACCAAAGAAGCCTAATTTGTCCTGCTGGATTAATTTCTCTCCTATTAATATATTTGCAGTGTTCTGTAAAGAAAATCAAGTATAAGCCTGCTGTGAAAGGTCGTTGTCTGGATTTACATTGTAGAACAGGAAGATAATTTGTTTTAGAAAGACAAGATGACACTACCAAAAGCTTACTGAATTTTAATTCTCATTTAGTTTTTAATTAGCCTTCTTACAATAAAATACTGCCTGATTATACTCAATTCTCAGCTTCCAAATATAATGCTAAGAATCCTCGTATTTTGTGTTGTATTATGTATGTTGTTTGTATATATGTATAAGATTCAGGTAAAGAAATAGTTTAACTGAAGTTAATCTAGTCACTGACAACAGTATGACTCACTGCAATATTTTGAAAGCCGTTTATCTCAAGTTTTCTGCAATCCTGGACCGTTCCACAGAAAAACTTCAATTTAAACCAATCAAACTGTGGGGCCATGCAATTAAATATCTCCATGGTAACAGGGATTAAGCACATAAGGTAAAGACCTGCTGACAGTGCAGAGATTATTTCAAATTTCAGCAGTAGACAAATGAATTTATATATTTTGTATTGAACATTGGGAGACATAAAATGAAAGCAATTGAACTACTTCTGTGGCATCTTGGGACTTCAGACAGTATTTTCCTGACAGGGGAAGTAATTAGCTGGAATTACAAATAGGAACTTAGCAGACAGATACAAATAAGCCTTTGCTCATGGGATTTATTTAGCGTTTCATAATTAAAACCTGGAGAGGCATATTATTTAGGATACAAATTGTACAGGAAAATCTTGCCATAATTTTAAAATTTAACAGCGTAATAACACAATTTTGCTTTTAATTTTAAGGTGATCTTAGGTTTAGTTAGGAAAGAAGGTTATTTGCTGCTCTGCTATCAAGTAACATTTTTAACGTGAAGGACACTTCTAAAGTTGTAGTGCAGATAGACACACTGATACTCGGTGAAGACATAGGATGATATTTTAATCAATCCTAACATACTTCTGATTTTCTCTGACTATTCCTAGCTTTTTCCTGTGTATTTAAGAAAACTACTGGAAATGCACATCTGCTGGCATGTATAGTTTTCAGCTTTCAGTGGTGTGGCTTAGGGTTGGTTTGTTTTTCTTTTCTCACACTGTCTTTTGGTTTGGTTCATAGGAACATAAAATGGTTTGGAAGGGATCTTCAAGATCACTCAGTTCCAACCCACCTGCCATGGACAGGGACACCTTTCACTAGACCAGGTTGCTCAGAGCTCCATCCAGCCTGACCTTGAACACTTCCAGGAATGGGGCATCCACAACTTCTTTGGGCAACATGTGCCTTCCAGTGCCTCACCATCCTCAGAGTAAAGAATTTCTTCCTAATATCTAATTTAAATCTGAAGATTTCAATCTTCAGAATAAGCCCATTGCTCCGTGCCCTATGGTTGAATGCCCTTGTAAAAAGTCCTTCTCCAGCTCTCCTGCAGGACCCCTTTAGGTATTGGAAGGCTGATCTAAGGCCCCCCTGGAGCCTTCTCTTCTCCTGACTGAACAACCCCATGTCTCCAGCCTGTCTTGATAGGGAGCTGCTTTTCTGTCAAGCTGTGAGAAGTGGAAGTGAGCTACCCTCATTGTGCAAACAGTCTGTAGTTGTTCATCCTGTATTAGGCACACGTACACACTGCAGTGCTTCTACATTCTGAATATTCTTTCAGTATTTCGAGCTCATAATATGTTGAGATCAAGGTGTATACTTCCCACCACTAGTGCTTACTAGTCTGAGATTGGTCTTGGAATCATACTGTTCTGGTTCTTTGTGGTAGGATGGACTTCCCAGCCTTACACAGCAGGTAAGACACTTAGAAAACATTTTATGAGATCAGGTGGTAGATGGACTCACAACTGCACCTTTTCAGTGGGAATCAGAATTTACCAAACCTGTCAGGCTGCAGTTTGTTGTCTGGTTTTGATTATGGGAGTCTATACAGTTTTGATGTCTTTGGTTCCCTATTCATTTCAAGCATAAGCTTAGGTCTCTGTGTGTAAAGAGACAGTTTTTTTATCTGTGCTCTTATGAAGAGACATTACTTCAATTGTACTAGTTGTCTGACACTCAGTTTTGTCAGCTTTAAGTTAGAATGTCCTTCCTGGCATGTTGAGATGCAGTTTTTTTTCTTTGCACCTTAGGATGAAAAACCTCTGTTAAAAATGCATAATAAATATGGCAGATATATCTAAAAATCATTATATCTGGCAAATTCCTAAAGGAAGATATGAATACCGAGAACATTTTGTAGGAATTAGTGTAAAGAGTGTCTGTTTATGGTGGTACTCTTTTGCCATTCCAAAAAAGCAGAAGCCCATGTTAAAGTTAGCTCCTGACATAAGCATCCAGCAAATGTAAAAGGAAAAAGTACTGAAGCATTGACAAAACCAGAAAGTCAGGGATATATGGAGGAAATTTCTTAAGAAGGAACTTAAATTATAGAGACGGTTTCTGAGGAGTGCTGTATTAGATAATGCTGTTCCTGGGCTTGGTCAGGTGGGAACAAGACTTTTACCTGGAGCCTAAAGTGTTTTTTCATATTTCTCTTCCTGCTTATAATCCCTTTTGTGCAGTGTTTTCTTCTTGCTGCTGTTTTTATTGGTTTTGTTTACTCCAGTCAGTGCCTTGAGCTGGACAGAAGAGACTTGTCAAAAAGCATATTGATAAAAGACATTTTGGGTTGGATCATGAGAGGCTGGTCCTGGCAGCTCACAGTAATGACTCTTAGAGGTTTTGTTTCATGATTCCTCTTTCCAACATCCAGTGAAGATGCAGTTCCACCATTTTAACAGTGTCCTATGGAAGTATGAGCTAATGATCTACCTTTGAGAAGGAAACCATAAGAGCATAGCTTTGGTGTTGCACACTGACAAGCTGCAGCTTTCCAATCAGGAATCTTTTTAGTTAAAATATATGTATAAAAAATAAGGGTTTCAGTGCCTTCAGACAAAATTGTGGGTAGGTCTTGAAAAGGATTTGATACCCCAGAGTGTCACACTAGCCAGAAGTTTCCAGAAGATCTGGAACAGTGCCTGGTCAGAGGAATCCCAACACAGGTATCCTCAAGCGCCATTTGAGACAGCACTGTTATTTCCCTGGCTATAATTAATTAAAGCAATCGCAAGCTAATGGGCAGATCATAAAAACAGCTGCTTGAGCCTCCAGGAGCATGGTTCCTGAAGGAGGAACCCTGTCACCTGAACATAATGTGTAATATCTGCACAGCTGCCTCTCGGCCTTGCTGAGACTCTGTGACTTGCATAGGGAATGGAGTGCTGTGCTGGAAGCCTGGGTGCTGATACGGAGAGCGACAGGACAAGGCTTTGTGCAGAGCTGCTCGGAGTGGGATGCTTGGATGGACAGCTTATTTCTTTCTAAAATCTGCTTCTCCATCAGGCTGTACTCCATCAAGCTGGCATATCCCAGACAGCCTTAGAAAGAAAGGATGTTGTGAGTGCCCATGCTCAAGATCTGGCAGTCTAAAACAGTTAGCCAGGCAGCACTGAGCTTCATGTCACTGCTATTTGACTTTCTGCTCAAATTTAAAGAATTGACTACCTGAACCACCAGAGAAATTTCCTCAAAAATTTTTGATTTTGGTCACTGGGGTTCCTTTTTTTTTTTTTTTTTGGGGGGGGGGTGGTGGTGGTGTTGGGTTTTTTTGGTTTGGTTTGGTTTTTTTGGCTTTTTTTGTTTATATTGCAGGAGCACAGGAAGTGTACCATACAAAATTGGGACCCTCATTTACTAGGTGGTTATATTTTAATTAGCAGATGGTAGAAATGCATTGACTTTATTCTCATTATATGTTGCAAAGCTGAAGCATGAAAAGATTAATTGAATTTTTTAAGGAGGGATTTACTGTCACCCTCTCCTCCCCAAATCTGTGTTAAAGCTTAAGAACTGAATGTGAATTTTTTCATAACTACCATTCAGTGACAAATTTAAAACCTGTGGTTCACATGTTTCCAGGGTAAGTATTGTGCCATATTTATAATCATAATGATGTTTTAATGTAAATATTAATTATAGAAAAGTGATTTTCTGTCGAGTCTTTGGCTAGGTCTTGATAGAATACATCACAAATGCAAAATGCTTCTGCTACATGGAAGAGTAAAACTGAAGTATTTGCACTGACCAACCAGCATCATATTCCCTAATGAGCTTTTAAGTTCCTTGGACTCTCTTCCATTCTTAGGCTATCATAAAACTTAGGATATGCTACCTAAAAATTTATTTGGCTTCTCAAGCAAGGTTTACAACTCAGATTGATCTTCCTGTTGCAACAACTGAGCTGCTACTGACACCTGACTTTGCTACTTTAAAATTATTTTGGGATAGCTTTGCAAGACAGCACTTGCAAGTGGTCTAATGGCTGCATTATAGACAGGCTACTGCTTTAATAAGTAAGAGGCATAATTAGCTGAATAACAGCATCCATAAATACATTGGAAAAAAAGCAACAAATCTGTAAGGAAAGGTTAAAAGGACTGACCAACATAGAAAATTTCTTGAAAGGCAGAAACTAGAGGCCTGTAGTGAGGTTTGTAGAAGTGAGGTTTGTAGGAGCGTAACTGGGAAAATGTTAAAACACCTTTGAGTGCCTCTTTATCCATATAAAAGAGGAATGGGGGACTTCTGTGTAAAGAACAGAGATAAGCACAGTAAAAATGAAAGATGCAATTGAGGTTTAATAACAAAAACTTCCCAATGGTAAAGTAAGTGTTCAAAAGACTGACGAGAGGAATCCTGATTTGTTAGCTGATTTGCTGAGAAACATCCAAGTTTTGTCATTTGGGTGTGTCACTGGAAAATGCTATTGTAGAGATAGGGAAGTATTGTATTATTTATTGCAGCTAGATGTGTTTGAGAGGGGGGATTAATAAATGCAGAAAGTACTGTTAGGATGGTTTAGGTAAGGGAAAAAATGGGGGGAGACTAGAACACATTTGTTTAATACAGCAAAAGTAAGATCAAGAGGGAATAAACGGCAGGAAGAAACAAGAAATGTTGAAAACAAAAAATAATTTCTGGCAAAAAAGCTAAAGGCACTATACATTCAAATTGCAAGAGAGAAGACCTGTAGAGACTAGACCAGTGGAGTTCACTTCCAAGTTTCCAGTCAGAGCACTGGACTGAGTAATCCAAAATGTGTTTGCACTGATTATAGGTCAATATTTAAAGGAGGATATAGGACACAGCTTATATGATAGAATGTAAAATCGCAGGGGATTGGAGATGGTGGCAAGCCAGATCATTCCCATTCCTGTTTTTCTATGAGCCAAATGACACTTTTCTTCTTTCTTTAGCATGTAGAACATGAAATCTTAGCAACACATTTGCAAAACAGACTTAATCCACTACATGCCCTTAGAACCTTTTGCAAATATTAATGAAACATATTTAATTATCTCTGTTAGACAGATTACTCAAGGCAATTTAGCCTGCCACATAAAAAGTGGAATAAAGATCAGTGTTTTTAGTAACCGTATGGGTAATAAAAATGTTTAAATAGGATGATATTCAGGGAGATGATATCATTTGACCGGGCTTTGGATAACTGGATAAATGTTCTTTTCTAAATGCTGTCACAGAATGATGAATAAGTCTATTTCAAAAAATGCTTTCATTGAAGGATAGGAGAGGAAATATTTTTTTTCTGAAGTGTTTATACATCGTATCAGCAAAATGTTTTTCTTTTTCTGGAAAACGGACATTATCATCAATCTTATTAAAGGATGAAACATGGAAGTAGCCTGCAAATATAAGGACAAGTTAAAGGACTATCTCTTGCTGGAAGCTTTGAGTTTTATACTGTTGTCTGATAACAACCAGGATGAGTTATTAATTTCACCAGGATATGCTGGTTGTTGTCTTCTGCCCACCTATCTAAAATGTAATTGATAGTGTCTGATATAATTTTTTTAAAACACCACTTAGGGAATGCTCTTGCTCATGTGAACTTCTGCATAACTGTGGTAAATATGTGTGGTATTTTTGAGTGAGTAGGCTTTTGCTGCCAGTGATATAAATGATAGTGCTTTGGAAATGTGCTAGTTTGACAGCTCTTCAGAGACTCAAAACCGAACAATTTGAATTCGTTTGGTATGGATCTGGCACCAGTTGCCAGAACCTTCATAGTTCAGGCAACCTGTTTAATAAATAAATGTCTTTAATCTGATGATACAAGTTACCTCCACACAGGTTGTTAGTTTGAGGCTTTGGTGGTTTTATCTGTATGTTTTAAAGACTGGCTTTTATTTTCAGTATTCAATATCAATAGCATGCTTTTCCTGGCATTTAGAAACAACAGTTTCCTTGAACAGGCAGATCAACAACTGGCACTGGTGTGGCACAGACCCTACAGTACATACAACTACCCAATACAAGGAAATATAGATGTAAAATATGTCCAACAAGTGTTGGCATTGGAGCAAGGCAGTTGGATACATACATCCAGAATATTCTGGTATATATTTTACATGCTTCATCAGACCTCCCTTCTGACTGGTCCAATGTCTCTTCCCCTCGTTATCTGAATGTATAGAATGATAATGCTGGTTTTGAGTTCTCAGACATGGTGGTGTTGTTTCAATTGAAGTAGAACTACTGCAATAATGCTAGTCAAATGTAGAAAATGCTTTAAGAGAGGACACATTGGTGGCCATTTAGACCAGAGGGGATTCCTCCCATCCCAGTCTGATAGCACCAGGCTCCTGCAGTTCCCTGTCCCCTGGTCCAGCTCATGCAGCTGAAAATTCAATCCCCATCACTGCATGCAAACACATTCTGAACCGGTACAGATGACCACCAGGATCATGCACAGGCAGCCAGTGCCTCTGCAGGCACCACATCAACACAAACACACCCCCATGAACAGGATCATGAACAAACAACCTGATCCTGTTGTTGTGCATCAGCAGCTGGATCTTGAAGACTAGGTGCTTGCTATTGAGTCATGCATACACATGCAACACACAGCCTCCCCATATTTGTGCAGAAATGGGTCTCACCAGTGGTCTTCCCCACAGCAGAGCCTTGGTTCTGGTCTCTCCAGTGCCACAGCCCATATTACTTTTCCCCATTGGTACCACTTCTGTAACATCTGCACCTAAATTTGGTGTTTATGACACCATCACCTGGATGCCATTGGCCTTACAGAGTGAGAGCAGTGCAGTCCCCTTGGCACTGCTGGCCTTGTAAGTTCAGTTCCTCCTCTCCAATGTGCTGACCTTCCACACGACTGCCCCTCCCCTTCCCACGACACCCAGCTAGCCCTCACTGTGCTCCCTGGGACTTGGGGCTCTTCTTGCTCTGCTGTGTTACAGATGGCTGTTTCTCTTGATATGCTTTGTAGTTTTTCCTGGTTGATTATCTGCACCTTAATCTCTGTGTCCATCAAAAAACGAAGAAAATAAAAATGATCCATTATGGAAACAGAAATTGCTGTGTTTACTGCACAGTCCCAAGAACTGTCAATTCCAAATTCTGTTGGTCAACCTCTGGGAAATAAAAGGGGGCACACTGTGTCACAAGTTAGAAACAAGGGTTTGGCTCTCCATTTTTCACTGATGTTTAGATTCTAGTTTAGCATTACAACTATTGTATTTTAATTCTTTCTACCAGTATTTCAGGAACTCTAATTTTTTATTTATATGTGCTTTCTCTGCAGTAAATGAAGATTGGTATCTAAGCCAATTGTAGATTTTTAAAAACCTATACTGCTTTATGTGTATTATAAAATCTTGGAAAAACTTAAATGAAATTATCAAGTTCTTCATGATCTCATTCCTTTTACAAGAGCTGGTAAATAGCTCTCATCAGTAGACCCTTTTTAGCTATGTGTAACTTTACCATGCTTTTCTTGACTGAGATGAAAAGTTTTGTTCCCCTCTCTTTTCTGAGGCCTGATTGGTATTTTGAAGAACATCTCCCTTTTCGTGGAGAAAGAGAAGTTGTTTTGCCAAAGCGCATTACAAAGCTTGGTTCCCAGTGTTTGAGACAGATGTTTGAAACGTGACCCACATACCCCCTTTCAGCCAGTGATACAATTTCTGTTGTTGCTGTGAAGTTCTCCCATGTTAAGAGCATTCTGAAAAATCTGGAAATTGCTGTGCTGAGTAGAATGCAGAAACTGAATCTCAAAAGAAGCATCCATGCAGTGTGTCCAAAAATTGCATGGCTAGAAAGAAGTATGTAGATACTGACTGCTGGACATCAGAATGGGGAGCTGAGAAGGAAACTAGGTGAAAATATGGACAATATAATTTTAGGAGGAACTAGTGTGAGAGGCAGCACGTAGTTTAACTGAGTTTAACAAGACAGTCATCAGGAAACAGGAGAGGAGGAGGATTTGGGGGAGAAGAATTGGTCTCACAAGGAGTTAGGAGCAGGAAAGATGGAGGACAGGGAGGATAACAAATGACATCTGTAATGTTTTTGCAATAAAGTGTCATTGACTCATGGTCTGGTTATAACCTGTAATAATCCTTGCTATGGTTCTTCCAGTTTTATTATCAATTCTTTGAACATAAATTCTCAGTATAAATTCTCAGCATTAGGTCTGCCACATGAATGTTAGTATTTTACTTTGTGAAATGCCTGAAACACTTAGCCATGTGCTATATGCATATATATATATAGATAATCTACATTATTAAAATACTCTTAGAGTTCAGGAGTGATGTGAGTTAAGTATTGTGATTCTTGCTAACTGAACAAAAATTTGTCTTACAAAATTATATTACTTAGTTGTCCTGAAATGTGACTGATAGTACTTCTAAAGTATTCATTTCATGCTGTGTTGCTGCCTTTCAGAGGTGTTGTTAGTATTTTAATTATGTATATCATTGCCACTGTCAATATGAGACCACAAGATGAATACAATACAGCTCTCCTGCACAAACTACTTTTGTGTTCTATGTTATTGTAGACCTTTAATTATAATTCTACAAAATCTGCTGTTGAATTTAGACATTAGTTGTCATCATAGGAAATAAAGAGCTAGATTCTCTGCCGTAAGTCAGGTTGGCTTCAATAATGTCAGCAGAACCCCACTGATTTACACTAACAGAAATGACACAAAAGTACTTTTTGTATTTTACTGCTTCTCCCATGAGCTGTGCTATTGCAGCGTTTCATGGCTCCTAGAATAACAGTTTTCCTCTTTTTTCCCATCTTTTCCTCTCTGTGCTTTCATTGTTTTGTCAGCCACTTGAGCTCAACAATATCCCTCCCTAATTTGAGTAAGTGTAGAAAAAGGTTTGATGTTGTGGTGTTTGTCCATAGCTGTCATGGAGGCATTTCAATTTTTACTTTTTCATTAGAGGTAATAGTCAAGTGTGCTTTGGGCTTTTGTGACTGGGAAGCTGGCTGCCTGTAGCTTTTCTGGCTTCATTCTGCAATCATCCACACATAGAAGTTTATGTCTGTCATGTCTGATGTTCTGTCAGCCCCATAGTAGAACCCAAACTGCAAATAACTGAGCACCTACCTTGCTTAAGTAGGCCTACTGAGTTCATTATGGGGACCTTGATGCATTGCTCTTAAATAAGTGCATTTTTCTGGATCAGGGTCTAAGTTGTTACTCAGGAAGAATAAAGGCCTTGTTAAAAACCAGAGTTCTCCCTGTGCTGCAGCCACAGGGATAGTTGCTGTGAATTCTGTGATCAGTGCATCCCAGTCAGCCTTGACTGAGCTGGTGTGGGCACCAGTACAGCTCTTGCTAAGGCAGCCTCAGGTTTAGGCTGGTGTGAAGTTGGGCAGGTGAAACCTGTGCTGTGCTGTGCAGTGCTGTGCAGTGCAGCAGCTGGGCTTCCCACGGCATCCAAGCACACTGGCTGAAAGCTCTATAGATTTCAGACTCCTTATAGCTCACTACTCAAGTATTCACTTTTATAGATAGTTGTCCTTAGTGGTGGACTCAGATTTTCAGCCTGACATATCTTCTGGTAGAAATACTCTCTAGGGATGTAGTAGTCTTTTCTGCATGGGAGAATCTCATCTATTCTGCTGCAGTTAACAGGCTCCATCTTTTACTCCTGGCTTGTATCAGCAGTAGTGTGGCCAGCAGGAGCAGGGCACGGTGATAGGCTCTGGTGAGGCCACACCTTGAATCCTGTGTTCAGTTTTGGGTCCCTCACTACAGGAAAGAGATGCTGGAGTGAGTGCAGAGAAGGGCAGTGCAGCTGATGAGGACTCTGGAGCACAAGGCTCATGAGGAGCAGCTGAGGAAGCTGGGGTGTTCAGCCTGGAGAAAAGGAGGCCTGGGCAGACCTTTCTGCTCTCTATCGCTCCCTGACAGGAAATTGGAGCCAGGTGGGGGTCAGTCTCTCGTGCCAGGTAGCAGGAGACAGGGTGAGAGGAAATGGCCTCAAAGTTGCACTAGGGGAGGTTTAGATTGGATGTTAGGAAAACTTCCTCCATGGAAAGCACGTTAAGCACTGGAACAGGCTGCCCAGGGAAGTGATTGTGTAACCAACCCTGGAAGTATTTAAGAGACACGTAGATGTGGCACTTAGGGACATGGTTTAGTGTTGGACTTGGCAGTGCTTGGTTAATGATTGGGGTCAGTGACTTTAAAGACCTTTTCCAACCTAAATGATTCTGTGATTCTATGAGAACTTGCAGCTTTATTCTGTGAATAATTGTTTTTTTGGCTTGGTTGCTATTTTATATCAAGTAAAATGTAATATGTATTATTGTTTCATGTCTTCCTGGTTGTTTCCTGCCTAGAACAAAAAGTACCCCACTTCTTCAGTAATCCACGTTTTTCTACACAAAATGTCCCATTCAAAGCTGGATTCACAAAACTGCCTGAAGATTGGAAATTATATTTGCTTTTCAAAGTGATTCATGCCTTTGTGTTGGTCAGTTTTGTCATCTACCTGATGAAATAAGCTCATGATTCCTTTCCCTGCACATGATCATCCAGCACTCTGCATTCCTGGCAACAGTGGTACAGCTTCATGTTGCATAAATGTGAATTAAATGCTCACTGAAGCAGAGCATGGACCAAGTATGACACTTGTCAGATGACTCATTTGGCCTTGCTTCAGCTTGCCTGTGGGAAATGTTTTGATGAGATTTAACTGATGGACTTTACAATGCTGCCTTATGCTGAGTGGGTAACAGTCAGTCATCCTCCAGTGCCATGAGGGCTTGCTGGATGCCCAGGTCCTGGAAAGTTGAGGAAAAATCTGGTTTTTTTTTCCAGACTCAGAGACTGCTTCTCCTGGGAAGGAGTGAGCCCAGTTTGAGACCCAGATACTTCACTCCTCTGATCATTTTGAGTTTGATTCCCAGGACTTCAGCAAGTAAAAAACCTGTACCAAAGCCTAAAGCAGTTAAAGCAGGACTGGCTCATTGCTTTCCATGACTTTGGTTCTATGAGGGAGTTGAGGGATTACATCCCTGTTGTCCTTTTATACTCTCCTATAGGGAATATTAGGAGGCAGAGAGCAGCTGTGTCTCTTTATGGGTACAGATGAATCAGGAAAAATTGGTGTTGTGTACACGTAGCTAATGTGAAAATGCAATAAGGTCTATTCTAACCTCTGAGAAACCTGCTCTACTACAAAATAAGCACTTGATCTTCAACATATTTCTTTGAAAGCTTTCTTTGGAGATTAAACAATTATTTTTCCACTCACTGAAGTGGAATAACACCCCACCTTGTAGAGTGAAGGCAAGAAAGGAGTCTGAAATAATTAACAAAGTTACAAAAATAAACTTACTTAAAAAAAACCCTACTTTATTTTAATAAACCTTCAGCTGAGTTGCATTAAATATCTTCTTTTTAATTTCTTATGCAAAATCACTTAAAATTTGATGATTTATTCTACATATATCCTCAAAACATGTTTTTCAAAATTAATGTCATATAAGTCTTTTTTACTCCACTCTATTATTTCTTCATTTTCCATATTTGACAAGGTATTTTTTAAAGTAGCCACTAATTTTGCATGTGTGCTAAAAGTCTTAAAGAGGGTGGTTCAGGGGTTCTGGACAAGTGAAGAGTTTAGTGTTTATCCTAAGAGAAGAACCACTCATTCCTAGACATCTGAAGAATCTTGATTTATGGTCAAGCATAGCTTAATTAGTGAACAGAAATAACAATAAAAACAGTTACTGTTTTTTTCCATTCTGGGTCCAATTATATAACTAATGGCTAACACACACCATTACTTTTTTGTTGCCATTATAATCTCTTTCCTTTGGAGATATAATGTTTGGGAAATTAAGTCATATATCCCCCATGTGATGAATGTTCATATAGATACATGTGTGAATGTATACAGAAAGCATAACCTTTCTTTGAGGTAGTTAACTATAAAACTAACTTGCTACAATTCCTTTTTTTTGGTCTATAATGAGCAGTAGTGCTTTACTCATACACTGCCTTGTATTTTGCCTGTATTATGTGATTTGTTCCATTCAATTTGGTTTATTTCTAAAAGTACTTTAGCCTATGTCATTTGGCATATACAAAGTAATGCAAGTTATTTTAAAAACATTTATCTAAGGTTAGAGATGAAAATGTTATTAGATACTATAATGTTTTGCATTGAGGTTGTATTTAGAAATTGAAAGTTTCCAGTCTTTGGGAAGAACAGGCTGGGAAGACAAGGAAGAGACGTCATCTTCTATGTGAAACAGAGCCAGGAAGCAAAGAGTTCTGCTGGGGGTGGGAGGTGAGCCAGCTCAGGGTGTGTAGGCCAGGACTGGCAGCAAAACCAACATGGGTCATTCTGTAGTTAGTCTGCTCTGGGTAAAAGATAGAAAACTTGTGGGTTGGGATAAAGACAGTATAACAGGGAAAGCAAAAGCCACACAAACAAGCAAAATAAAACCAGGAATTAATTCAATGCTTCCCATAGGCAGGCAGCTGTTCAGTCATCTCCAGGAGAGCAGGGCCTCATCACACATAATGATTACTTGGGAAGACAGATTCCATCACTCCAAATGTCTCCTCCTTCCTCCTTCCCCCCCCATGCACTGAGCATGGCATCATATGATCTGGAATATCCCTTTAGTCAGCTGGGATCACCTGTCCCAGTTGTGTCTCCTCCTGACTTCCTTGACAGCATGGCAGTAGGAAAAGCAGAAAAGGCCTTGGTTCTATGTAAGCCCTGCTCAGCAATAACAACAAACATTTCTATATTATCAGCTCTGTGCTCAGCATAAATCCAAAACATAGCCTCATACCAGTCACTGTGAAAAAAAATAGCTCTACCCCAAGTGAAACCAGCTCAGCCACCTGATCAGGAAGAAGTAGATGAGCCATTTAGACAACTGGGAGTAGCCTCACATTCACACACATTGATCCCAGGGGGAGTGTGAATTAGCCTCATAACTGCTACACAAAGCAACAGCCTTGTGGCACAGGTGGTCATGGCATCAACAAGAGAAGATGCTGTGCTGGATGTCATACCTAAAACAAAGGCCAGCTGGGGAGACGAAGATCAGGAGGAACCTTGTCTGCAGTGGCCATGATATGGTGGAATTCAGGAGCATGAGAGGAGGGAGCAGGGCAAGAAACAGGATCACAGCTCTTCAAGAAAGCAGGCTTTGGCCAGTTTAGGTATCTGCTTGGAAAATCACTTGGTATCTCATGGCATCCCATGGCACTGGAAGGAAGAGCAGTTCAAAACTGATCTTCAAGAAGCATCTTGTGCTGATGTAGTTCACTGTCTTGCTTCACTTTGTGATGCTTCAGCCTTATGTCAAGTCCTGTGGCTCAGGGCACTGCAGTAAGAAAGACATAAAACTATTGAAGTGTCCAAAGGGGAGCTACAAAAATGGTGAAGGATCTAGAGGGAAAGCCATAGCAGAGCTGGCTGGGAAGTGGTCACAACATGAAGCCTGACAGAATTCAAGAGGTGTTTGGACAATGCTCTGGTGCACATCATGTCATTCTTGGGCCTGTCATGCACAGGGC
Source organism: Climacteris rufus (assembly GCA_013398175.1). Classification (NCBI taxonomy): domain Eukaryota; kingdom Metazoa; phylum Chordata; class Aves; order Passeriformes; family Climacteridae; genus Climacteris; species Climacteris rufus. Next base: position 339,386 of record VZRZ01000585.1, read on the forward strand.
CAGGAGTCTGATGATCCTTGTGAGTCCTTTCAAACTCAGTATATTGCATGATTCTGTGATCTTCTCCAAGATTAAATTTGGTCCATTCCAACAAGCAGGCAGCCTGGAAGCAGGGACAGGTGACCCAGGAGGAATAGAGATGCTGTCCAATCATCCAGGGTTGGCTCAGGAAAGGGAAAGACCACGTGGCTTGAGTCTGGCAAGGGATGTGGAGGGCAACAAGAAAGGATTTCACAAGTACATCAGCAGCAAGAGAAAGACTTGGGAAAATGTGGGCCCACTGCTAAATTGTTCAGGGATACACCTGATAGAGGTCATAGAAAATGCCAAGGTACTCAATGCCTTCTTTGCTTCAGTCTTTCCTGGCCTTTATGAGTCTCAGACCCCTGAGACCAGAGGGAAAGTCTGGAGCAAAGACTTGTTCTTACTGGAGGGTTATCAGGATAAGGAACACTTAAACTGGACCTAAACAAATCTGTAGGGTCTGATAGATTGCATATGTGAGTGTTAGGGGAACTGGCTAATGTCATTTGAGGCTATTCACTTATCTTTGGAAGGTCATGGCAGTTGGGGAAGGTTCCTGAAAGTGGGAAAAAAAACAAATACCATGCCTCTCTTCCAGAAGGGCAAGGAGTGGGATTTGGGGAACTCCAGACTGGTCAGCCTCACCTTGATCTCTGGAAAGGTGATGGAGCAATTAATCCCAAAAAGGATTTCCGTACACAGGAGCAACAAGAAGGTGATCCAGAATAGTCATCATGGATTTACAAAGAGTAAATCATGCTTATGCAATCTGGCAGCCTTCTAATATGATGTGACTGCTTGAAGGGAAAGGAGTGGATGTTGTTTATTTAGATTTTAGTGAGGTTTTTAACAGTCTTCCATAATATCCTCAAAGACAAGCAGATGAAGCAAGGGTGAAACAAGTGAGGTGGATGAAAAAGTGGCTGAATGGCTGAGTTGAGAGGGTTGTGATCAGTGGTGGAAAGTCCAGTTGGAGGTCAGTCACTAGTGTGGTACCCCAGTGGTTGGTACTGAGCTCAGTGCTGTGTGACATCTGCATTCATGACCTGAAGGATGAGGCAAGATGCACTCTCAGCAAGGTTGTAGGTGGTAAAAAAAAAAACAACTGGGAGGAATGTTGATCCACCAATTTGGTGTGATGCTGTTTAGAGAGACCTTGACAGGCTGGAGAAACAAGCAGGCAGGAACCTGATGAAATTCAAGAGGGGGAAATGCAAGGTCCTTCATATGGGGAGGAGCAACCCCATGCATGAGTATAGGCTGGGGCCTGACCAGATGGAAGGCAGCTTGGCAGAAGAAGACCTGGGGTTCCTGCTGTACTCCAAGCTGATCATAGACTAGGAATACACATTTATGACCATGGCATCTTGGGTTACATTATGAAGTGTGTCATAGCAGGTCAAGGAAGATGATGTTTTTGTCGCTGCTCAGCACTGGTGAGGCTGCATCTGGAATCCAGTTCCCTAGTGGGGTTGTGGAGCCTTCATTGTTAGAAGTATTCAAAATCCATCTGGACATATCTGTGGACAACCTGCTCTAAGTGGCACCTCTCAAGAAGAGTCTGACTTCAATTGCTCTGTGACTCCATAGTTTCCCTGATACACCTTCTCATCTTCCAGGAATCTCTTAGTAGGTTGTTAATGCTTCCTGTGCAGAAGTTGTGATTAAAGAATCTGCTTGCATTTTGACCAGAAATTGTTTGACAGTTGTTAGATGTATTTAGAGGGCCATGTTTATGAATCTTTCTAGACATGTTACTTCTATTAATGTGTAGAATGAGACACAAGATGATTCACTTGACACCGCAAAACTTATGTTATCACAGTTTTTATTGCTGTCATCAATTAATTTGCACTAAAGCTGCTAGAGACTTTCTCAATAAGATCCTATTGTTTTAGACACCATTAACTTAGAAGCCTTTGTTACTTAAGCAGTACAGTGTGATCTTTTCAGGGATGAGAATTTGATGGGGCCATCAGCTGAGTTATTAGAGTGGTTGTTGACATGCTCATGCATGTGCCACTTAGCACTTTGCAAATAAACTGTGACTATAGACTGGGATTTGGCATAGGCTGTAGGAGTGTTGTAGTCCCCACAAGACTTTTTGGACATCATCTCTTCTATTGTGGAAGTTAAAAGAATAACTACAAGAAGAAGTACAGTGTAGTAATAATGTTGGCACAGGCTGTTCTGTGCCAGTTGCTCTCAGCACCAGTGAACAGCCTCCAACGTAATTAATTTATTGTTATTGCTATAGTGACAGAAATGTTCTGGGCCAATAGTGCTTGCATATTACTGGGAAAGACATAATAGGGAGGTGGAGAATACTGGGAGTTTTAGTCCATTTGCAGAAGAACAAAAACAGTTATCTATTGAGAAGTACCTGGGAAATGATAAATGCGGAGGTGCTCGGAGAACACTTCTCTCTTAGTAAAGCTCCATTTTAATTTTTTACTGTACATGAATTTCCATTTTTGTCAGTTATCCAGCTGGCAGAAATTATTTTTTGCCAAAGGAGTATTTATTTTTTCTAGAGAACCCATGTTAAAGAAATTATTTCCCTTCGAGGCTTGGTAAAGGATACTTTAAACACATGCTGTGTAAACTTGGAAAGGTGCATTATGTTGTCATTGAATCTTACAAACTGTATGAAGTGTAACATTATTACCAAGCTGCTTGAGGCTGTGCATTGGTTAAAAATGGCATGGCAGCCCACAGCCACTGTGGCTATCAGCAAAGGCAATGGCAGACTCTAGCAGGTAAGAGCTGCAGGAGCAGGTATGCTTTAAGGAGAGATTTATCATCTGAATGGCAGAGAGAGTCACTGAATGGGTTTGTTTTCAAGCTTGATTTATGTGCCACTGTATCTTGTTTGGCACCTTATTGTTATAATGAATTATTCCTTTATGGAAGGCCTTAGAAATTCCTTTGAGATTCACAAGCATGTGTTGACTCTGTATTTAGTCTCACAATTAGTTTGTTATACTATATCTAAACAAGCAAAGTATCAGGACTTTTCCATGGAGGTTAATCCTTGTCATTGAGGCAGAAAACACCTTCTGGTTACCTATCAGTTGTTTTAAGGAGATACAAAATATGTCTGTCTGGCTTTGATGTTGTGAGCCAGGTTGTGGCATTTTAGACTTTTTATATGTGAAAGTCACCGTATCATTAATAGCACCACAGGTTGCAAAGCAAAGCAAAAAGGTGGAGAAACTTCATCCATCCAGAAGCTTCAGAGGGTTGTATAGAATGCTTCATGTACTTTCCATGTATGATTTATCATGATCTGTAGCTGCCTTATTGAGCAGAGCAGCCAAGCAGTACCTTCAAGCTGATATGTCCTGATATTTATGGTTGAATTTAATCTGATCTAAGATAAGGTACAGTAGAGAAGCCTATACCCAGTATATTATCCACTGTGCAGTACATTAAAAACAGAGTCAGAAGAACCTTCCCTGAGAACAGTGAATACATTTGTGCTGGTAGTGTTTTTGTAACTGTGACAGATCTAGAAATAGAACTGAGGCAGTGCTTGTTAGCAGAGATAGTACCTTTTACTGGGACGTCAGAGATTGGAAAAAAACCAAACCAAACAAAACCAAAACCATACTTTTGGGCAACAAGATCTTCTGGCTAAAAGCTTACTTGTTTTTTCAGCTACATAAGCTGCTCTAATAACTTGCTATTAGGGAAACTAGGACTCAAAGTAATTTTTTTATTCCTATAAGCTCTCATTTGCTGTCATTCTTACAAAAATACAATTGCTGCCTAAATAAATAGGCATTGCCCATACAGCCTTGCTGAAAAGCAACATGCCTTCCAGTATGCATGAACTTGTTATGTCATCCTTTATAGAGCATCCATTAAGATCATGAGGATCTGAGCACTCCCCAGAAGTGTTCCCCAGGCAGCTGCTGGACCTGGGGTCTGGTTTCCTGTGTAGTTGCTCAGGGGTCAGACGTGCTGGGGAGTGTGTTTCTGGTGTTGCTATTGATGGAGCTGAGCTTTGCTCTTGGAGCTGGCTGGACTAGGAACCTATTTTGCTGGACTATGTCCAGATAGACACAAAAATAAATGTAGAAGTTTCCACTAGTAGAAGACATAGGCTAGTCAGAAGATGCTTGTCCTTCAGTGTCTCTTTCATGGATGTGCTTCCCCTCAACTTGAGGAGCCAGCTCCCAGTCAGTAAGATCTCAGCCCTAGTTTGAAAAGGCTCTGAGATCTTGCTGCTGGAGCCAAGGACATCAACACCCTGGCATACCAGACTGGCTGCTCAGGCTTGGAGAACATTGTGCACTGTGGGTTCAGCCTTGAGTCTGAATGCAGTGTGTGCTGTACCTAGGCATTCAAACTGAAAGGCAACCCTCAGGGCAGCTGTCTGCCTCATTACCTCCTGCACAGCTGAATTCAAACATTGGAACAGTGCTCTGAGCTCATCAGCATGAGTTCATTCCTTCCTGTAGGTGCACTGTCTGGCTGATCATGGCACAACTGAGAAATGTAAAAGTTTATATGGGGCAGGTGATGATGAAAGCAGCATGTTGAAACTTCATTTGCTGTTTATGGCCTTTGTTGATACCATGAAGTAAGCCTTCTCTATATTCTTCTAAGATTACAAATAATTTGGGATGGAGGTAATTTTCTTTCCTGAGAGCGAGTCCTTTGTCTGTGATTTCACTTTTTTGGCACAAAGGTGTGTACTGCACTGCTTAGCATACTTGCACCAAAGCTGAGCTTTCAGAGGCTAGTCCAAAATAAGGAAGGACAAAGTACTGCATCAAACCCTGTTGCCTTCTGATCCAAGCACACAGTGTACTTACAAAAGATTATTAGTATGCAAAACCCCCAAATACTACTTCTTTAAAAGTACAGTTATATTGAATGTGGGACAGCACTTTACTGTATTTAGTAAACACTGTCCATGTTGCTTTGTGCTCAAACCTGCAGCATCATTCATAGAATACAATTACAAAAGATAAGCTTTATTAACAAATTCAGATTTATATGATGGATCTCCTTGCTTTGTAGACTCATCTGCTTTGAAGTTTCTTCTGATCAATCATTAGCATATCTATACCTACTGAAGAATTCTCTTTTTTATCTTTCAAAGGACATGTCTTTCTGGCTAAAAACACAGCCATTTCATTTCTCTAGTTTTAGTTTTTATAGTACAGTCTGCCATCCAATTTAATATTTATCAGTAGTAATAACTGACTGCCAGGGTATTTTCAACATTAATTCTGGGTGTCTGTGCAATGGAAAGTCCTGCATTCTGAATTACTAAGCAGACTATGCAGACAGACACTTTGGCTGTAACTTGTTTGCTCATTTATATACAGAAGAATGGAGATGAATAGCTAATTTTGCTGCACAGAGTTGTCTGCTTTGAATCCCAAATGCTCCATATTTTATAACTCCAGGAGCCTGGTCAAACCATTGTAGCAGTCTTCCAACTGGTAGAAGGGATTAATTATTCTAAGCTTCTTTTTTTTTTCTCTCCCTGCCCCTGCAACTTTCACTAAAAGAGAATCTGAATCATTATTTAGAAAGCAAATTAAATACTTCCAGCATGACTGATTTAAATTTCTCCTAAGGATTACACTGAAAGTGTAGTGTTGACTGAAGATCCATAAAGGAAAGCACATACAAATTAAAAGGAAGACACATTGCAACAGAGGATTTGGATATGCAGATTTTCCCAACTGGATTGTGTCATATTGTTTCAGTATAAGGGATTGATTTGACCCTAAAAGCACAAAAAATGCAGGTTTATTCCCAGCTGTTCAATATGGAAGTTGCGTTGCAGCCTCAATATTACAAGAGCTATGCAAAATTGAACTGAAAATCCAGTCTTCTGTTTGTCCTTAGTTACAGCTGTGAGGAGATCTAAGAGGAAGAGACAGTTTTTGTTCTTGTAGAAAACACTCAGTTCATGCTCGTGTTTTGTTTCATCTGGCAACATGTACACAACTTCAGGGTTAGATCAGTGATGGCTTTTCCTTCAAGGATCTAGGCTCTACTGTAGAAGATTTCCCAAGCAGTATACTCATTGTAACTGAGGAAAGACCATGCTGGTGGCCATCCATCGGGGTCCATACAAAATGGCTTTAACTGGGCTTGTGTGTGCTGGAGTAATTACAACCCTTTGAAATTAGAAATTGGTTTAGTGTCATTACTGTGAATTTTACAGTGAAATGTCCTTTCAGTGTGGCCAGAAGAACAGGGAATGCAAGTTGATGGAGTACACTGGGGATGGCAGTGCAGTGATTGATGGATGGTGAGCTGATAACATTGCCAAGGCTTCCCAGTGATTTTTTGCTTTCCACAAAGACTGCTTTTGTCTTGCCTGGGCTGAGTTTTACTGTTAGGTGTTACTGTAAGTCAGGCTGCGTGTGGATTCAGGAAGGAATGAACTGCTGATTGATGTTTGAGCTAAGCTATAAGAAAGCATCCTGGTAGAAGGAAAACAAGTTAAGGGTTTTTTCTTTCAGTCTCTGAGAGAACTTCGGAAGTAAATTATGGAAGTTACAGAGGCTTCTAGAAAACTTTCCTTGTAATTTTTCCTGCAGTGAGAGTCTGTAACGCCACAGGTATAACAGGGAGTGTTCCCAGTAGTCCAGAAGTTTGACTGTGAATTTTGTCTTGGCAGTAGCAACACTTTTCCCACACTAGACACAATTAAGAGGAATAGAGGAGTTGCTGATGAGTGGCTTATCCTCTGATGTCATCTCCACCAATTCTCCTTTTCTTCCCATTCCTCTTCCTGTTGAATGGTTTGACTATGAAAAAGACACCCTAGACTTGGCATGCTCACATTCCTTGGGGTTTTTTTCCCTCTCCCATCGTCACTCTTCAAAGAATGTATAGGTAGCCTGGGGTTTAGTTGGATTTTGGCTGCTGTTGTTTTCCCCCCCAAGATGGTGCTAGTGAGGATGGGATTCTTCTTTCATACCTAGGTAGTCTAAATTGTTGCCATGCATCTAGCTATTTTTTAAAGAAAAAACTGAAGTTTTATTTTAAAAGTAGTTTAATTTTCCTATCCTTCTGTCTTAGGAGAACAGAAGAGGAAAAATTTCATTAAGTGTAACAGAAAGATTTATTGCAGAACATTTTCTATTTCTTCTGTACTTGGAATTCTTTTTCTGATTTGTTTTGTGGTTTTGTTTTTTTTTTTTAAATCTTTATGCATTTCAATCAGGCCATAATTGGGAGGCAGAAATACAGGACCTACAGCTGGCAAAAGAATAATCTGCATAACTCTTCAGAATGTGGGTGCAGAAGCTTAAATGAGACTTCTTCTAAAACACATTATTTTGTTCCTACTGTTTCACTTACAGTAAAACTATAATGGACAGACGTAATGACCTCTGAATTGCTGATGCTTTAGTTGATCTTATTCTCTCCACAAAAGAAAGTAACTAACCATGTTCTACAAGGATATGAATTTGATTTAAAATGTTAAAACTTTTCCAGCATTTATTCCCTATGTTTATGAAGATAAGTAGTAGAGTAGTAGAGTTTGATAGAACAGTGAGTAGGTTACTTATCCATTGCTGAAGAAGACTTGTTTTCTCTTGACAGGTGTTTTAATTAATTTTGGAAAATAATAGAGCTTTGCTTTTTTTTTTTTTAATTCCAGTTATTTTAAATCTATTGTGAGAATGTATGACTCAAGTTTCAAAACAGAACTTAGAGAGTAATTTAATTTCCTGATATGATAGTTTGCTTCTCTCTCTCCCCAAATGTGAATTATGTAGTTTTTGAAGTTAAACTGCTTGTCAGAAATGAGTAAAACATCTCTAATTAATCTTTCCAAGTACTTGATTTCTGGAATAACAATTTGATTTGCATATTTTGTTTAGTAAAAATGCTATATGCTTAAATTATGAAAATGTGTTCCATTTATAGACTAGACTTTCTGTGATCTGAAAATATAAAGGTTGGTTTATTGAGTAACTAATGATGGGAAGGACTGTTTTGCTTTTGAGGAATTTGTGCTTCCTACATAGACTGATTTCTTATTCTATTAAAAATTGGTCTACTAAATGTCCAGAAAGTTATTTCCTACTTCTACTCGTAGGCTGTGACATGACCAAGATGTTTGTAATTCCTGGATATGTCAGCAAATATATTGTATATAAAATAGCATCAAATAATCATTAAATTTTGAAAAGATCTCTAAGATCATCAAGTCCAACCATTAATCTAGTACTGCCAAGTCTACCACTGAACCATGTCCCTAGTTTTACACATCTTTTAAGTACCTCCAGAATTGGTTCCCTGGGCAGCCTGTTCCAATCCTTGACAAACATTTTGGTTAAGACATTTTTCCAATACCCAATCTAAATGTCCCTGGCACAACTTAATGCTGTTTCCTCTTTGTCCTATCGTTACTTGAAAGAAGAGGCCGACCCCCAAGTCACTACAACCTCCTTTTAGGTAGTTGTAGGGAGTGATGAGGTCTTCTCTGAGTCTTCTCTTCTTCAGAAGAAACAGCCCCAGCCACTCCTCCTGAGTCTGGTGTTCCAGAGCCTTGACGAGCTCCACTGACCTCTGAAGTCAGACAGTTTGGTTTGGCTTGGCTTTTCATTCCCTGGTGGAAATGATCATTATATTTACTTTTATAGCAGACATTTAAAACTGAAATTCAGTATGCCTTGTATGGACACTAAAATGAGGCCACAGTGCATCTTCTAGATTTGAGGGTTTAACTGGTATAATTAAGCAGACATTTCCCTCTTCTTTTTTTTTTCTTTCCATGTACCATGCCACACAGTTTAAATTCTACCCTATGTTTTAAAGGCCACTATGGTTCAGTGGTGCCCTCTGAAAATTAAAGTGCTTTGGGCCAGGAAGTGTTACCTAACTAGAAAAACATTGCTTTATAGAATGCCCTATGTAGTGGAAGTAATTTACGTAGTATATTGGGGACTTTGTCACTAAAATGTTTCCTTCCAAATTGATTTATCCTCATGGTAGGGACTGCAGCTTAATGGGGCATAGTACTGGCCTAAATTTAGCTACTTCTATGTAATCAGATCATGGCATGAATGATGTTTAAACAAGTGTGTAGTTCAGCACTTTCTTCGGTTTTGTGGTGGTATTATTAGCAAAAAAAATAAAAAGCCTTGTTTTTGAATTGCTACCAAATATCATTCCTTCCTTCTAGCCCTGAACCCCAGAGCAGCCTGAGCCTAAGTAGACCAACACTTACAAGATAAAGTAATTTACATTTACTGCCAATGGCTCAAGTCCATCCTTGTTCTTAAGTCTCAGAAGATAAGTAAGAAATTAACATATTTCAGAACGTTAGTTATGGCTTATTTTCTTCAAGGTTGGCCTGTTCTGTCAATCTGACCTGTCTATGTACAGAAGGAGACATGACTGGTTGGCCAGGCCCAGAGGGTGCTGGTCAATGGTGCTGCATCCAGCTGCAGTCAGTCACCAGTGCTGTCCCCCAGGATCAGCGTTGGAGCCAGTCCTGTTTCATATCTTTACTGATGATTTGGAGGAGGGGATTGAGTCTGCTATCAGTGAATTTGCAGATGGCACCAAGCTGGGGGCAAGTGTTGATCTGTTGGAGGATGGGGGGCTCTGCAAAGGGACCTGGACAGGCTGGATAGATGGGCCAAGTCCAACAAGATGAAGTTTAAGGAGTCCAAGTGCCAGGTTGTGCACTTCAGACACAACAACTCCTTCCAGCGCTGCAGGCTGGGGTCAGAGTGGGTGGCCAGCATCCAGGCAGAGAGGGACCTGGGGGTGCTGGGTGATAGCTGATTGAATATGAGCCAGCAGTGTGCCCAGGTGGCCAAGAAGGCCAATGGCCCCCGGCCTGGATCAGGAATAGCATGGCCAGTAGGACCAGGGAAGTCATTAATCCCCTGCACTCAGCACTGGTGAGGCCGCACCTCGAGTGCTGTGTCCTGTTCTGGGCCCCTCAGTTCAGGAAGGGCATTGAGATGCTCAAACGTGTCCAGAGGAGGCAACAAGGCTGTGAAGGGTCTGGAACACAAACCCTCTAAGGATCAGCTGAGGCAGCTGGGGTTGTTTAGCCTGGAGAAAAGGAGGCTCAGGGGAGACCTCATCACTCTGCAACTCCCTGAAAGGAGGGTGCAGTCAGGTGGGGTCGGGCTCTTCTCCCAGGCAGTGACTGACAGAATGAGAGGACACAGTCTCAAGCTGCGCCAGGGGAAGTTTAGCTTCAACATCAGGAAAAAATTCTTTACCGAGAGAGTGATTTGGCACTGGAATCATGTGCCCAGGGAGGTAGTGGAGTCACCATCCCTTGACATGTTTAAAAAAAGATTAGACCTGGCACTCAGCATCATGGTTTAGTTGATGAGGAGGTGCTAGGCTGTAGGTTGGACTTGGTGATCTCAAAAGACTCTTCCAACCTAGTTTATTCTGTGATTCTGTGTGACAGTTTGCAGGCTGAAAACGTGTGTACTATCAGTGACCAAGATTTTGTTTTAATTGTACTTGTTTTTTTAAAAGTCTGAGTCATTAAAGTTTTTGTTTCAGTGCTGTATTTGTTGTCAGAATTGCACCAGTGTCACTTTTTGTGAAAGGAAAAAAAATCAATATTCCAAAATACTGTTGTACTTCCTCAGTTTTGAAACCTTGAAGGCCTTTCATTATGTTTTTCATGAGTTGGGGCTTTGCAGAGTTTATTGGCTTTAGATTTCAGAAGAGAGTGATATGTCTGTGGCTTAAACAAAAAGCATACCATCTGTAGAATTGTTCTGAACTCCAAAAGCAGGATTGTCATAGTTTGGAATTAACTGCTTGCCTTAGTAAGAGGTTCCACTATCTGTTTACAGTGAATTGGGACTTCTTGAGATAAACAGGAGATTTGATGTGCTGATCAGCCTGGCTGCAACTTTTATCATAATGTATTTTTTTGTGTCGAGGTTACTGTACATGACACTTGTGTTTAACCTTTTTCTTTACCTGTAAGTAGGAAGTTTCTGTCTGAATAGGCTTCCCTAGACCAGGTGTCAATCCAGTTTAACTCCAATGCATCTGTTTTGAAATGTTGAATATTGCCTTTTTTCTCCTTCAGCTCTTGAGGAAGCTTGCTGGCAGTTATGAATTCAAGGAGGTAATGATTCTTGTACATCATTACCATGTGTAGTGTCTTTAATAATGTTTATATAGATACTAGCAAGCATAATGGATTGGTAGTTGGGCATTTCTTCATATGTAGGTAAATATAAATTACCCACAGGCTTTAGTGAAAGCTTCAGTATAATGAAGCTGAAATATGATCTGCAGCACCTCTATTTATATGATATATAAAATATCCTGTGGTTACTAGAAGTGCTCTCACTTAGAAAGGTTAGCTCCTTACTTTGGAATGGAAAAGTAAGCCCAGAAAAATCATTCAGCCATTTGTGCTGAAGTATAGAGAATAATACATCAGGAAGAAACCAAAGATCAAACACACCTAAGTTTTTTCTCTTTTCAATATCCTATGCTTAATTTTTACATGACAGCTGTATCTGGCAGCCTCACGTCCCATCAGTGCAATCTGTCATTCTAGGTTATTTCAATTAAGTTCTCTTTCTCATTTTGCATTTGCTGAAGAGTCATAATGGCATGATCCCAAATCAGCAGTCAAGAACAGTAATCCTCTCTATTTGTATTTGCTAAAAGAAAGGCAAAAGGAAGAGATTATTTCTTTGTTTCCTCTCTGTCCTGAAGGCTTTCTTCAGAGTTACAGAACTAGAAGATTTGCTTTGAAGACAAACTATGAAGACTTAGTTACAGAATGTGAAGGCTTGATTTTGGGACTTTTGTCAGTTATTATGAAAATCTTTTAAATTTGTTTTCTAGATCTTGGTTGCTTGCAGATCCCTTTCACTTTACATAAGTCACTTCTGTCTAGTAACCAGAGAATGAAGACCTTTTGTTGCACTTGGACACGAAAGAAGGACACAGACTCGCGTTGGAGAGAGAAGAGCCAAGACTGCTCTGGACTGGGTCCGGACTTTATTTATATGTCCTCTTAGAAACCACCGTGGATTGGAGGGAGAAATTGTCCCCCTCAATCACACTGGTCAAAGGAAAAGTCAATCAAATATCTCCCCCCAGGAGAAAGGAATGCAAACAATAGAACACAGTTAGAAAAACATGGCTATGTTTACAGAAAGTGCGTGAGAAACTGTTACAGAAAAATGAAAACATCGAAGAACTGCAAAACTCAGGGCAACAACTTTTTCCTTACATTCATTATATCAGTGCAGGAGATGGATGTCTTTATAAAAGCAACTTTCTAAGCTTTCCTGTGCTCAAATTTCTGATGTACAGACAGCTTCTCTGTGTGACTCTGAACTCGGACAAACTCACATTTCTAACTGGGTTGTTGTGTTGCCCTTTGCTGAAGTCAACTCTCCAACATGCTTCTGAGTGCAGAGAGCTGTACTGAACAGAATGATATAGTGGTTTATATCCCTGAGTCCTTAAATACTTAGTTGTTGACAAACTAAGCAGCTGCAGTATTGGTTACCCACTGTTTATCAAGTAAGCCATAGGTTGGTATTTCACCTGATGATCAGCTGCCAGCTGGTGTTCAATGTGCTCCAGAGAAAGGCTGCACTTTGCTGAAGAGGCTGTGGGTGAAATGCTGTGTTGATGTGGCACCATCAGAAGGGCTAGCTCTGGTTCAGGAGACCTCCACTGTAACTGGAAAGGAAGGAAATGAGTAGATAATTCAGAGCCCTTTCTGTGACCTGCTCATCCATTTAATTGCTGAAGGAATGAGGAAGATTAAATTCAAAGGAGAAACAAATGGGTTTTACTTCTGCTGTAACTGTTTATCTCCAAATGCTTATTGAGTTCCCAAGAGTTAGGCAGGTACAGAACTGATGTAGAAGGGGCTTCAGTATTTCAGATGTTTGTTCATGCCAACCCCAGCTGTACTAGGGGGTTACAATGGGCACATTAAATTTGGATTCTGTCTTCTTACCACATGATCAGGTTGCCCACACTTTACAGAGAGGTGCATGTCGGAGCAAGCTTCCAGCATTGCACCAGATGAGATTTTTTTAGTTAGTAGCTTTCCTAATCTAATCAGCACCTTAAAAGCTATTTCCATGCTGCTTCTCCTCCCTTGTTCTTTTTATAACATTTCAGTTGGACAGATTTTTCGTGTTGGGTTGGAGATGGCAGCTCCTTTTCCTCGCTGGATGGGAAATGCTGGTGGCCCTCAGAAAGGTCTGTGCTGTTCACTGCAGAGCTGGGCCAGGCAGGGCCAAGAGGTTGTTCCTGATGGGGTTAGTGTAAAACCTCTAAAGCAGGATAAATAGGAATTATTTGTTCTGTTTTCCAGAGGACACTTTCAGCCCAAATGGATTTATTGTGTACTTGCAAGTTGGCTTTTTTCCCCCTTTTCTGGGTCAGTAGTTGCAACAGGCTTTATTGATGCATGTGCAGAAGATAATGAAAAGCTACATTTCAGCTCATCTTGAAGGCCTTAAAGTAGTTTGCTATCCTAAATGGACTACCTCAGATCACATTAAGAAAAATGCTTTTTGTGGGGATAAAACCAAGATGTACTTCAAATCCTAACCCAGTAAGTGTAAGAAATTCCTGCCCTGGAGGAAAGCCACTAATTCTGATTTCTAACAGAAACATCTCTCACAGTTTCCTTCTCTAAGGACCTGGGCCAGACAGGTGCCAAACACCCTCCTCCCTGTGCTGTACCACCAGCCCATGCTGCATAGGTAAGAGTTGACTTGTGGAAAGGCTCCTTCCAGGAAGGAAATGACAGTGACTGTGCATCTTAGACCTTTATTCCAGGAAAAAGCAAGGCCCAATTGGTGGTCAAACCAGCTAATTAGCCATTTCTGCTGTCTTGCTCCCTCCCACAGTTGGATTGCCCTGGGTCTGCACAGCTCCAGCACAGGGCTTGCCCTGGAATTGCTTGTGGGAGGCAGTTCACTCTTCATCCATGGTTTTTTCCATGCAGTCTAGTACATGTGAGTAATTTGTGAGCTTCCTTTGGCTGTGAAAACCTGCTCAAGCCTGCTCAGGAGTGGACCCCTGAATCTCCTTCAGTTTACAGGCTTTGAAATCAAGAATATTCCTGCTGAAGCTAGTGTTGCCCAGGTGGGAAAAGTTTGCTGGGACAGAAACTGAATGCAAAAGTGCACAGTAGAAGCATAATAGTGCATTGGGGGTGGGCTGTCAGTGCCCTTTATATGCCATACCTGCACTGCTGCAGTTTAGACACACTCGTCATTGGCACACCCGTGTTGTCTGTGCATTTTGGGCAGTGAGTCAGACAGATCCTGCCACTGTCCTCAGCTTCCAGGGCAGTCAGTTCCAGGTTTCAGGTGGCCCTTTTTGTACCAATTGTAACAGAGATGTTTCTGTGAATTTTCTGCTATTTGGCTGGTGCCTGTAAAGTCCCATCCCAAAAAGGATGGCAGGAAATCCAATGTTCACCATGTACAGAGCTCTTGAAATGTTTGTGGCCATCCTGAGAGAAGAATAATTTAAGAAGAGAACCCCTCTGGCAATCTATAGATAAAAAACTCAAAGCAAACAACTCCTGGTCTGCAGTGGGGCTTGCAACTAATTTCCATGTCTTTTTGGGATTCAACTATAGAGGTTTGTTTTCTTCCCAATATATGACACTCATGTATAGAATAAGGCAGAATGCAGAAGCATCCACATTTTACACATGTAATAATATGAGTGCTAATTGTCATTGTGAATTATATTTTCAGTGTGTTTTTCCCAGTGCCTGTCTGGAACTGAGCATAAATCTTTTCAGTCCTCTAAATTTGTATTCATGTCAATTTTATTCACTGCAATTTTGCTTTGCTTTGCCTTGCTTTAGATTGGAGATTGTGCCCAACAGTGGAAGAGTGGATTTTGAAATTTTTTTATGTGTCAGATTTCCCTGTATCCAGTTTTATCAAAAAAGCTGTCACCAACTTCTTCTGAAACCAGCAAACCTTTTTCTTTCTAACTACATTTTTACCATATGTTCATCCAGATGGCATATGCCAAACATTTTCTAGGGTGTTATAAAATGACCTGACTTTGAAAGATTTAACTCTTGAAGAAGCTTATAAAAAAAGAAAAAAAAAAAAAAAAGAATTGACACGGGGGCAAAAAAAAAGCAGTCCTAAAAAGTAAGACAGAAAGAAATACAGAAAGAAAGACAGAAAGAGAAAGAAAGACAGAAAAAGGAAGGAAGGAGGGAAGGAAGGAAGGAGGAAAAAAGAAGGAAGGAAGAAAAGAAAGAAAGAAAGAGAAAGATAGAATCTGGTGATAATTCTCAAGTGCATTTTTTGGTTGTGATACTGAATTCTCGGTATATACACCTGCACGAAAACAGTGAAAATGTAGGGAATGTTTTCTTGAAGTGTTAAAAGTTTACTCTGTTTTGAAACACTGAAAATAAAATTTTTGTCTGTTGAATATGTCTAAAAAATTCTGGAGCTGTAAGCAACTCTCTGATTTGCTGCAAAATGGAGCAAAAAAGAGTTTGTCAAGCCACCAGATTCTCTGTAGGAGCAGCAGTTTTACTTAGCAATATAATAACTACTTCTGCACTTTTTTTCTTAAAATATCATTTTCAAGTAAAAGGCAGTTGATGCATGATTTTGACACTTGTGTCCTAGTTCTTAACAATTCTTAGGGGATTTCTTAGAGAAAATAAATTAACTTGGGTTATACTGAGAGGTGCCAGGAAGGAAGGAAGGAAATTCTTTTTCATATTTAGCTACTAGTTAAGCTAAATAAATGAAGATCAGTTTTTTCATTTTCTGGAGTGTTTGTGTATTTCTTCTCCTCTATGACAGTTGCTTTATAACTGTCATTGTTGTTTTGGTAGTCTTTCCAGATTATCAAGCAGAAAAATATAAAACATCTTCATGTTGTTATCTGTTTCCATAATAGCGTCTCAGGTCTCAAGCGATTTTACGTAGTGTTAATTCCTGAAGAATAGTGATTGAATGAAAATCAAATTTGCTTGCCTGTGTTGCTGCAATAGCTTTTCCAATTCCCAGAAAATTTTGAGTGCACAACCCAATAAAGAGAGTGTGAACCAAGATGTGGTTTCAGGGCAGGATGGGCACAGGTTCATGGTCCCAGGGATTCAGACAGACAATTGTACATTAAGGTTTGTTCAGTGTCCTTATACTCACACAGATCTTGTTGAAAATCACAAATGCAATCAAAAAAGCAGATCCTCTACCTCCTCCAAATTAATGAGACAGGATTTTAACAGTGCTCAACAGTTTAAAGTGGTTTTGTTATTTCTGAATTAAACTTTTCATAAAAAGTCCTTATCTCCTTCCTTCTCGCCCACTTCCACTCATCAGCCTGTGAGTGGTTTGACATTTCACAGACTCTTCTCCATCATTGACCAGGTTCATACCTGCTGTGTCTCAAGTCAAACAGAGTCTATTTTGTAGGTAAATCAATCTGTGTAGCAGATATATTGTAACTACTTAAAAGCGAAGGATTGAGCGCCTCAAAATTGCAAGCTGATGTTAACCTGTGAAGTCACTGAAACAAACTGTAATAGGGGAATGTGAAATAAAACCCCAAAAAGCAGCCTGTCTCCACCTTGTCAAAATAAGATGCATCAGCCTGTTGTTTTACTGTATAACAGCACTCTATGCTGCTGTGTCAGAGTTTGTGGGTGTGCGCTGTATCCAACTCAGCTTGAGGCATCGCTTTTTCTGCTCTCTTTTTGGATGTCTTTGCAGAATGGAGCTAAAGTTGTTCAGGTGCCTCTGTTACTTATTTCTAAAATAATGTTTATCATGAGGAGGATCGCCAGGCTCATGATGTAGTTTTCAGTTTCTTAGAAGAGTTAGAGTTCTACATATTTTTCTGTGGAAGTGCGAACTCTTGCACAACAAAGTTTGGCCTGCTGAGGACAGGCTCTCTTAGCTGCTATTGACAAAACTCCCAGAATAAACCTACTAATCTGTAAGTGTCAGGCAATGACAAAATCCAAAGGTTGAAAAAGCATTGTACTCAGATACTTTGCTTTTAATTACTAGTATGCATTATTAAATCAAGCTCTCAATTGCAGTCTTTGTTTAGATTTTCCTTGGATTATTCAGCCTGTAATTTAAATGAGGACACTGCCAGGAAGGTTTCCATGGAAAATATTACCAAGTTAATAATTTTGAAGCTAATTACGTGAAAATTCAAAGTGTCAGCTTTAAACTACATCTCTGACTAAGACAAGCATGAATTTGGGTATGCACATATAAAGTTAGGATCCCTATAATGTCCTGGGCATCTGAATTGTATTTGGTGGTGCTGGCTGCTGTGGTGCAGCTGATCAATGTTCCCCAGGGTGTTTTGCTTACCTAATTTTCTTCCTCCTCTGCTCTCTGTAGGCCCCTTGGGTGGGTAAGTGTGCACATGAATTTGATGCTATCCTGCAATGTCTCTGTTGTACTCTGTGTGTTGGTGCATGCACACTCAGATACTCAGTCATCTCTCATTTCCCCTGTTACCTCCTTGAGCAGAGTAGTTGCCACAGAGTGTTTTTGAGAGTAAGTGCTTATAACTGCACTTCTGCTATGATTTTCCATAGCTGGTAGTTTATTTCTCAGAAGAGTCTGGTATATAAAACCTCTGTTCAAGAAATTCTCCAAGAATTACTCTCCTTAAAGCGGCAGCAGTCCCCCACTGCTGACAATATGAGTGCATCAGAGAAGATGGCCTTTTGTGAAGTAGGGACTAATCTCAGCCATTGAAAATGGGAGGAAATAAGTGTCTCTTTGAAAAGGCAATCTAAGGACAGCTTGTGTTTGTGTATGTGGGAAGAACAGTTCATATTTAAAATCTCAGGCTTTTTTTTCCTTCCATTTTTCCTTCAGAAAAGTAAATATTTAGGTGTATTGTAAGAACTGTAGCATCTAAATACATTTTTACTGTGTTTGAAGCAAATAGCAAGTTTGCAATGTTGCAGTTATTCTTATAAGATATTTCAGTGTAAGGGATGCTCTGTGTAGGGTTCCCCAAAGTGGCTTTTTTGAGTCCAAGCTTATTAGATTCTGGTTTACAACTCAGCATAGTTATTCTGCAGAATTCAATGTTTTTCCGTAGCTGAGATGGAGATCAAACACCTCCAATTAATGCAAAATTCAAATTAGTCTTGAACTGTGGTACTACAGCTGACATCTCAGTAATGAACTAGCCATAGGAGGAAGCAGGTTTGTCAGTGCACCAGCTTTGAGTAGTCATCTAATCTCTTCTGGGGTCCTATTTATATATCTTGCTGCTCTCTTGAAATACACCTCCAACGTGCTGAATGACACAAGAATATCTGATGCAGCAAGCTCTGGAAGCGTGAGCTGCAGAGTCTTTTTAGTTGATGTATTTCAAGGTGGACAACCTTAAAAATCAATAGTGTCACTCAGAATCATGATGGACTGTTCCTCACTGATCCTCTTGCTGAGGCTTTGAATAACTGATGCAGATACCCAGCACCAGCCCAGGCAAGGGCTGCAGCATCCAGTAGCAGAGCTGCTCTTTTGAGAAAATCTCTGTCTGCTATTAGAATTTGTTATCTGAAGTGCAGCTGTTGGTGTGGTTTTTGGGGGTTGTTTTGTTTGGATTTTTTCCTTTTTAAAACAAACTACACAAGTGCTAGACAAGAGAGTATGTGCAATGGCAAGAAAGTGGTTTTCAAAGGCCCAAACAGTATTTTCAAGTTGCTTGTAAATATGGCATTTTATCTTTGGAAACAGAAGGCACTCTCTGGTCTTCTAGTGCCCCAATTACAGAAATGGAAGCAGCTATTAGGAAAAAATTATTAAATTATCTTAACTTTGTGAGAAGTTAACTTTGTGGGACTGTCATCTAAGAGAGGTGAAAAATGCAGAGTTTTGTCTTCTCTGCCAAACCAAAATTCAGAAGTTGAAATAGGTAGTTCTTGAAATACCAGTGACACCTCAAACTGTCTCATTAAAAAGACAAAATGTTTGAATAGCTAGAAGCACAAATCATAAATAGGAATTTCTGGGGAGGAGGTGTCTGGGAGGTCTTGAAGATCGATTTCTTAAAGGGTCTTCATATAATTCTCTGGATATTCTATCAGTTCATTTGAACAAACACAACAGGAAATCTAAAATAAACTGAGAAAAGCTGGAGGAACAGTAGGAGAAGGAAGAGAATCAAGTGTCAGATGTGATGCTCTAGCTAGTAAAAAACATGTACTTTCTTTGCTGACCTCACCTTATGCATCCAGTAGGAGAGCACAGAGATATTCTGTTGCTCTCCTATTTTTGTAAGGAAGTAGCTCCTGCTGCCTCTGATCATATGCATAAAAAGGCAGCATATTACTCTTAGGCAGACTGAATCTAGTGATAGGGATAGAGAGTTTCTTTGAAGAAAAGCCCTAGAAAAATCCAGTCACAGAAATAGGCTCCTACTGGGAGTTTACAGAGATTTTGCTGCTCTTCTGCGTATCACTAATGGAGCAGACAATGGAGAGAAATAAAACTGATGTTATGCCCAATGTGTATGTGTTGGGGAAAAATCAGAGAAGCTTTTGCATGTCAGTGATGCTGAAAATAGATCTCTGAATGATACCTTTCTCCTTATGGACTGCCTCTTTGGAGTTCTTCAGGGAATTGTATTTGCAGATGAAAAAGGGGCAGGTGGTGAGGGCAGCAATGCTGGTTGCATGGTATGTCCCTTAACTCTCATGTTATAACGTTACATGTAAAAGTATCAGAGATATGGGAAAACGATTTGACTTTCATATTGTTAAATAATTCTGAGGACACCAACTTCCAAACTGATGGTACTGCCCACTGCTGTAGGGATATCTGCCTCTCTGCAGTGCATTTTGGTGTTCTTATGTTGGGCACCTGGTCATTACCTTTTTCAGAGCCTGTGCTCTCTCAGCAGGTGGGGTTGGGACTTGGCTCCATTTGTCTGCTGTGTTTATCTACCACGAGCTAGAGTTCATTCAGCACCTGCAGAATTAGTCTCTTGACAGTGAAAAAAGAGTTAACTCTTGGCCAGGCAACTTAAAACAAATAGTATCTGAGCTGTGTCAGGACTGCAGTAAGTTGATGCTGTGAGCTGTATGTGCTCTGTCTGTGCTGTGCTGACCAGGTATTGCTTGTTGCCTGCAGTGGTACTCAGGTTTCCTGAAGAACAAGTTCAGTGGATGTTGTTTGGGAGGGTATGGCACTGGAGTGGTCTGTTTGTCTGATTGGCACTGGGAATTGGTAGCTGTTATTCAGTAGGGAACTCCAGGCATTGGGTGGAAAATGCAAAGTATGTTTTGGTTCTGACTGTATACAACATTAGCCATATTTCAGTGTTTATTACATTAATTTAAAATCTTCATGCTTTTAAACCATTACCTATTTCATGGATATGTGATGCTGGATTGCTTTCATCCTTTCTATTTTCTGCTTGAAAAATCAAGATCTTTCCCTCCAGCCATGAGAATTTTTTCTTCTAGTTACAATAAATAGGCTTTGTCATAACAATGTAGAAGAACGTAAAGTGTTTTTGTAATTCCACATAAATATACTTTCTTGATTTTTTTTTTTATTTGTTTGGTTTTTGTTTGTGCCCTGGAACATTTTGAAGTGACTTCAGAGATTTTATCCAAGTAGCAAATACAGAACTGTTACCTGTGCCTTAGGTAGAGAGAGGACTCAGCTCAGAAACTTGCTTAACACTTAAGAAAACCAAATTTAAATGTGTGCCCTCTTTTTAAAAAGGCTGGTGGACTCTAATTGCTGTGTTTTACGTTACGAGTAGGTCACTGATATTATTTTTCCCTTCCAAAACATGAAGGATGAAAAATTCAAGCAAGATGACACAGGCTTTATTGTCAGGTTATTTTTCTTTCATATATGGGGTATGATTAAATGTGTGCTGTCAAAAAGAGGCCTCTTTATAGCCTGATACTATTGATTAGTATTTGAGAGCTGCCAGCAGTATTATTACTTTATGCATAAGAAAATCTAACAGAAAATTATTTAGTTCCTGTAGTGAGAACGTTTCAGGTATTCATCTCATATCGTTGCACAAATTGCTTGGCTCAAGATACCACAAAACCATGTTTTAATGATTTTTTTCCTTTTTCCATCTTTTATTTTTTTTCACAGTCACATGACACAATCAGCCACATTTGAAGACCCTCGAATAGAGAGCTGCCAAATAACCCCTCCAGCCCCTCGGAAGGTGGAAATGAGGAGGGATCCTGTGCTAGGATTTGGGTTTGTGGCTGGTAGTGAAAAGCCAGTTGTTGTACGCTCAGTCACACCAGGTATGTTTTCCCCACCTGACCCCAGAAGAAAACTTTGCTTTAGCCTACTAAGATGGAATGCAGTTACAAATTTGAGTGCTGTTGAAATATTCAGGCAGGCAAAGTAATCAGAAGTACTAGATAGGATTTTCAGCCTTGTATTACGCAGTGGTTTCCTTCTTCACACTCATTTTTGAATGTTATATAAATGTGTTAGCAAAAAACCAGTTTGCAGTTATTGCTCTGAGACATTACTGTTGTTTGCCTGAAAAAAGTTAACCCATTTCATTCAAGGAAAGAAGGTCTTCTCCCTGATATCTCTATATTGGTTTGCTGTCACCTTCATTGCCATTGAATCAGCATTTTCAAGAGGTATGTTGAGTTGTGAGATTAAAACCTACATATTTTTCATTCTTATCATCACCTTCCCAAGGACAGCTATTGTTTCTAAAAACAATATTTCTTTCTGCAAAAGAGGATGATATTGCTGGCTTCTTCTTTTTTTTTTTTTTTTTTTTTTTTTTTTTTTTTTTTTTTAAAGAATGCATCTGTATAACTATGTTGTTAAAAGCCAGGTCAATATATATCACTAAACATCTTACCTGCAGTGAAAATTAGTGAGGTCTGTGATATTTTTGAAGTTATGAGAGACCAGACCTGGGACTAATCAGTCTCACAAATAGCAGGCTCCTGCTGTCTGTGCTTAAAAGTTCAGTTGTTATGTAAAATTGCCTTGGAGCCAAGGGCAGGGATTTGACTTTGCTCTTGTTCGATATGTTCTCCAGAACCCCCACAGAGAGCAGAGGAGAGGCAAAATCGACTTTGTGAAGTTCTGATGTCATTTACCCACGTGTGTGCATTGATTACATTTGTATTGCTTTCACATGAAGTGAGCAGTGTAACTAATATTTGAACTAGATCCAGACAACTTATTTGTCTCAACTTGGCATTATTAATGTAATTTTATGTTAAAATTTGGAAAATGTGTTTATTACGTTCTATTCCAAGTAAATAGCAGGAAATACGAGCTCAGGACAACATTCTCCTACATGGATTTGTATCCATTTACACAGGATATGGAAGCAGAGTAAAGTTTTCAAAGCAGACAGAGAAAGGATCAGCATTATCTCCGTTGTTGAATGAATTGGTTTTGAAACGGAAACATTTTCTTTTAAGGTTTTATCTTCATAGTGTAATATTGTTCTGTTTTTTATGTATCATCATTGCAGAGTTTAAAGACAAAGACTAGAGAGGGTATATCTTTTCATTAGGAACTGTGATGCACCATCTTCTGGGCATGTAATTGTGCTGAGAAACAAAGTAATATGTGCATTTTATAAAGTACAGTGCACTCAATGTGCATTTCAGCAATGTCAGAATCCAAATCACATAGACATACACATAATTGATGGTCTGTTCAGACTAATGGTAAATATCAATGTCTAACTGAAAGTGGCAGTGCTTTTGGATTTACTCCTGTTCATGAAGTGGTAGGCATCCAGCAGCAAAGAGACTCAAGAGGATGGAGGTATAAAATCTTACTGTCTTCATTTGAAGAAAACAGGTTTGTTTTGTCTAGAACATGAAAGTCAGAGGAGAGACCTGCAAATGGTGTTCAAATAAGGAAAGAGTAAAAAGATGTTCTATAGTGTTACTTTGCCTTGGACAGGAAACTGGGGGTTGCAACAAGGAAGATGTGGTACACTTATCATGGAAAAAGACTTCTTGATCTTAATGGTAGATAAACAGGATCATTTGTTTACAGGAAAAGGAATGCTTCTCAGGGTGGTCTTACCAAATATCAGACAAAAATTGATAAGGGACGAATAAAGTATGGTTGATCACACCTTAAAGTGTGCATTAGTCCATGGCTTATGGGTCCTCTCGGCCCTTAAGAAAACGGAGCTCTTATTTTAGGTGGTTAGATATGGGCTCAGAACTTGAGGAACTTCAGTGGAAGCTGCTAAGCCACTAGCTTTCAAGATTTTCCTGGTGAGGGAGTACTGGTAATATCAAAAATAGTATTGTTAAACATGTAAGGAGCTGAAGGAAAAGCCACCTGTATGTGAACAACAGTGTATCTGTGCATTTACAGTGGTCTGCTAACTTGTGCTCTTTTCTTTTTTCTTTCTTCGTTTGTCTGCAGGCGGCCCCTCTGAAGGAAAGCTTATACCAGGGGATCAAATCATAATGATTAATGATGAGCCAGTCAGCACTGCTCCAAGGGAGAGAGTCATCGACCTTGTCAGGTAGTTGATGTCCTGTCACTTAAACTATGAACTCAGTGACTTAGTGCCTGTGCAGTCATTCAGTGGTACAGCAAGTTTTGCCTTCTCGTGGCTGAGAAAAGAGAAAATAATGTTGCTTTAGTCATAATGAAGAATGGTGAATTATTTTAGTATTGAAATGAAGTGTCCTCTTAAAACATCATCTGGGTAGCTGAAAAAGTATTAAAAGATCCTGGAATAGCTTCAAAATACTTGGCTATCAAAAGAGGAATAGTATTCACCTGTATTTTTTTTTGTATGGGTTGTTGAAAATGAAACTCCAGTCACTGCTGCATTATTGTTGTTCATTTTTCACATGAAGAAAATTAAGTCAGGTTTGTCTTATGTGAAGAATAAAGAAAACTTGGTGGGGTGATTTTTGAGAGTGAATGAGTGCATGTAAATATGTAGAGAAGCTCAAAAAGTGTGTAGGTGGATTGCAGGTAGGTGAGTCTGTGTGAAAAAGCAGACAGGGCTGTGTAGATACAAGACAGAAAATTAGACAAAAGTTATTGTGGATAGTACAGGAAAAGGAGAAATATCAGGATTTGTAATAGCATAAGAAGGAAAGAAAGAACTGTCAGACAAATGCTAAGGATGTAGAAAAAGATGCGTTGTGGTTCACATAATAAACTTTGTTTTTGGAGTAAGAAGCAATGTTAGTGCATTGCACAGAAAAATGGCAAGTAATTAAAAAATTAAGCATAAAAATTAATAATTTAAATACAAACAACCTGGTTGCTGTACACAAGTTTTGTTTCTGTATTCTCCTTCCCTTTGGTGTAAACTCTGAATTGGTGGCTCTTGTTGATTCCTGAGAGATACTCTGGTTTTAGCAGTACTGGTACCTCTCCTCAAAACTGGTAGCTATCAGTGTTTTCAGAGTTACCCATGTAATTTTGGAAAGTCACATTTGCTGAAATTTGGACAGGAGGTGCTGCGACAGTTGTACTCCTCCTGAAGGTGACAAGTTGAGCAAACAGGTGCTCATTTGCTGGGGATTCAGCTGTAAGGAAAACTTCCAAAAATGCCAGCAATGCTGATGCCTTCATTTGTGTTAGGTGGGATTAGTCAATATATATTTTCAGATTTTTTCAAGTGTTAACCAGCAAGTCAACCAACAAACGCAGTTTTGTAGGAGCTTCTTTCATTGTGATGAGCAGACCCCATGAACTGAAGGAACTGCTCCTAATAAAGTTCTGTCCTCTGCTCTGTGTTGACCACCACTATAAGCCTCAAAAATGGGTCTTATTCTTGATGTCTTTGTTTCTTCTCAAAGTGATCATATTGCCTTCTTCATTCTTTCCCTGATTCTTTGATATTTAATCAAAGTTTGGATGTCTATCTCATTTTCTGCTTCCAGCAATATGTAGCAATAACAGCAAGGAAAATAGACTGATTAGACCTGAGACAAACTGAGTTTGTTGTGTAGCTGATTCTCTGTGTGCCTGCAAATGAGAAACTCAGTAAGAATGTCACCATCCCCAGTTACATTGACTAAATAGGTAGTGTCAAATTAACTGTTGTTCCATTCCAGGGAAAGCTTTAGATGATCCTTTTCTTACACTATAATTCTGCCTCTGCTCTCAAAATCTGTCTGCTGTTGGGATTTTGACAGAGAGTCATTCTTTGATGAGATTTTGAATGAAATATATTGGGGTTGTATGTTACAGCATTTGAAAATAAGAGCTTTCTTTCCATGCCAGTGGGGACGCCTGGAATGATTAGACACTGTCAGTGTGCAGTCCTGACATCACAGCAGAAGCAATTCTTTACATCCATGAAATTGTGAATCTCTTCTGTATAATTGAAGGTTTTCACATGGGTTAGATACATCTGCAGCTTTTCAGTGCATCTGCATTTTTCGATGTGCATGGGAGAAGTTTTGAAATCTTGTTTTCCTGTTGGTAGCAGCACATCAGTGATAAATGAGTGTGTTTTAAATGCATAAGTTGGGCATAATCACAAAATCATAAAAGAACTAAGAGGAGATTTCTGGAGGTCATCCAGTCTAGCCTCTTTTTCCAGGTGAGGTAGTGTCAAAGTTAGATGTGGCTGCTCAGCACTTGACAAATCAAGTCTTTAATATCTCCAAATATGGAGATTTCACAACCACAATGGTAGATGTTTCAGTTCTTAGCCAGTGGCCTTTCAAAAAGACATGAGCCAACTCCCTCATCAGCCTTAGATGCGTCCTGTCTAGGTCCATGGACTTGTGAGTGTCACTCTTACCTAAGCAATCCCTAATTCAGCCTTCCTCTACCTCTGTTCCCTAAATTCTGTCACTAAGCTCAGGTACCAGGGTGGCAGACCTTGCTGCTAAAGGTCCAAGCCAAGAAAGCCTTGAGTATCTCAGCTTTTACACTGTCCTTCGTCAGATTGCCCACTCAGTTTAGCAGCAAGTTCGTACTTCCCTTGGCTTTTCCTGCTTTTGTAGCTGTAGAGACCCTTCTTGTTACCTTTCATCCATCCTGGATGAGTTTCAGTGCCAGCTGTACTTACAAACCCCACCCTTGCCTGGCCAGGTACAGCTTTGTTTCTCCTGGGTAGCCTCTCTCCATTTCCATCTCTGATTTCCTTCCATTTGCACTGGGTTTTGTTCAGGCTTTCCCTGTGGAGCCACGCTGGTGTTGTGCTGTGCCTGCCTGCTTCCTTGGAGATGGGAGGAGATAATTCTGGCACTTGGGGGAGGCTCCTTGTGAAGATCCCCCAGCTCTCCAGGGCTCTGGCCTTTGAGAACTGAATCCCACAAGACCCTTACCAGTGACCTGAACAAGCTGAAGTCTGATTTTAGGCTGGACTCCTCTTCTGCTTTCCTTCACAATCTTACATTGTATGATCTTGTGGTCACTGCAGCATATTAATGAGAAATTGATATTCCAACACTATTTTTTCTGTGATTACATGGTCTCTTGCTGATTAGGTATATTCTATATTCATGATGTGAAATTCAGTGGCTATTTTTATGCAGCTTTCCCTCAAAGCTTTTTGTAAAGTCAAGAAACAATTTGTCTTTATAATTGCGGAGAGTGAGGACAAAAATAATCTGCTTTCAAAATACTGACATAAAGATCATAATCTATCAAACAGAAAAAAAACCCAAATTGCATAAGAAAAGAAAAAGCAGATTTTGCAACCAGGTGAGTATCAAACTTTACCAGGCTTAGGAAAAACCCAAAACTTCCAAGCAAAGTATATACAAATGTGAGATGTTATGTCAACCTTGAATGTAAAACAGAGTTTTTCATAATGCAATATTTAATTGTTTTCTGAAAAAAAATTGTTAGAACATTAACTTATGAGAAGAGTTATGTTATTGAAGGAAAAGAAAATGGAAAAGTTAATTTCTGCTACAATTTATCTTAAAAAAAAAATTTAATGTCCACCAAAAAGGGTATCTGAAAAAGGTCAATTAAATCTTTTTTCATTAGGAAAAAGCACATCCTTAAGCAATATATTTGCTTTATTCTAAATTTACCACAAATTAAATCAGAGTAATTTCTTTTAGATATTTTTTTTCTTCAACCCTTTTCCTATTAGTTCCAAATTCATTGTCTAACTGTTACTCCTACAGGATTAGAAACAGATAAACTGTTTTTTTAAGAAAGTCCCTTTTGTGTAATGGTTTTACTGCAGGAAAATTCAAGAAGTTAAATGCAATGCATAATAGAGAAATTTTCCCATTGACTTTGTATTGCATTGTAATATTTTAATTATGTGTGTGCTTTTCAAACAATCATTACTGAAAATAATCTTCCTTAAGTAGAAAACTGTTACAGCCACTTCTGCTGACTCCGGGGGATACTGAGCAGAAGGAACCTGGTGAAGGATTTTGTTTTTTTTTTTAAGAATTGAGGGATGCTTTTGTATCCTAGGAAGTCTCAGATCTGGAGATTATCAGGGATAATAAATATCCCCTATAGGTCCTTCTGATCCATTCAGTTATTTTGGCTCTGCTTTACTGGCAACACTGGTGTTCAAGTCATCCTTTGAAAGCCAGGGTTGCAGAAATATGAATATAGTATGCTTTGCAGACAAAATCCACTTCAACTCATTATTTCTGGGTGATGTTCCATGGCTTTCGCATCTTATGTTGTTCTCCTGAGCTTTTTTCAAGCACAAACTCAGAAGTCATATTTATGGTTTCCCTTACAAAAAGAGGTCAGTTTTATGAATATCACTTATGACTGTGGTCAAGATATGTTCCATTCAAGACAGAAAGTTATAGAAGTTCAAAAAAGAGGAAGAAACAAGATCAGTTTTCTAAATGTAAGCTTAAAGTCCAGGCCAGGAGCAAGCAAGCAGAATACTAAAGAAAGAAGATGTATTTGAAGTGCAGTATCAGGAGCTGTTTATGTTGGTTTTATTTTACTGCTGATACAGATTCTGTGAGGTAAAGCTTTTCACACAACTTAACAATAAGTACTTTGAGATAACATTAAAGTCATTACATAATGGAGCATTTTTTTCCTTATTTGAAGATAAGCAACAATGCAAAACTAACGTATTAGAAGGTTTATTAATGTATGGTATCAATTAATTGGTTGCTCAGAGGTACATGTATTTCATTATCATTGGTGAATGTTACATTTGTATCTTTTAAAGAATCAGTTTAACCAACCTTTTTTGTTAAAACAAAGAAATATATTTAACAAAGACATTGCCTTACTAGATGTTCATAGGCAATTTCTATAACTTGAATGACTTCTCTTAGATTGCACTGAGTATGCATTACTCTACAAGGATTCCAACGTATGTAAACTGTCTTTTTATTTAGCAAGGTATTTTACTGAAATTTTAAGTGACACACAAGTGTACTGCTTACTCCATAAACCAAACAGTGAGTAGGACATGGCAGTGATATTTTGTTCACAGTTTAATTAAAGTAGTTATGCAGGCATCTATCAAGGAGAAACTGTCATCTGAAGAGGGTCATCCACGATACTTGTTTTGGAAAAACCTACCCTGTTGCAGAAAACTTTATTTATGTGTTGACTAAACAAAAAGAACAGAAAAGTATTTTAGAGTAGACACCTGACTTCCAGTTTGCTAAATTAGGCTAGATTAGTCTGTTCTTTAAAACTGTAATAGCAGTAAATTAGTTCTTGACGTCCTGTGGAATTTCACTAAGAGACTTTAATTGCAAAGAGAGAAATGAAAAGGTGAAATTCATTAAGGCCTTTTCTTTCTTGTTGGCTCTATTTTCTATTTAAGAGAAATGACTCAAAACCATTTCTGAAATAACTCTTGCTTTGGCAAGTTAATGTCACAGACAGTTTTCATCAAGAGGATCTAGAGGATTCTTTCAATTCTGCAGTAGAATTTATCTTTTAATTGTGTATTGCCATAAGACTGGAGAGAAGGAACCCTCCAGGATTTTAGGCTGTGTGTTGCATTTTAAGTGCTAACATGAATTTAATCAATACTGACCCTCCTCACCATCGTCATGAACTAGATTAGGATTCTGTCACTCTCATTTGACTCTGTGTATGTCAGAGAACCACTTTTCCTACTCTGCATCCTCAGAGCTAAATGCAAGTGTGAAAGGGAGCTCAGTGACAGTGTCTGTCCTCATTGTTGTCTCAGAGCAGCTGAAAATGCTGCTTTTCAAACGTAGTTTCTGGATCTAGGCTTAGACTGTTTCATATATTGGATCAAGTAATTTTGATGGATTTACTATTAAAGATATTCTTTCTTCATCAACAGCAGAGAGAAAAAATCAAGTGTATTAAGCTATTAGCTATGATACTGCTTAGCAACGATGAATCTTGAAAACTGCTTTTTATGAAAAACCAGTCATGCAGACATTTTAATTTGAAGGTACTCCATTACACTCCCAGTTCAGTATATAAATCCAGAGGCTGTACCCACTTTGTGTCAGGCCCTGATTAATGGATCGCTAGTGTTTTAGGTTTTAAACACATCATGGTGAACAAAGGGACAAAATGTTGGACCAAATGATCTGTAAGAGTTTTACAAGTGGCATCAATGGAGATGAGCTTTCTGCCAGGGCATTTAATTAGCTATCTCTGATCAGCTGGCCCATGCAGGGAACTCATCAGGACATTAGAACTCAGTTCCTGTCTGGCTTGAGGGGTGTTGTTAGACATGTGTCTTCTACCTTTTGAGGTGTTTCTGCAAGGTAGTAGAGAGATAACTGAATCACACTTCAAATTTGCTCTGAATCTCTGAGAGCACAGATGTAATACTATCTCTACCTTCTTTTCTTGGCTGTTGTGGCACTTCTTGTTCTTGAGCTAATGTGTTTAGAGCTAGGTCTCTCCAGATTTTTTTTAGTAATCTGCAATAATGTTTCAGAAATGCCTGCCCACCTTTTCAAAGGCCTGTAAGAGCTGAAAGCTGTATAGAGAT
Organism: Climacteris rufus; assembly: GCA_013398175.1. NCBI lineage: Eukaryota > Metazoa > Chordata > Aves > Passeriformes > Climacteridae > Climacteris > Climacteris rufus. The sequence continues at coordinate 369,308 of VZRZ01000585.1, forward strand.
ATTACTTGTTATTGTCAAAATCAATACCAACCATGAACGTTGTTCTCTCTTAAATCCATTGTATATCTGAAAACGTGCAGTGTCATATCCTTGCTTATTCTTAGCAGAAAGTTGACTGACATGGTTTAGAAAAGTTTGGCCTTGATAATTCATATGTTCTGAATGCTGAGATTTGTTGTATAAACTTAATTTTCTTTTTGTGCTAACCATGCTGAATGGCCCCTGGAGTTAGTGAATCTAGGCCCTTGTTTGAAATTCCAAGGCTTGATGTGTCATCTGGTTGAAATGTTGTGTCATCATCTCACTCTGTTCTCTGCTAGAAAAAGGAGTCATCATGATGAATTTCAGGTCACCTGTTCCCTAACCAGGAGCTTTATGGTAACTGAATGCAAGGGTATGAATGGAGATATGGAACAGCTGTGCCCAAAACACAAGTTACTGTACTGAATGCCTTCTTCCGATGTGAACCAGCAAACGCTGCTCTCATTAGCTTGTTCTGACAAGCAAGCTTATTGCTTCTCATCCAATTAAACAAAAGTTTTGGCTTGTCTGAATGGAAGATTTGCTTCAAAGCCAGATGCACTGATGTGAATGTGTCAAAGTAATTGTTTCCATGTAAAGTCATACAAATGAACACCCAGCTTAGAGCTTATTTTGAATTAATGCTTCCACTTGATGGATTACCTCTATGTTGCACACTCTGTAGTAGATGCTTGTCTTTCTTTGTGCTGTTTATGCAAGTCCTGTGCATCAAAGATTACACCCAGTTGAAATATGTAGCAGGAGCTACCTAAAAATCTCATGTGCTATGTTCAGGGTGGGGAGGGTTAGACAGTAGGTGTGAAACTACTGAAATCTCACGGTTTCTTTTTCCATTATATGCATTATGTATCTCCTTTGAAATGACACTTTCAGATCATAAAATACAATATTGGGCAAGCCAGCCCTTTACATCATGCTGTTTCTACTTGAATGTTCTGTGGATGCCTTGAAGACATTACAACAGGACAGCTATGCTTATACAAGTGTCTACACTATGAAATTTAATCAGCAGAAAGTAGGAACCAGGGAGACAAGAAGACAAAGCAGAGACATCTTCAGGAACTTGTTTGGGAAGTGCCAGTCCATGCAGAACAGTTTGTGGGACTGGAAAAGCAGGATAGGCTGACAGGACAGGATTGTGCCATGCACCTGGGGCTGCCAGCACTGAGTTGCTGTGGAGTATGAAGATGACAGAGATGCCTTCACCACTGCATGTACAGAACTCACAAAGCAACTGCATCCTTCCAGAAGTGTGTGTCTGCCCTCACTGGGAAGTTTACAATTCCCTTATTCTGCCAGTCATTTGCTGACTGATTCAGCACATACACATCAGTTAATGAAGCCATTGTAAAGGAAGAGCACAGCCATTTTTGAGAAGACATGATAGTTATGTGCCTGTGATGCTTTGGGAAGGCTTTCACAATGTGGCTTTTCACAATGTGGCATCAGCATTCCCATTTATTGTGAGTCAGTGCTGGATGTCTGAATCACAGAAATTAACTGGTTTTTATCTGCTGCCTAAATAGCTTCAGGATGACAGAGAAGTAATTCTTTAAAATACTGAAAGGTAGATGGCATTGTCAATAAAGTGGCTTGTAGTTGCTATGAATTACACCAAAATGCTGTATTTTGATAGAAAGATAGCAAAGGTTATGTCAGGAACTGAGAGGCAAACATGGTATTTTTATGGTTTTGTAAGTTAACCCGTGGAGATTTCTGTCAGCTACAGGTGCTGCGGGGGAAAGGCAGAAAGATTTAAATCACCTGTTTCTAAGGAATGCTGTTTAAAAGGTGGCACTTTTACATGCACCAGTGTTCACAGGAGGTAAAAGGTAATTTAAACTGTTGAGAGAGAAGGGTGAAAAGACTGTGAAAATTTGCAATGTCTTGTATAGTTCCATTAGTTTGATATACCTTTAGTCTTTAGTTGTTAGGTTTTTTTCCCATCAAGGTGGAAGCCGCACTCCTTGGGGTGGGAAAGAGATAAGAAGAGTGACTGTGAAATGAGTAATACCCTACTCAGAGCAAAATGTCATGGAGGGATCTTGGTACTTCATGGTCGATTGCTATAATGGTGTCATTTTAATGAATTGTGCAATGGGAAGCTGACTCAGGAGCTCCTGAAGATGACAAGATCCTTCTCTGGCTCTGTGTCACGCTGATGCTGTTTCCTTTTGGCTTCCCGATTCTCAGAGTTACTTTTTAGTATCACAATTCTATTTACTTCCCAGATGACATTTAGTCTATAAAGTAAAATAAAATAAAGAATGAAATATGAAAGCAGCAACAGGAAGAGGGGAAAGACAAATTGTATATTTCGAAACAGGTGACTTCTAAATGATGTTGGTCCTAGTCTTACTTTGGCTTTGTTTGAGAAACAAAGAAAAGCTGGTTCTGAGAAACTAAGAAGTTAGAATATCAAAATAGAGCCTGCAAATACCAAAGGAGAGACTGTAGAGATAAACCCAGATTGCCATCAGCCTGTTTCCCCAAAGGCATATTTCTTACATATTATATGCTGAAATGTTAATTGTTCTTTTAGCTCCTATTCCTTCTTATGCAGACTAAAGCTTCATATATTTTACTTACTGCACAAGGGAAAATCCCTGCAGTCCACTGTCTATATTGTTAAATAAACTAATTCAGTTTGATTGGAGGTTTAGTTAAAAGCACATTTGTTCAGCCTATGAATCAAACAAGACTCAAGGAAAGGCAAAGGTCTTGTCATCTTGTATCACAGAACTTACCCATTTTATGATGATCATTTCAGCTTTTCAGCAGGTCTGTTACTCAGAAAGCACTATGTGAAAAAGGCAGTTCTTTTGGAGAAGAAAATTGGTGGCTATAGCAGTTTAAAATCCTTTAGGTCATCTGTATTTCATAAAAACCATAGGAGTCATGAAGTTTAGCCATTACATGGAAATCTTCATTCCATACATTGTATTTTCTGCTCAATATTATTTTCTGTGTGTCATTACAGTGTGCCTGAGACTTAAAAGGACAATATTATCTGCCTGAGTTTATGAAGAGTAATAGCAAAAACTCTCCATATTGGAAGACAGCAAAAAATTAAAACTATCATTGAGTTTGCTGTCCAGTTTCTTTTTAGTTTTTTATTTTGTGTCATTCTCCTTACTGCTTAATTTTATATGGAAATTATACTTTTGGGATCAGAAATACCCTTTTGTTCTGCATTTAATATGAAATTGTATTTGTGTTCAAAGTCTTTAATTAAATACTAGGACAACTGTGTTAGTAAAGATACTGCTTCCTTTTCCCCTTAAAAAGTATCAAAACAATTCCTTAGTGTTCTACACCAATTATAGTTGCAGTGTCCAGCAGACTTCTTGAATTCATTAATAATTCATACAAACTGCCACAAGTTTAAGGAAGGAACTATACCACATATTGATATATGAGAAGGAAAGAAAATTCAGCACACACTTTTGCAACCATGTTTTTCTAGAGAAAGTGGAGATTTCATAATTTATGCTCCCAGGTATACAGACTGAGGGTACAGTTTGGTGTTGTAATTCTTAGGGATCTTTATTGAACAAATAACATAATAGAAGCATGCAGTATGTATTCTACATTTGTATGTAGGCATTTGCACATGTTTGTATGTATGTGCAGAGAGAGGAATATGATTCATAAAGTTCTAATATAATGGATGTGGGATGTGTGCATTACTTAGAAACAAGATCCTGATGTTCTGCAGCTCATTTAACCCAAAATCTTATAATGACATTTTACATGGTTTGTACAGCCAACCTGTTACAACGAGAGTTGCTAGACAGTTGTAAAATATGTCTTTGAAACATATCCTTTATCTCTACCTAAAAGTGATAAATAAAAGGGGCAAGTTATGTCATGTCATTGTGATTCTCTCCAGTAGTAGAAACTCATGTTTCATTTCCGTTTTACTAGTAAAATACATGTTAAAGGAGAGAAAGATGTGGACATAAGAAATTTTTATAACATATATAATTTTATGAATATTACTAGTTTTAGAGGGGATTATTAGAATATTAGTGTTTATAGCATATACAGGTTAGCTGTGGAGATACATAGATAGATAGATAGATATGCTACATGCATTTTGGAAAAGATGTGTAATGCACTTAATTTAATCCCTTTGGAGATTGCCTCACCCACAGAAGAGGCTGTAGGTGTCAGGAGGCTTTGGTAAGTAAGGCAGCAACAGCTGGAACTCCATCTCCTGTGAGATGCTGAGGTGTTCAGGATGGCAGAGCTGGAGGTCATGGCAAAGCCAGTACTTCAGGATGATAAAATAAGCACATCACAGAACAGTTTGTGTTGGAAGGGACCTTAAAGATCACATAGTTCCAATCCCCCTGCAATGGGAAGGGATGTCTTCACTAGATTGAGTTGCTTAGAGCCTGTTCCAGTCTAAATTTGAACACTACCAGAGATGGGGCACCCACAGCTTTTCTGAGCAACAGGTTTCAGTGCCTCACCACCCTGACAGTAAAAAATTTCATTCTTATATTCTAAACAGATCTGGTTTTAGTTTAAAATATCTTGTCCTGTTGCAGAAGGCACAGCTAAGAAGTTTGTCGCCATCTTTCTTAGAGGCGTCCTTTAATTTACTGGAAGATGCTATGGGTTCTCCCTGACCCTTCTCCAGGCTGAACAATCCAAATTCTCCCATTCTGTCTTCATAGGAGAGGTGTTCCAGCCCTCTGATCATTTCTGTGACCCCCTCTGGACCTTCTTCAACAGATCCATGTCTTTGCAGAGCTCCAGGTTGGGTTTCACAAGAGAAGAGTAGAGAGGCACAATCACCTCCCCTGACCTGCTGTCCCTGTTTCTTTTGGGATGTGGAGCAAATACTGTGTTTGCCCTCAGACAGGGGCCATGTTCACATCCTCATCTCACTGCAGCCCATGGCATATGCACTGGAAGTGCAGTGTTCAGCTTCCAAGCTGTCAAAAACACATCTTGGCTGAGTGTTGAAGCCCAGGACCTGCAAGGGCACACTGTCTAGCCCCTGTGCTGAGAGGCTGCATGGGCATGGTGAAGAGGGGCCTTTGGAAGTGGGACTGTGAGCTCAGTAAAGAAAGACCAGCTGGGAAAGGCGAGGTGCCTGAGGAGATTGTGGGAGAAGGTTACATACAGGGCAGGAAGGTTGATATGTGCAGTATGCAGTCCTGCTCTCTGTTGTGCATTTGAGATGGGGGATGGCAGTCCTGCACAGTCCAGTCTTTGTGGGCTGACTTCTTGCAAGCTGTTCATAATACACAGTGTTTTGTAGAGCAAGCTCAAAGAAATCCTGTGATACCTGGCACCTTGTGGTTGTCTTGGCATTGCAGTAACCTCGCAGTGGGTCTTCCCACTTCTAGCTGATGGCACCACTATCATGTGGCAACAGCTGGCCAAATTCTAGTTCAGAAATTTATGGAAAGTAGCTGTGAAAGTCATGTGCTGGCATTAGAAGGCAAGTGCTGTTTGCCAGTGTAGGTGTGCTGAATATGGCCTCTGGTAGTAAAAACTTTGCTTCAGAAAAAGCCTGGCCAAGGTGAAGCACAGAGTGACTGTGCCTGTTGCTCAGACCAAGTGGATTAGAGCTGATATCGAGACCATTCCTGTCTAGATTCTCTTGGCTTGCATAATGAAGCTCAGCCTAGGGTGAAGCTACCAGAGACAGTTTAGATGCAGCATTTTGTGCCTCAGCTGGCCATTGCATTAAAGAATTAATTGAACCTTTCAGAGCAGTACATTGTAGCTAATAGAATGAATATAAAATGGATAGATAAAGGATAAGAAAATCAAGTGGGAGTAGGGAGGCAATATAAAGTTTATATATAACCACAGAAGACCTGCAGTGCTGTCCCTTCCTGAAAGTGTGCTGGTAATTGGACGCAGTCTGGGAAGAGCAGCAAAAAATTAGCCACAAGTTTACCCTTTTATGAGAGCCATGAAACTTAGCCTAGTTAGGTTACTGCAGGACAGATCAAGACAGGTTTATCTGAACAAGGACAAACTGGGATAAGCAGGTGCCTTTTCACCTTAGTAAAAAAGCCCAGTCCTAAGAAACCGCAACTAATAACATTGCAAGAGATGAGAGACAGAGCTGTGGCCATTCCCCATCATTTCAAATCTTTACATTATAATCTTGTATCTGTCTGGAAAAATGTACTATAGCTCAAGCATAACATAAGGCCTTAACAAAATACCTACCAACAATGTTCAATGGGGAAGTTTTTGTTTTGACTAAGTCAGATAAAAGTTGTGTGTTGGTCTTAGGATCTGTGAGTGCATCAGAGTAATAAGACTGCCCTATCTCGTACCTGAATCCGGACTATGAGGAGTTCAAAAAGCTCTGCTTACTCCCTTGGAATTGTCAGTCCTTTCTGGGAAGATGTGACTTATCCAGCAAGGTGGCAAAGTGAGTAACCCTTTTACAGCAGTAATTTTCTGCTCTTGGCTCTTGCTCACCGTCACCCATGCCCATGTTCTGTCTATCTGCACTTATTGTTGCACAGAGTCTTTCCACTTATTGTTGCACAGGGTCTTTCAAAGGCTTGTCCACAGCTGGATGTCTTCTGACTCAAGCCTCACCAGATGTGCAGGACATGACTTTTTTTTCCTTTTTTTACTTTCTTTCTTTTATTCGATTAATGTTTTGTTTGGTCTTTGGTTTTTTTGAGGTGTGTGTTATTTCACTGGAGCTAATGAGCTGGTTTTTGAGTGGAAGTCAAATACAGCATGACAAGGAGTTACTTTTCTGGAACACAGTGCTGATCATACACAGTTTACAGTGTATTTCCTTCAGTACTATTTTTTTTTTTCTGCACTGAAATTCTGTTTTGGCAATTATACCTCTGAATGTCAGAAACAGGAGAAAGAAGTAATAATTTGGTTTGGTTGTACTGTGGTGAAGATTATGGCATAAATGCCTTAATCTGATAGGATTTGCTGATCTAAAACTTAGTTTTTATTTAAGCAACAGTTTATTTGCAGTAGGGATTTGTTACTCCTAATCCCTTGATTATAAAGATGATGTTTTATCAAAGGCCAGTGTGCAGTAGCTTCTTCGAATAGCTACCGTACTGCACATTTTAAAAATGTATTCATATCTTACACTTCATTTATTCCACAGAAATCAGAGTCTATTGAGTAAATAGTAAACTTTAGGAAACTATTCCAATATGTACTTGTATTTGATGGATGCTTTTGAACAGTTAAATTGTCTCAAGAAAAGAATATTTGGATTTTGAATTGTCTGCTGTCTTCACAGTAGTCTCTTCCTGACAGATTACCAATATCTCCATGAGAGTTTTTCTTTCAGCTGCTGTTTTAGAATAATTATAGTACTTTTGCATGCATGTCATTAACAATGAGGTGGGAAAAAAGCTCTTGTCAAGTCTGTTCATTTAGATATGTGATGCATGAAGCAGGATACCAGGAATTTCCCAGTAGGTGCTCATGGTGCACCACCAATGGAGTGTTTTGTTATTTCAAAGAAGGTAATAATATTATAAACATGGACTTTTCTGACTAGCTTAATTTATAAAGACAAACGTCAGTGGCTCTTCCATCAAAAATACACTTGTTATGATATCTGTTTAGCAATACTGTTATTATTGTAAATGGAGCAATAAAACACAGCATTTTACAATTATTTAGAATGATACAGTGATAGTATTTTCACCCTATCCTGACAGTGACAGATCTGTTAAAAAACTCCTGCATGTTAAATAATCAAGTGGAAATACAGACATTCTACAGCTTTGTAAATTAACTATTTTTTGTTTACCAAAGATAGATGGTGGATTTGTTTTTGCAGGCACAAAGTATAATGCCTGTTTTATTTTTGTTTAGGGACAGCTCTGAATATGATGAATATTTTGTATGTTGAACCTTTAAATGACATGTCCTTAACTATAAATGCAATACATACTGTCTGCTTCTAGAAATCCTTATATTTTGTTATCTGGGAAGAAGTGCCTACTTGTTTAAGGCTTTGTTAAGGAAAATTTGACAAAGATGTTTTAAACTGACAGGAAAGGTGTTGCTTTGCTGCCTGTGTGTAGTTTTCCTGGGAACTATGGAGCAATGTTCATCCTCCAGAAAAATGAGTCTGATTCAAAGCCTGCTGGAGATGATGGTAGACTTTTAATGGATTTCAGTGGTATTTGGATCAGACTGTTTATTGATTGCCTCATGGATTGCTTGTAGTGACTCTACTTATAGCCTGCAAATTTTAAGATATAACTGTCAAATGGCAGAATAACACACTTTAATAAAATATCTCCCTATTTCCTCTAGGGTAATTCAAGGGGTGGTTTTGTGACATGCCATTCTTTGGGATAATCCATGCCAGCCTCTGCAAATCCCTTTCCCATGATTCCCCCTAATTGTCTGCCTTCACTTTCCCATCACTCTCCCTTTTCTGAAGCTCTATGCCTACTAAGGTACTGTTTGTTTTTTTTTTTCAGAAAACATGATATGAAAATTAGGCATTTCAAGTTGGCCAGACTAATTTTTAAGGTAGTGCTGTATAGTGAAAAACAAAACAACAGAGGAGAGAGACACTGGCAGAATTTTTAGAGCATAAAGTTTTATGACTGTAGAAATGACAACAAATGACAGTTGCAAATAAATTATAGAATCACAGAATGGCCTGGGTTGAAAGGGACCTTAAAGATCATCCAGTTACACGCCCCTGCCATGGACAGGGTTGTCTTTTCACTAGACCAGGATGCTCAGAGCTCCATCCAGCCTGGCCTTAAACACTTCCAAGGATGGGGCATCTACACCTTCCTGGGCAACCTGGTTACAGTGTCTCACCACCCTCACAGTAAAAGAATTCTTCCTAATATCTAATCTAAACCTGCTCTCTTTCAGTTTGAAGCCATTCCGCTTTGTCCTGTCTCCTCGTGCCTTCTAAATAGTCTCTCTCCATCTCTCCTGTAGACTCCCTTCAGGTACTGGAAGGTGCTGTAAGATCACCCCAAAGCCTTCTCTTTTCCAGGCTGAACAATCCCAATTCTCTCAGCCTTTCCTCATAGGAGAGGTGCTCCATCCCTCTAATTATCGTGGTGGCCTTCTCTGGACTTGGTCTAACAGGTCAAGGTCCTTCCTGGGCTGGGGGCCCCAGAACTGGATGCAGCACTCCACGAGAGCAGAGGGACAGAACCCCCTCCCCTGCCCCGCAGGCCCTGCTGCTTTGGATGTGGCCCAGAACAGGTTTGGCTTTCTGGGCTGTGAGTGCACATTGCCAGGTCTTGTCCAGCCTCTCATTCCCCAGCACCCCCAAGTCCTTGTGGCCATGGCTACTCTCCATCTGTTCATCTCTCAGCCAGTAAATGAAAATGTATAGAGGTTAAAAATGTTTGTGATTGTTCTGTGCCCCAGTACAATGGTCTGTGTACTGACTTGCTTACCATTTTGTCACTGCATGACCTTATATTTGAAACAGTTTCACATCAGCATCTCTTGGGCAGGGTGTAGAGGCTCATGGGCTACAGTGGAAGACTATCATAGCTTGCAGTAATACACTTCAGCATCACTTGCTAGCTACAACAGAAAAAAAAAAAACAAGTGGATTTTTTTTTATGTAGGTGCTGAACAAAAGCAGTCAGTTTGAAGTCCTTTCTCTATGTTTCTTTCGTGAGTCCAAATTAAACTGTTAGGTACTTTGTTATGAGTAATGGTATTCAGGTGAATGGGTGAAGTCCCAGTGTTGTTTAAGTGGAAGAGCATGGTTCTTTTGACTGCAGAAAGCATAAAATCCTGAGCTCAGAAAGACCAAAAATGCAAGAACAGAAGAGAGAAGTTTATCATAGCTCGTGTCACAGCTTTGAAGTCATGGTAGACTTTGATACACCAGTATTTAATGCATGAGTTTGACAGCACTGAGATAAAGTTTCTGATATAAATCAGTTCATCTTCTTTTCCCTGAGGCTGTTTTACTATGAAAAGAGGTTAGAGGGGGAGGAAAGGGTGATTGTGCTTTTGCCACATCTCTGCTACTTCTGTCTTCATCCTCTTCCTCACAAGTGATATGTGCAGTTTAACCATTTATCTGGTGGACTGTAATATTCTTTATTTACATCATCACTACCATCTTTTCTGTCATAGTGGTAAAGTTTTTGAAATCAAATTTCAGTGCTTTTCATGTTTCTGTTTTCACTTTTCTTAAGTTAGTTGGTTTATTTTCCAGGGATCAGTACAAGGTTTGAGATGAAAATCCAAAGCAGGCTGAGTCAGAAATGTCTCCCTGTTTCAATTCTGACATATTAAAATAAAACTTAAATAAGTTAAAAAAAAAGGGGGGGTTAATTGATAGCATCCTTCTTTTCAGCATATATTGTAATGTGGTCATCAGTGAATTAATTTTCTTTCCTGAACTAAGCATTTTGTGCAGAGAAAGTTCATTATATTCAGGACTTACAGTTACATTCCCTACAACAGATATCTCAGTGGTGATTGATGAAGTTCAGGAGAACTTTGATGAGCAGTAAATGTCAACAAAAACCATCAGTACTGTATTGGGTAACCTCTGAATGTGAGCATTATCACAAGCTTTTATGAAAAAAATTAATCACTTGGAAGGGGAAAACAACCACTTAGGAACCACCAGGGCAAGTTAGATCCGAAGTCCTTTTATTGCTGCATTTTGTATTTGATAGGCCCAGTTCCAGTTGTTTCAGAGACAGGTCAGAGAGACCACACAGTCACTTGTGTAGAGTATTGTTTCTTGGGGAAGATTTATTTCTACAAGCCTTTTAATTAGAAAAAGCATAAGCACATTTTCCACCTCTGTTCATTTTTACTTCAGTTTCCCTAACAGTCCTGAATTTTCCTTAAGAAACAGCACAGTAAGAACCTAGAGGTTCTGTAGGTTCTTCCCTTCAATCTTCCCATCGCTGGCTGCATGCATAATCAAAGACCTCCCTAATGAATATCTATATTATGGATTGTTCAGGTAGAAACCATAGACTGGTTGTTGTCTTCCAATTTCTCATGGAATGGGAATGACTGTGTGTAGATCTTACCCTTATTCTGCAAAGAGAAGGGACTCTTATGTTTCCAGAGTAGTATAATTTTCCAAACTATTTCTTAGTAATTGGTAGATGGACAGGCAGTAAATGGCATCTGAAGGAGCTGGAATATTTCCCAGCCTAGGACATAGGAAGAAAAGATTGCAGCTTCCAGAGGAGTCATCCCTTCTGCCTGTGCTCCCCACAGTGAGCTCGGGGAGGCAGCTGGGGGAGCTTGCCATTGCTTTCATTGCCCTCTCCCAGTTCTAGCCCTTTGGGAGTGAGATAAAAGGAGTGGCAGGTTTAGGATGAGTGTCACATGGCTGTAGGGATCCACAAGCATCTCCAGTGGCTGGCTTTGTGTAACCAATGACTCTGTTGTGCAAGCCATGGAGGTACACATGGCCTTTGGGACACCTGGAATTCTTTGCCCATGGCCAGAACACGGAGAGGTTTTCAGGGCTCTGCTCATGCAAGGCACTGCCTCGATGTACAAGGTGGCAGCAGCAGCAGCCCTGTGAGTGAAATACAAAGTCACCACCATGTCTGCAGAGCACTGAGGTGCATCAGGCTGACCAAATAGGTTAATGGTACTGGCAACAGCAGCATGCAGAACAGCAAAGCAAACATTAGATGTCTGGTCTCACAGGAGGAAGCAAAGAACTAAGAGAGTGTATTGTTTATAAGTGCCTTTGAAAATGTGACTAGTATGTTATTCAAATGGTGAACTTATGGATTTTGAAGGACAAAGATCCCTTTCACAAGTGACCTTCCTGAAACTTTGCTTTTGGAGCTCAGACCTTCAGATTAGCCACAGGGAAGGTATGAACTCTGAACAATTCTTAGGAAGCTGCAGCTGGGGAGACAGTAGAGAGAGGAAAATAAACAAAATAAATCCTGTCAAACCTCTCTGATCTCCCTCCTCCACTTTTCATTTTAATGATTAGCTTTGAGAGTCTGATTCTGTAAGCATTCTTTTCTCCCCTGCCTCTTTTCTTTGTATGCTTTTGTGGCTGTTGATCCTTTGTAGATGAAGAGCTTCTGCCCTAAGGTTATCATTCGGTTAGGATAGGACAGAATTAGGGAATGAAAAGTATATGGAAAATAAAAAAAAAATCAAAAAAATTTAAAAAGGATTTGCAAGGTTTAGAAGATTTTTAGTAGTTGGATAATTTTCCATAGAATCACAGATTAGTAAGTTTGAACTATTTTTCATTATTTTTATTCTTCTCTTGCTATGTGTGACATGAGGAATTAGTGAAATGCACATGGGCAGTTTTGTGTCTAGTTAGGGTTGCAGGTGATAAAAATTGCATCATCACTGTCCTGTGACCTCTGTTTGGACCTTGTTCTTGCTTTCATGCTCTCTTTGCTTACAGATTCCACCTAAAGGTCAAAATCATGCCTGAGGATGGACTTGTAACTGTTCTCCTCACTTAGATGTATTCAAAAAACTACTGACCTGTAGAGGTGAAGAATCTGCCAGCCAATACTCATAATCTAGCACTTTGCATCAGCAGTAAATGTAATTTTAAAATAATTTTAAAATTATTTACTTTACTTTTTTAGAACATTTGCAGTTTAATTAGACTCAAAAAATTACTATGTGACTACATAATGAAAAATATTATGTCCATTGGAACATAGAGATACAGTTACAGTGATTTCTGTCAGACTCAATTTTGACAAGTCTATTTTTAATCTTGAAATCTGACATACAGCCTTTAAAGAACATATATCCTTGTGTGCTAAATCTGATGCTATGTCCCCTTTGAGAACTGAATTTTAATGCATGTCCTTGGAACAAGGAATTTATTCTTACACAGCTAGATCGTTGTTAGTGTGTACAAGTGAAGAAGACTTTTGAAGTGGTTTTTTTTGTGCTTATCTCATGATTGCAGCTGAAGTGAGGGATATCTGTGATGCCTAAAGTTCATGAACTAGCTTTAAATGAAAGTCCTCAACATATCAAGAAGTACAAGCTGTTCAAGAGGGGAATGTGATGTTCAACCAAGAGAAGAAAATTGCAGACCCCAAAGGTTGTTCCTTGTAGAGTCATTCTGTAGAAGGGAAACCTTCATATTGCATACTTTCCAAACTTGGTGGAATTGTTTACATGGCTGATATAAGATGAATTTCTATGCAGCACACCCGGCTCAGACTACAAGAGCAAGTCCTGCAGCATCCAAAGCCCAGGTAGTGGAGTCAAGGTGCCTAAAAACCCTGTGTGCAGCCTGCAGAGCCTGTTCTGTTTTGTGTGTGTCACAGGCCAGGGTAATTTCGGAACGATAAAACATCTCTAACACCTGATTGAAAATTCACTTCTGTGAGCTCCACTTACAACCAGGCCTTTTGCCCAAACTAGCTGCCTATAGCCTTTCTGAGGATGGGAGAATCTATTTGCAGCTGTCCCTCTGATTTCAGAAATCATGTAGAGATGTGCTTTGAGCTGTGGCACCTCATGCCCTGGGACAGCTGGAGGTGAATCTCCTGTTCTGGGGGTGGCTGGTGGTGCTGGCTGGATGGACAGAGCCCCTGGTCTGCAGTCTCTGCCCTCTGCTCGTTGGCAGCTCACAGGAGTCTCTGTGCTCCATCCCAGGGACCTCCTCACAGGAGTCTCTGTGCTCCATCCCAGGGACCTCCTCACAGGAGTCTCTGTGCTCCATCCCAGGGACCTCCTCACAGGAGTCTCTGTGCTCCATCCCAGGGACCTCCTCACAGGAGTCTCTGTGCTCCATCCCAGGGACCTCCTCACAGGAGTCTCTGTGCTCCATCCCAGGGACCTCCTCACAGGAGTCTCTGTGCTCGACCTGCCTGGCCGCTGACCCTGCCGGCCTCTGCCCAGGGACAGGGCTACTGACGGGCTGATTCCGAGCATCAGCCGGCGGCAGAGCTCTGGTGTGCCCTCGTCCCTTCGTACCTGCCTTGTGCTTAGAGGGGGCTTGCACAGACAACTCCGTTCACTTTCCTGTTTTGTGTCAAACGATTGCTTGGTTCTGCTGTGCCAGGGCACGGTGCTCTCTGCCCAGCGCCGCCGGTCCCACCCCGGTGCTCCGAGCTCTCGGGGAAGCCGGGTGCCCTGCCAAGACACAGGGGACGTAAATCTCGCTGAACAAATACAAGTGTACCAAATAAATTCTTTACGAAATACCTATAAAATTAATTTAGCCAATCACATCAAGTCAGTCCCTTCTTTATTTTTTTTTGCCTATACCAGTGTGCATCTTCCCTCCTACCACCTTCTGGCTGCAGCTATATGGTGAGTTCTGTATTCACCTCCCCCGTGAACAGCTTCCCTCCTCCCCCTCGCTGTTTTCCTGCTGAGAGATGCTTCACTGTCTTTCCCTTCAGTCCTGACGGTTACTCGCAGCTTCTGAGGAGCAGAAGACGACAGGGATAAACTGGTTAATTTTCAGTTGTTTTTTTTCCTTTCATTTTACTGCGGCGCTGCACAGGCGGTGGGCTGGGGCCGGCCCACGGCACGTGTGAGAATCGTGTCCCCAGGCGAACTTGAATTTTCCTGGTGCGGATACAGAAACACGGCTTGGCTCGGCAAGGGTGGGCGTTTTTTAAACGAGGAGAATGGCATTGCATTTTTACTGCTGGTATTACCCATCAAATCTACTCCAGAGCTCACATCTCCCTGTCCGACTGCACTGCAATTATGTCATTTGCTGTGTTGATAGAAGAATACAACCATTCAGCTTTTTATGCTTGGTTTGTCTGCAGGGTAATTTTCTTCTCCCCTTTTCAAACATTGCCTCCCCCCCTTATACTTTACAATATATTTGCATTTATCGAGAAAGAATTTCTGCTTAAGTGTAATTTAAGTTTTATCTTAAGGATCATGTTTATGAGCAGCATACATTTGCTTTGTAACTTTTCAATGAGATTCATATGTGAGACAAAAAAGGGAAAAAAATAAAAGGTTGAACCGTGTAAATACATTTTTTAGGTTAACCAGCATAAATATTTAGATCTATTAAATGACAATTAACAATATGATTTTGAAGGATTGGACAGAGCTTTCAAGGGATTAGATTTTTAAGGTCATATCTTCTTGATTTTACCACAGTAAACAAATTCTTCCTTTAAATAAATAAATTGAAAAGGGGAGGATGAACCTTTGAATTTGAAACATTCTGGATATATGGTATATATTCATGGCAGAACTTTTTAATAAGTAAAGCAATTTAACAGAAGCAAGTGTTAATTGTCTGACAGAAGTTCCATCTCAATTTCTTCTCCTATCAGTCTACTTCTTAAATAAATTAAATAATGTGTGAGGATACAAATATAGCCATAGAGTTTTCCCTACAGGACTGCTATCTGAATTAGGGTGTGCATGCACAGTAGCTTGGGAAGAGTGGCCTCTTTGGCTGCTCATCCAAATCATTATAAAATCACGTTTGCCATCACTTACACTGTTCCAGTGGCACATGGATATGTCTTTGGCATCTGACCAATCAATTTTCTGTTCCAGATGCAGTAAGCAAAAGTCATTCTGCATTAGTCTCTGCAGTTCAGCATCCATCAATTGTCTAACCTTGCAGATACAATGATAATTACAGTAATACCAATAATAAAACCCACAAAGCTCTAGCCACTCACTGCTGAAACTTTCCTTAATGAGGAATTGAATGAATCTTGTTTTGTTGGAACATTTACTTCTTAAAAACATTTCCAACAATCTGTAATTATTTAAAACATAATAATGGCATTGTGTTTCATAACAAAGGATAGAGATGCTCTTAGATTGGATCAGATAGTTTGGTCCCGAAAAAGCAGATAAGACTGAAAAGCAAAAGTAATAGTATTCAGGCATCTGAAAGAAATATATCATCATTCTTTGAATTAATGTGGGTTTTTTAAGAAACAACAATAAAGCCAATAATACTGAACTGAGAACGGTATATAATATAGTGCTTGATAAAACAATATTCTTCAGAATTCAAGAGCTTTATCTCATTTCCAAATGTATCTTCCTCTTCTTAATTTCTTTTTCTTTATTGCTGAATTACTTAGAGCTAAGATAATGCTGTGAAGGACTTCAGACACAAAATAGCCGTAAGTGAATGTTATGCATTATTAATGAAAACTCAGATAACTCTCTAAAACAAGTTGATCCTAAAGCACTTAACATTTAATCAGCAAAATTTATCTCATGTTCTGCTTTTTGAGAAGCATTAAGGAAAAGAAAAAATTTAATAGCTGCAGGAATGAAGGATGTGTGTGAACGCCTGACCTTTCATTACTACATACACAATGCTCAAATGTGAAAATGAAAATGCCAGTGCTGTGCTGATTATGAATAGCAGCTGTAATGGTTTCTAATGCTTCAGTACAAATGAAAATGAAGCTCTGATCATAAAAGATTATGGTTAATTCATCACATAATAAAAATATCTGTAAGATTTTCTCATCTTTAGTGATCTTTTGTCCTCTTTAATATGTAACTCCCATAAATCTCTTCTGCAATCATACAGATACCGTCATTGCTCCTCTACAGTTCTGACATCTTTAAATACTTTCTTTCAGTTACTTATTTACGATTTGAAATATAATTTTAGAGTATATTATTTCCTTGTTTCTCAGCAAGGAACAACAAGTTATACCAGTGTTTATTTTAATTCATCCCTATAATTATTTATTCAAAGTGTTTGGCATTAGATAATGCATTTGATTGAATAACTGTTTTTATTAATCTCTTAACTGCAATACTATCTAGAATATACTATACAAAACTATACAAAATTCTGCGTGAGCATATAAGGTAGGTCTTTTCTGTGCAAAGTATCTCCACCCATGACAAAAATCAGAGTAAGTGGGGGGAAACTGTTGGGAGAGCAGAAGTGCTAATGAAGCAATATTTGCATTTTATTAATATCAGTATATGAACTGCCTGAGTTTTGTACAGACTAGGCAGGGAAACAAGAGCTCTGCTAGAGGCAGGGTTTCATTGTGGAAGACAGCAGCTTCACTTTTCTTGCTTCCAGAAAGTGCTGTGACCATCGCAGCAAGCAGACTTTGTTTCAAATCCATAGGCAGTCACTCTCCAGTCCAGCTTTGTATTGATGGTTTGTGATAGCAGAGCTGCACATTGTTCAATCATCAGTGCAGTTTTAACCTGGGCACAGAGTCACATTTCTGTAAAAATCCCCATTAGATGTGCCATGAAGTTTTTGTGGACTTCTGAGCTAACTTTGTGCTGCTCTGCCACTTAAAATGAAGAGAAGTAGCCCAACATCAATTAACTCAAAACATTCCCTTCTCATGGGTCGTGAGATATCTACTGCATCCAGACTAGAGAAAAAAAAATCATTGAGTAAAATGATGATTGTTGCTTTCTAACATAGTGTCAGCAAAAACAGACATTAAAAATAAACCGTTAGAAAACAAAATTTTTTTTCTAAATGAAAACTTACATTGTGTCACTTTTAAAGAAAAAAGAAATCAACACATCTTCACTATGCTAGTATTAGAATTACATTTACTCCCTGAAATCCTTTTCAATTGCTAGATCATTGTTGTGATTTTGAGCTGCCCCAAAGCTCCCACGAAAATCTGCTTCCCTTTCCCCTCCCTCTCCTCACTGGACAGGGGAAGGAGGGGGTGCAGTTCCAGTCAGTGCATTCCTCAGATGTTTTCTTCTTGGCAATCACTAGGAGAGGAGGCAGGTCCCTTTCTCGAAAGCCCTGTGGCATTTTTTGCACGAGTCCTTTTTCCCTCTTGGCGAGAAGCCTGCCCAGTCACCGCTGCCGCATCCTCCTCCCAAGGCCAGGCTGGTCCAAACTTAGGGTGGGGATGAAACAAGGCTTTTTTACCACAAATGACTCCTTCAGTCCCTGGGAGCAAAGGCCTCGTTCACCGTGTCAACCCCTCCAGACCAAAGTCCCTCCTGTAGCAGTCCCCTCCTCCTGCTCCGGCGTGGGGTGGATCTCGGCTCCTTCATGGCCCCTCAGGGTGCAGGGGAACACTGCATTGTACAGTCCTCACCACAGGCTGTGAGGATGTCTCTTAGAAGCATCTCCTACCCCTCCTTCTTCTGACTCTGATGCTGTCCATATCTGTTGTTTCTCCTACAGGCTGCACTCCTTCTTCCCTGTCTATCTACATCTACTGGCGCGTGTGCATACTCCTGTGACTCCTTCTCAAACATGTTGTCACAGAGGCGTTACCTTCTTCTCTAATTGTCTGGGCTGTGGCTTCCACAGCATGTCCATCTTCAGAGCCCTCAAGGATAGGCCCTGGCCAGACAGCTGTGGAAGCTTCTGGCAGCTTTTTACAGGAGCCATCTTTCTGGCCCCTACATGCCCAAAAAGCCAGACCCTGTCAAAACACCACAATCGTATTGTTAATCTCTTTGTTACACTGAGATAAGTGAACGGAATAACACCAATTTCCAGGGCTGGAAAAGTTGCCTCATAATGTCCTTCAGTCTTTAACCTTTATTATTTTGTCTGTTTCCACTATTGAAATAAAAATTCAAGTGATTATGTGACTGCATCAAGGTGCCTAAACAAGTGCTGGAAATTCAGTAGAGCATAAGAAAGCTTCTTTTGTTCTAATTCAGGTAATGTAGAAGAACGTAAGAGACCTATACAGAGAAGTACTTGAGATGTTGTAGTTCTTTTCTTTCTCAAGTGAACTCTGAATTCATTTTGATAAGTATTTACAAAAATTTAGAAGTTGTTTTAGAAAATAGAAGAATGTTGTAATTGCATTTATTATTCTTTAAATTAAACTTTGTATGTACATGTATTCTACTATAGCAAAATCATTATTTGAAGGTTGAACATAAGAAATTATGAAGTAATTGGAATGTATTTCTTAACCATTTCTAGGTCTCTGGTGGCTGCATCAGAGAATTAGTTCATACCACTGTTTCAAAGCACAAACTGTCATGTCAGCATTGGGTTGGATTTTGTGGAGTGGTTGGAATTTACCGTGTGGTGCATTTTGTTCTGCAGCCTTGGTGTTTTGATACAGTCCAAGTTCCTGGACATCCTCAATAAGAATGTCAGTGCAAAGGATGAGTGAGCCCAAATTGACTGCATGGGTTTAACATATCTGAGCAGTGTGGGCGGTGGGCAGCTGTTGTGTGCCTGCCAGATCCACGTGTGGACAGCTGCAGAATGGGAGAACAGAATTGCTCTTAGCTCACTTAGAAACTCTGTCTGAAAGGGCTTGCACAAAATACCCTTGGAAATACCACTTAAAAGTCATTGCAGTCTGATGGAAACAGCATAGTCAGATAAATAAACATGAGAAATTTTCAGGAGAGTACAACTGACGTTTCCATGGTGAGACCAACCTCTTCTGTAAATATTTTACTTTGCAAGTATTATATTAAAGATCCATAGCACTATTTCTAGAGATGTGTCATCAATAGACATCTTGGGGCTGGCTCATATTACGTTCTGTTCATTATGCTTTGAAAATTAACTTTTCCTCAGAGCTTTTGGGACTTTGGCAGTTAATGATAAAAAACGAGCACTGGAACGTTGGCCTGAATGAGTGACCTGAGAGACCAATATGATCCCATTTTGTCTGCCTTTGATCCTTTAAAACTAATGTGTAGAAAGTTTAATTAGAAGAGGACAGCTGAACAATTAATTAATAGGGGAATAAGCACTACATTTTTCTCCTTGGCTGTATGGCAGCTTCATGCAGCGTAAAGTAATTGATGCAGTGATGGTGTGGCAGTGCCGTGCTAACAGTTGGACTTGGTGGAAGTCTCGGTTCATGGGATACACACACATGCTTATCTGGCTCTTGGTTGTTTTTTTTTTCACTCTGGCCAAAATGAGGAAATACTGATTCTGTTGGATCAGACAACTCCAGTGTTAGTAACTCCTGGTATGTCCTCTGTTCCATCATGAAGATGAACCCCAAGTGCTCTCAGGGGTTGAGGGAGGCAGTCATGGATCTGTAAGCAGGAAAACAGTTGTCTGAGGAAGGCACCTCAGTCACTGAAAAGTTCTCTGCATGTCACAGATTTTAAGAGCTGCACTCCAGGATGAATTGAAGGCCAGTGTAGTAAGGAGCAGGTACCATTGCTCAGCAGTTAGGCAGCACTGTAATGCTGCTGTTGGTATTCAAGTAGCTTTACCAAGGCACTCTTGTAAAGCACGCACAGGTATTTGCTGCTTGACCAACGCTTTAATAACTCAGTTACAAAGGTGATAGCCTTAAATTTGAGAATACAAGCAACTGGACAACTCTGAGTATTTGTGGAGTGGAGGCTATATTTGGACAAGAGGTAAATTTAGGTCTTCATACAGCACTGAAATTCAAGAACAAAAACTTTAGAGAGCTCACCTTGCCACAGTGCTAATGCAGGAGAAAACAGTGTGAATTTTGTACATGTAAAAGCTTGACAGATGGACAGCCTTAAAGAACAGGAGGATTTTTTATTCTCCAAGCCTTTATTGCAGAATTGTCTGAGATGGCATCTCCTGTATGAAAGCCCACCAGTGTGCCACAGCCCAGATCTGAAGGGACCACTTCTATTGGAGGAAGCAAGCATAATTCAACCTGCAGGTGCATTGGCTCCTCGACCCCTTGTGACGATTGCCAACAAGGATTCCAATTAGTGCCAGCCACAGACTGTGACAATTTTAAAGATTGACTTTCACACCACGCCAGGCCTTTAAAATAAAGAACATTTATACAACACACAATTTGCTTTGACAGTAATTTTCAGTATGCTATTATTGAAGTTATTTATGTTTGAATCAGAGCATCTTTTCACTCAGCTGTGTTTCTGCTGCTGTTTCATCCTGCAGTTTTGTAATAATACCATCCTTATGTGTATTATACTTTATGTGCCAGTGGTCATTTTGAGCATCCATCACTTACACAGGTTTTAGGGCTCAGACATTCAAACAGGAATCTTGCAGAATTCCCAAGTTCTTGTGCAGATTGCTTCTGCTTTTGCAAGCCCTCACATATTTGATAGCAGACTTAAATTTTAATGACTTTGTGAAGCAGCAGGCTGTGCAAATTAAACTGTAGGGTTCAGGAGTTCACAAGTTGAAGTTGTTTGTATGTCAGGAGTATTTCATTGCATTGACACCAAGGCTAAGGACAGGTAATATCATTAACATCAGTTGACAGAGCAGCCACAGCTTTCCAAAGGTGATTGTGATGTCTCTGCCTTCTGATACCAGTAGTTCCAATGCACCATCCCTGTCTCCAAAAATAAGACCTGAACACCGTGATCTTTGTGTTCTGTGCATGTCATCCCCAAAAAACGGTGTCCAAGCTGATGCTCACCTCTTGTTGTTCCTCTGGTGTCTGAACCCAAAGCTTGGCATCTTGGCCCCATGTCCCCATCTTCTGTAACTATATACCATGCAATGTTACCGCTCCTCCCTAAACTGGGTCCCCATCCCTCACTTCTGTGGTGACAGACCTTATTTCATGAGCCTCTTGCTATGCTTCTTGCCTGCTGCATTCCTTCAGCTGTCTTCTGAGGTGGAGTTGGGGATGTAGTGCCATGTGTGGTATACCCTACCTTGTTTTTTTCCACAGGAACTGTTGCTCATGATAAAAGCCTGGGGAAGTGAAATTCACCTAGCTTCCCTAGGAAAAGATAAATACTGTAAAACAGGTTTTATGTGAAAATGTGTATACAGCTCAAATAAAAAGGATCCTCAGTTGGAACTAGATTATTTTAAGGTCCCTTCCAACCCAGACCTTCCTCTGATTCAGTAATTCATTCTGTGAAATAATTAAAAATGTACTACAGTAGAGTGACTTTGCAAACTCTTTGCTCATTAATATTGTGTTAATATTCATAATATTGAAAGACATTCAACCATTGAATTATTTTTCTCTAGCTTATATGCTAGAATTTGAAGTTATTTTCACTTTCTTTAGCTTTGAATAGGGCATTTGAGGTAACCTATTAGATTTTGTAGTTTGAGGTAACCTGTTAGATTTTGTAGTTAGGTTTTGACCCATTGATTTTCATTCTCTTACTTCAGAAATACAGTGTGAAACATACTGCAGATCATGTCATCAAACTCCACAATTGTGGAATTCAGACCTTTGTTATCAATAGTGAGACCCAAAGTGAAATAGATGATTTTAAAATAGCAGAGAAAGCATTTCAAAACAAGAGTTTCAGAATTTGATGTTCATTGTGAGTGGAACAGAGCTAAGTTATGGTTGGGAGATTTTTCTGAATTGCATTCCCTGAAAATTTTATTGTTTGTAATACCTTTAATTAATTCTTAATTTGTTCATCTTCAGTGGGAAAGAAACCAAGTACTCCTCTAGTATGTAAAATTGCTAAAAGCTTTTAAGTTATCATAAACAATAATTTTTCATTCTTCCTTCTTAAGAGCAATATATGTACTCTCTCTATTCATATGCTATATTTGCTGTAGGATGCATATGAAAAACAGACCCACTTATTTTATTTGGCTCAGATATTGGGATTCCCCTATGTCTCTCATCTGCCCTTGCCCTTCCTGTGCTCCAGCTGGCAAGAAGCAGAGGAGAGTCAGTGATTCCCAGCCTCAGGTTCACAGAGGCTGGCTTTGTAGCTGAATGTTAATGGCTCATGTAGCTCGAGATGCCTGATAATTAGTAATGCAACTTTAACCTTTATAACAGGCATAATTTGATTCTCAAACCATCTACATTCTCTCCTTGTTACAGCCTAAGTAGCTGTGAGGAGTAGTGAGAATGGACAAATACAGTCAGCACAGGACATGGAGGAGGACAGAGAGATGAACCACATTTAGCCTCATTCTCACTGTTTGATTCTAATGTCAGGAAATGAAAGAAACACGATGATATTTTGTTGTGGTGTTGGTGTTAGCTGGTCAGATGGCAGAGCGCTCAAAAAGTCAACAGCTTGTTTACCAAGCTGGGAGTTGCAGATGTTTGGTCTTGAGTGACTCTAGGGAGCATAGAATTAATAGGTAGTTGTTAAGTGAGTATGAAAGGTAATAAAATAACTGTAATACACACTTTTCTTTTTCTTTTTTATTTTTAATTTAGTCCCATTTTAGAGGAGGAAAGACATTTCAGGGCAAGACTCAGGCTGCAATTGGGTTTTTTTGCCTTTGCCATTATGTTTCAGGAGCTGTTTAAAAGAAGTAGCCCACATTGAAGTGTGGTGATGTACCTTGTTTATGTAAACTTAACCATCTGTATGTTCTGTATGTCACACGTGCACATACCTATGTCCACATACATTTAAGCTACAAAATGCACAGATCACATGGTCAGTGATTCCATTGTTTTTCCATTCTTGTGACATGCACAATACATGGTATAACTGACAATCTCCAATGCTGTGCAATATTTATCATACAGATTTATAGGATATGCTGACCATACTGGAAGTAAAAAAGATGAACTGTCCTGCCAAGATTTGTCATCATTAGTTTGGAAAGTTTTAAAACAAGCGTTGGAGACATGACTGAGTAGTGCAGATCAAAAAGCTGCTGATTAAATACTTCTTTTGTAACTGTGTTGTGTTTTGTATGTCACACGTGTTTTATAGAAAATGTTTATTCTAATGATGAGGGATCTATATGTGGTGCTTGACAACAACTTTTTGAATGTGTAACATACTTGTGTTCTGATACTCTAACAGGCCTTACTACAGCCTCAAATGTTGAGTAAATGGTGCAGAGTCTAGCATCCTTCCAGTGCAAGTGTTTATTCTGTAAGAAAGTCTTGTCCACAAAAATACATTTTTTTTTATTTTAAAAAAAGCGCTTTCTAATCTGGGATGAATCTTACATACCCTGACACGTGGACAGGTTTAATCCAAGAATAATGAAGAGCTGAAAAACATTTTCAGGAGAAGTGGATTTTCATTTTTAAAGACAACTCTCTAGGGTAGCTGGACCACAGGAGGCAGGGGTGGTGGTAATTGTATGCTGCATGAGGAACATACAGTAGTGGGTTGAAGGTAATTTAAAAGGTCAGTTGGGCATGGCACAGTTATCCCAGGGCTGCAGTTTATGCCAAACTAACAACTGTGAGCCTTTCTGTCTGCTTGTATGCCTACATTAATATGGCAGTCACAATTGGATAGATGTGGAGAGCACAGAGGTGCTGTGAGATTCTTGAAATAAATTACATTTCTTAACATGCATTTGTAGATTCCCAAGAATGTGGTAATGATACAAATATCTACTAAGAGAAGTAAAAATTGAAGCTCTAACTAATTTTTCTTTAGTTAGGTGATACTTGACCAGACTTTGCCCCTTGCATGACTGATGGCTTTGACAAAAGTAGAATTTGTCATCCCTGTTGGCATTCAGTGATGTGTTAGCTTCAACTAATATACGCTGGCTTCACAGACCAGTTTTCTGACCAGGCCTTTAGTCTCCCCTCCTTCTTTTTGGCCTTTTGACTTTTTAAGTTGTGTATCAGAGGTATGAATATGCCTATAAGGTGACAATGCATAAGACCAATACAGTACGATTTTTTTTAGTTAGTTCTTCTGAACAAGTCAGGCATGCAAAATCAGTTGGGAGTATTCACCAAATATTAGTCTTTTTCCACCCATTTGAAAAGGTGAACTAGAGAAGAAATGGGGGCTGAATTTTGTCCTCATTTTTGTTTTAAAAAACACTACTGTTTTCAGATAGATTTGTCTTGAAGAATGCAAGAACTAGACGATATAAAAAGTGACTTGCATTTTTAAAGTAGGTGAAAGAAACTCGTAGACTACAGATGCTGAGCTAATACAGTTAATCAAAGATTATTTCATTCTTGCTGGAAACAACCATTATTGCAAAATGTGGGTTTCTCTGATGAAGCAAAAAGTTTGTAGCATAAACTGCAAAGTTAGGTCAATTCAACTTATTTGATTGGAAAAGACTTATTTCTTCATATCTATTGTTATATTGGCATATTATTAATCTTTGTACTGCTCAGCTACGTTATTGTAATAAACATTTTGCCATATTACTGCAGTTTTACCCATTAAAAATAAAAGCTGGTTATCTGTACTGAGTAAAAGTATCAATCTTTACTTGATTTTACTTTTTTTCTTTTTATAGAAGCTGCAAAGAATCGATTCTCCTTACTGTTGTTCAACCTTACCCTGTAAGTATTATCAGTGTTTTCTGAATTGGTTTCCTAGCAACATAGCAGCTTCTTTTTCTGCCTGTATTCTGTTTGTGTCCTTACCTTATCTGTGCAATAAAAAGAAGCAAGTGCAATAAGGGCTGTGTCTGTTAAAGGTGATGTTTAAGACAGCATTACTGTGTCCTGTACTCAAAGGCTGCATTAGTAAGTTAAAAAATAACAGTATCTTTAAACTCATACCAGGAAAAGTGATAGAGTAGAACGCTGAGTTCTCCTTCGATTTCTGATGTGTTGCAGCTCCTGGGTTTTCTCAATTCTGTGTTGGTCCCACAGAGTGACGCTGCTGTAGCAAATCAGCTGTACCTTCTGTAAGGGAAGGGTCTGTCTGCATCTGCAGCTTGTGGAGATAAGGGGAGAGAAGAGAGAGACAGGCAATTGTGTGAGATTGGCTTGAAGGGACTGGGAGAAACTGCAGCCCACTTCAGAGCTGTGTGATGAAATGAGCCTTTGCAGCTCAGTCACATTTGTGGGAGTGGGTTAATGACCCACTCAGTGGGTCAATGGGTTAATTTCAGCTCAAACCCCTCTCCCATGAAAAAAACGTAGAGAAGCCAAGCCAGGGGAGAAGGCACATCTGTCCATGAGCAGCCATATGGATATTGCAGGATGCTGCAGGGCCTCAGCCATGCACCAGAAGTGATTTTGGATTCAGCAGGTCCATTTGGCTCTCTGTTGGCCAGCCTGATACACAGCAGTTTGCACTAACAAGGGATAATTGCATACTTTTCACCTGAGAATAGGAGGTGGATTTGACACAAAGACGTGAAAACAAATTTATCTGATGAAATTGCCAAAATGTACATCTTGTAAATGCAATTTGGCCAGTGCTGTGTGTCTTTGTACTAGTCATTAGCCTTTCTGGTTAGGTTTGAGGTGACTGTGGAGCTTTACTGGTCCTGCACCCTTTCTAGAAGCCAGTCTGCACTGCAGCTAATTTGTGGGGGAAAAGCATACATTCCACAGCAAAACAGGCTGGGGCTGCTACCCTGCCATAAGACCCTTGTCAGGAAGGTGATCTAGGATTGGGTCAATATCAGTCACCTTAAATGAAGATGCAGGCATGGCCTGACCAAGTAAAGGATCCTGACTGCCTACAAGCTACAGCAGGTAGCCAGTGAATATAGATACAATATGGAGGAAAACAAATCCTCACACACTTTTCTTATTTATTCAGGTTTCATCCATTGACAGACTTCATTCTTTTCTTCAAATGTCAGGTGAACAAAGGGCATGTGCTTTAGTGCAGCCATGTGTAGTCCTTAAAAGTGTGCAGTAAAGTGTAATACTACATCTGTGAGGTGCTCTGAGCTGTTATCACTATGCTCCTTGTCTGAGAGCAAGCCTGTATGTACTGAATGTAAGGGGAGCTGAAATCCAAATAAATTGTGCACTCCTTGTTTAGTGGGAGACGTTGCAGCACAGTACAGTCCTTCTCCAGCCTCTAACCTGGTATCTTTACCAAGGGCAAGTCCTGCCTGACTGACATAGTGGCTTTCTGTGATGGAATGACTGCATCAGTTGACAAGGGAAGGATTACAGATGTCTTGTATCAGGGCTTCTGTAAAGCCTTTGACCCAGTCCTTCGCAACATCCTTGTCTCTGAATCGGAGAGAGAAGGATTTGTTGGGTGCACTGTTAGATGGATGGAGAATTTGTTGGATGCTTGCTTCCAGAGGGTTGTGCTCAACATGTGAGTCCTGTTGGACATCAGTGACAAGTGGTGGCCCTCAGGTGTCTGTAATGGGACCAGTGTTATCTAATATCTTGATCAGTGGCATAGACGAAGGGATCAAGTGTATCCTCAGCATATTTGCAAGTGACACCAAGCTGAGTGGTGCAGTTGACACATCTGAGGGACCCAAGGGACTTGGACAGGCTCAAGAAATGGGCCCATGGGAATCTCCTGAGGTTTAACATGACTAAGTGCAAGCTACTGCTCCTGGGTCAAGGCCATCCCTGATATAAGTACAGGGGGATGAACAGATTGAGAGCAGCCCTGCCCAGAAGGACTTGGGACTGCTGGTACATGAGCCAGTAATGTGCACTTATGGCCCAGAAAGCCAAACATGTCCTGGGCTGCATCAATAGCAGTGTGACCAGAAGGGTGAGGGAGATGATTCTGTGCTTCTAGTGCACTCTCATGAGATCCCACCTGCATCCAGCTTTGGGATCCCCAACACAGGAAGGCCATGGACCTCGTAGAGCAAGTCCAGAGGAGGCCACCAAAATGATTAGAGCAATGGCACACCTCTCCTGTGAGGTGTGAGGAAAGGCTGAGAGAATTGGGATTGTGCAGCCTGGAGAAGAGAAGGCTTTGTGATGACCTAATTGTGGCCTTCCAGTATCTGAAGGAAGCCTACAAGAAAAATGGAGAGAGAGTTTTTACAAGATATGTAGGACAAAGAGGAATGGCGTTGAACTGAGAGTAGGTTTAGATTAGATATTAGGAAGAAATTCTTTACTGTAAGGATGGTGAAGCACTGGAACAGGTTGCCCAAAGAAGTTGCAGATGCCCCATCCCTGGAAGTGTTCAAGGCCAGGTTGGATGGAGCTCTGAGCAACCTGGTCTAGTAGAAGGTGTCTCTGTTCATTGCAGGGGGGTGGGAACTAAATGATCTTCATGGTCCCTTCCATTCTTTAATTCTGTGAATATGTGGTTCATAGCTCTTTGTTCAAGCTCTGTGTGAAGCCTGACAAGGCCAAATCTGCTCCTCCTTATGTAGCACAAAAACCTAATCAATAACAGAACTACCTCTAGATGTCACTGGGCTGAAAATGGCACTGGAACACTTCTCTGTCAGCCATTTGGACTGGTGTGTACATTTTATACATGAATTAGTATTGCCCCACTCTGGTATGTCTGTCAGAGTCCCCCAGCTCTACCTCAGCACACAAAGCACTTGTGTTTCTGGAGATGGTGGACATTTTAGCTCATGTAGTCATGAAGATCATCTCCCCAAGAATGCACAGAGCGATTAGAAGATGAGATTGATGTATGCATTTTGGTGCTAGCCTTAACTGACCCTTTTCTACCCCAAAGTTGGCATGCTTCAGTGGAATGAGCTGGTTGGGAGGGCCCTGATTGCAGGACGGTTGCACCTGGCAGATCTCCTTGGTTATCTTTGCATTATTGTACTTCCCTACCTGTCCAGACCAGGGTCTTTCAGCCTTCCAGCCCTGGGTGTTGCTGCACTCCAGCTGTGTTTCTGCCCTTGTCTTCTGTGCAGGGGGATCCTTTGACAAACACAGTTTGCTTTACAATTTGGAAACAGTATTTATGTCTTTAAAAATTTTGATGCACATGTGTTTTCCCTGTTTCTTTAATTTTGCTTCATCCATGTTTCCTTATACTTTTTGCCAATAAAACTGGAATGATGAAGTAGAAACCAGACAAAGGAAAATAAGAGATTTTAAATAAAGACTGAATTTCTTCCCTATTCTTGGCAGAAATACATCTTTACAAACATTTCATTGATCTCTTTTCTTGATGGTGATTTTCCTTCTACTACTGGATGAAAAATGCCTGCCAAGATGGATTATGAGAGTGCTATTTCTTAATTGGTTTTATTTGTGTTATTTAGAGTGTGTTTTGATTTTGCATTTTAGTAACCATCCTTTATGACTGCAGGTAAAAGTAGATGTAGTCTAGATTTATAGTACTCTGTAGTTCACTTAGTACTCTTTGAAAGCTTTTGCAGATCATTTGTGCTTAAGTGCATTCAGTTTTGTTTAATGCTTAAACTCATTAAAATTTCATTTTAATTATGACCAAACCAAAGCATCAGGCTATCTTTTTCTTTCCATCAATCTACAAATCTCTGCTAGGTTCTTATCACCAGTGCTCATACAGAGGTCACCAAGCAACTCAAGCAGTTGAAGCAGTTCGTAGTTTTGATTTCTGGAAGTATGGCATTTTATTGTAATTTCTGACTGTTTTATTCTGTAAATGAGCTATGATTCTGATTGTTGCTTTATTAAGTTTTAAGCATTACTCAAATAACTTGCCCATTTGATATCTGTTCAGATTTTATGTGCAGAGATCATTTGATAGGTTGCTTTCATGATTAATCTCTTAAGCTCCTTGGATGAAGTCCAGGCCCAGCTGAGATCTGTGTCAATTTTGCTGTGCATTAAATTCTGCAGTGGGAAAATGATAGAATCTCTTCCTGTTTTGAAAGAGATGCTGCTTGTTATAACATGGTTATATGTCTGAGACACAAAAGTTGCAGAAAAACTACAATAAATAATATTTATGGATCATAATGATTGTGGCAACAATATTACTGAGAGTCTATGGGACTAATGAACAGACAGTGACTACCATTTAAAAATTGTAAAATATAAATAATATAAATAGTAAAATACAACTGTCTATGATAGATTACCCACTTTTTAAGAGAGAACCAGATCTGGCCACTATTTCAGCAATTACTAAATTTGTGCCAAGTGTTTAACAAAGAAATACTCCTGATGATGATCTGTCGGTGCCACGTGATTATCACAAATTACTGGATGGTCAAACTTCTCCATATCAGTTCTTGTATGTCCCTGCTTGCTCTTCTACAATGCTCTTGTGAGCCAGTGTGGTTGTTTCAGCCTTGTTCGCAGCTATGAATTACCATATTTAGTTTGCCTTTGGGCATTATGTCCTGTTCCACTTTATAAATTTTATTCTTCCTCTTACTCACCTTTTATTTGCTTGTTAAATTTTGGCACTTGTAATTGCTGTTAGGGGTGAACCAAAAAGTCAACACATTTTTTCACGTGATGCAATTTTTTCCTTAGTTTCTAGCAAACTTAATATTTCATATTAAACTAATGGCTATTTTTAAGAGCAAGCTTAATATTTGTAGCATATGTACACTCTGGATGTTTAAAAACTACAGTATAGCTGTAGTTTTAAACACAGTAGTTTTTCTTTTGATGCTTACTGTCACAGGCAGCCTTTCTTTTCACCTTGTGGCTGTCCTATACTGCTGTCATTTTATGTCTTTATGGTAGTTCCATACTACACTGTGCTCTTCTTGCTACTAAAGGCTTCATTATCTTAAGCAAGAGTAAAGGTTTTGTTGTTGCAGCACCTCTGCTGGCAGGAGCACTCAAAGGGGTTTTTTCAGCAAATAAAAATCCTTTGCAGTTTCCCCTAAATTATAGTTTACCTGCAAAAGTGCACAAAGTACTAGACATCTTTACTTTCATCAAAAAAGTTTCCCTCAAAATGTAGGATATTGTTTCTAAGATCTATCAAAAAGTGACCCACTCTAATGCTTCTGACAAAAATAAGATCTAATTTTAAGAAGTCCAGAAAAAGAGAAAATAAAATTTTCCAGAAAGTTTCCTCTTGTTAACAGCAATCTTTTGTGTTTTGACCCTGTTGATGGGATGCCCAGTAATTGCAGTTGCTATAAGCCAGGTTGAAAGTAGAGTCTAGGTCTTCACTAGGATTTCCTCCAAGCAAATCCTATACAATGCTTCATTTTTCTTGTTAGCAGTTTCTCTAGGTAGTGTTGAAATGATCAGCTGATTTTTTTTCTCTGAATTCTGTGTAAATAGGCAAAAATTATTTAAAATCCTGATAAATTTGAGCTTTTAATAGGAAACAAGGCTTAGGTCACACAGAGTAAAGTTTTGGGGGGTCTTTGAATTATTTTGACTTCTTGTTAAAATGTGTGCCCTCGTTTTGCAAAAGTCACTCTAATTAGCTGTTTCTGTTTGTGACAATGCAAATACTTTACTTGCAGTGATAGATTTTCTGCATTAGTGTAAACACCTCCTGCTTAAGGTCATTAACTGAGGATAATGGCTTCCATTTGGCTAAAACACAGAGCATCAGAAACAAATGAACCTGCCACCTTGAGAACCATTAATTGATAGCAGTCTTCTACAAAGCTAAAGATATTAAAAAGGAATAGAGCAACACGTCATCTTGCTGAGGCTTTGTTAGACAAGCGAGTTCCGACAATCAAACCCAGCTGTTTTCCTAGGTATTTTCACATTCTTTGGAAACATGTATTTTCTCAAAGAGAAAATGTCAAGTGTCAAGTTGACGCAGAGGTAGAAAGTGACATTGTGCAATTAAATGCAAAAGCTGTGCTGTTACTCAAACCTTTAACGAGCAGAGAATGTTCTCCCGAATACCTGGCACAGCTGTTTGGTTTTCTTACACCCCTGGTTTATAGTTGGAAGCTTTTTGGAAAATGGTGTGCTCCAGGCTTACCCAGAGTGCCTGGCAAATGTTGCCACTGCAAAAGTGGAAATGGCAGGAAGCCCCAGGTTTTATGGCAGACCATGGTGTGCTCTGCTGGCTGTGCAATATGTGCATTAAACCCCATGTCCCAGAGTGGTTCTTGGGAACTCAGATAAGTGCAAATCTTTAGTTGTCCTGAACTCTCCTATTGCATTTTTGCAACAACATAATTTAAGTGTTTATGCCTCCCGCAAGTGACTTTTGAGGTTGTAGAGAGGAAACGAGAGAGGTTGTAGAGAGCGACAGGGACACATAGTGGTTTGCCAGATTTGCTGTATGGGAATAACCTTGCCAGAATCCAGAAAAAAATTGGCAGTCTGCCTGTTAAGAGAGGTCAGACTGGTGACTGATCTGTAATAAGAGCAAACAACAGTACAGAGCTTCTTCCAGCAAGAATAGCAAGTGAAAGCCACTCTTTCTCCCAGGTTCTTGCAAGGGAAAGCCAGTAGCCCAATCCTGCAGCTGTGCTGCCCTGTGCCAGTGGAATGAACAGTTTGCAGTCTCTTACTTGGGGGCCATGCAGACTGTCTCCCTTACACACTGCAGAGGGAGACTGCATGGTGAGGAGGGAAATTGGAGAGGCATCTGTGGAGTTGTTATATTAATCATGGTACTATTTTATACTGTCTCTTTCTAGGAATTCTAGAGTACAATATATAAGCTGCCTCAGCATTTCTGTGTTGTCCCCTCTTGTTGAAGAAGTCAACAGAGTCCCCCACCCTGAGACACTAATTTTTCTTTTTTTTAACTTTCTTTTATTTTGGTGGTTGTTTCAAAACTTCTGGGGACCTTACACTTTTTCTGGCACTGACTTTGGAAGCTGGGCTTCATTTGTTCATGGGGTTGAATTTTCTGTTATTTACAGTTATTGATTATTGCATGGTCATAGCTGCTAGATAAGTAAGAAAGAATGAACTGTGAAAGTGAAGAAGCATTTACTTTTATTTCTTGATTCTATTTTGTGCCTCAGGAATTATTGGATGTCTCTGATATTTCCTGGGAGAATGTGGCATTGTTTTTCCTTGTTCACTGGTTGATACTGAGCCCATGGTAATAATTACTGTGTTTTCAATGTCATAATAGATTAGAGTCATACAGAAATGACTTAGAGACTTCTTCCTGCTAGTTGCTAAAAACAAGGCTTGTGCATTGCAAGAAAATAACTTTTTAAGCAGTTTCAGCAGAGATTGGAGGCAGAAGAGCACGTAGCCTTGGACTACCCCATCATTCTTGCAGATTGTTGGTTGAGTCAAAATTTGAATGATGGCAACAAGACTTCTCATGTTTACAAGGACAGCTGTCATGCCACATTGATCATCACCACTCATGCCTCCGCTTATTTCTCACAGGCAAACCAACATGACTTATGTCTTTTCATTATTCAAGACTAGTAAGGCCACTTCTCAGGAGTTAGATTCTGAAAATGTTAATTCAAATTTTCTTGAAACAAATGGACCAAAACCTGGCCCAAAAGAGCCCACTGATTTTCAGCTAAAGTGAGAATTTCTTCCACTGCCCATTGTTGTGGTTATGAAGTTAGGCGATGTCAGAAGTGCTGTGTTTGTAACTGACCTAAGAATAAACCAACCTTGTTTCTGTTGCTGAAAATGGGAATCCCATTGATTGTGAATATTTAATTTGTTACTAAAAAGGGGTTGTTAGTCAAATTTCTCAAGTGAGGAGATTTTTTCTTCCAGGAATTGAAAACTTGATCAGAGGGCAACCCATTGCATAATGTAGTAAGTAAAAGTTAAGTAGGTCCCAGAAGAAAATTCAGAATGCTTCTAGACTTCTAATCCATGAAGCCTACAATGTGTTTGGCCTGTTGAAGGCAAGCCTTGCACAGGGTGTGTTTAGGGGATAACTTCAGGGGAAGCTTGCTTGCCTACAGGTGCCTCTTGGTGGTTTTCACCTGTGTTTTGAAGTGGACTAATACAGTGAGATGCCACTACATTTGGAGACTGTTCAGACGCTTTTTTGGCAAATTTGTATGTATGTCTATCTGATGGATCATGGACAGTTATGCAAAGATTTTCCTATCAGTGTTTGAAGGAAGGGTCACTGGTAGTGTCCATTCATGCAGACAAGTTTGGGTGACAATAGTCATTGTGAGGAATTGGTGTGTACACCAAGAGCCCTTCTTATCACTCCAGGCTAACAGTGAGATAACTTTCAGCATGTTTAGTATGGTGTTTCCTTATGTTTATGTACATATATGTTACCTCAGGATGCATTATGGTTTGACTGTATTTCCATTCTTCTGTATGCAAAATGTTGCTGTATACATGGACTTCCCAGTGTATAAGAAACAGAATAACTGAGAAAGGAAAGAAGGGTTTTAAGTTGAAATTATGTGATCTATCTTGTCATCATCTTTTCTTCCAGTCTCCTAAATCAGCTTTTATTAGTGCTGCAAAAAAGGCAAGATTGAAGTCCAATCCTGTCAAAGTGCGCTTCTCAGAAGAAGTCATTATCAATGGCCAGGTGTCGGTGAGTCCTCAGCTATTTAACCTCAGAAAGATTGAGCATTTCATCAAATGTATGGCTCAAGTCTGGAAAGGGAGGGAGTTCTATGGTAGGAACAATGGTGACAGGCTTGCAAAGAGAAGGGGTTTTCTGTTTCTGAAGTTTTCCAAAGATCTTTTTGTAAAGCCCATTAGGCCCATAATTATACAAAAAATTTGTTCCTTAAAATAAAATTAAAATGCTAGTGAATGCATTTTTTGGTGATAGCACATATGTCTGTCTTTATAATCTTGATAATGCTTGCTTGTTTGTTGGGTTTTTTTGGATGAATTTTGTTTTGGTAAAATCCATATGCTCAAGAGAAGTACCATATCAGGAAAACTGACTAACTTACAGACCCCTTTACATTTATTTTTTTATCTGCTTGAACTTGTTGTTTCCAGACCTCAGAGAAAGTCAGCTTCCCTTTGATAGTCACTGAACTCTTCCTTAGACATGAACTCCCAGCCCATTTTCACAATTTGTCAGAACACCATTCCAACTCTCTTCCAAACTTAAAGTGATACTGCATTTTTTCTAAAGCAATTTCTGCTTTTTAAAATAAAAAGAAGCAAACAAACAAAACTCCTCAAGCTTTGTTTCTGTTTCCCTTCCTTTTTCCTCTTTATTTTGCTATCCTGGGTATGAATCGTCAAATTAAGTATCAATGTTATATATTGTTCTTCTTAACTGATGGAAAATACTAGCATTTGATACCCACCTGTAAATAAAATGTAAACCACCTTGATTGTAATCCTTAGTAACAAACTGTAGTTTCCATTTTTTGGATTGAAGACAGTAAATATCTCATATTCAGAGGAACAGTAATCCATTTTTCTGTTTTATTGAAAATGTTTCAACTCCAGAGGTAACATTTATTGTCAGAGATACAGTATTTAGGGAAAGACAGTACTTCAAGCCAGACATGAAATGTATGTGAACAGTTATATTTTTCTAGGACAGGGACTTACAGAGGGCAGCTGTAATCAGCATGGCTAAACCCTTGCAGGGCATTGATATTTTTGCTTCCAGTTCGGGCCAACACCTTCCTTTTCAGTTGCCTTTCCATCACAATGGTGTGCTTCTTTACAGAACAGCCTTTATATTTCACTTGTTGCATGTTGTAATCTGATTCACTAATTTGCTTGACAGGAAACAGTGAAGGACAACTCGCTTCTTTTCATGCCAAATGTTCTAAAGGTCTATCTTGAAAATGGACAAACCAAATCTTTCCGTTTTGACTGCAGCACTTCGATAAAGGTAGGCTAGCTTTGGTAGGAGACCTTTAGTAATTATCAGTTACTTGTAATGCTTTAAGAATAAAATTATTGGTGTGTTCAGTTGGGGCTGGACTCATAGATCAGAAATAATGAGGGTTGAGTCCATTTTTCTGCTGCTAAAAATGTATTTTATTGTCAGTGAAGAAGAAGTAGAAATGATAATTTTAAATGTGCTTGGAGCACAATCAAAATTGTGTGGTCGTATCATTTTGATATGCTGCCAAACACGAGCATGATTTGTCAGCAGAAGTCAGGAGCTAAGAAGATGAAGATGTTGCTTGCTGATTGAATATCATCTAGCTTCTCATTCAGTGAATTTAGGATGGGATATTGTAGGGTTATGTTGGTGATGAATGTGCAATGCCCTTTACGCTTTCCATAACACATGCAGAAATAAAAAGGTAAAGTCCTGGCACACAGCTGAGTCTGCCAGGGAATGTCTGTGACACTGTTGCATGTAGGTTTCTAAATCAGAGGCACTGTCAGTGTCTGTGAGAGGTTTGGAGTAGTGTAGTAAGGATCAGGGCTAGCTCTGCTGGGCACACTGGTAATCTCCCAAGCATTACTGTTGGAGTAAGCTAGTTTTAACTAACACAGATTGGTTCCCTGCATGATTGCTTGCACACTTGGGACACCAAAACATGAGAGGTTCATGGGTAGGCATGATCACTGAAGGCTGAGGATGGAATTCTCAGCTGCATTGCCAGCTTTTGCTAGTTTTAAGGGATTATAAAACAATGCATATTTGAAGAAAGGCTGCCTTTGTGCTCACTGTGATACAGCAGCATGCTCAATCAGTTAGAATAGCAAGGAGAGTTATTTACTAGGGTAGACAAGAAATTTACTCCAGTCTGTTGGTAGAGCAGATACTAAAGTCACAGTTAAAAATGGGCTGCAATACTTTTTAATAAATATAAAATATATGCCTTAGGCATAAATTGAATGCAGGTAATGGTTACAAACATTTCACCCAGGGAATACATCCATGGGATACTGAATTCCTTCAGTCCATTTCAGAATTTTGTTAGGTAAAGAACTAGGAGACATGATTCATGTAAATAATGAGGTCTCCATACCTTTCTAAGCCCACGAGCCCACTTTCCAGTATTTTCTATTACGAGCATAAAAACAACCAGCCTATTCCAGGACGTTTTGCCCCAGAAGACCAGTCTTTGCCCTTCACATTACAGTAGTTTTCAGTAGTTCTGTCATGGATGTGTCATGTACTATAAGACCATATGTCAAATCTGAAGTCATTTGCACAGATACCCACGTGAGCTCAGTTATGTAGCTGTATTGATGTTGTAAACCTGCTTTGACCTTAGTAATTTTGACTATTTGTAGGAATTATTTCCTTTGAATCTAATTCAGGCAATTCTATGTAGCTACATATGACATATAACATATGACAATGACGTGACAGCTATAAATGACACATTCTTGTTGTGTGTCTATATTCCTCAGTGTGGATGGGTGGGTGTGGATTGTTGCTTCTTTGTTTGACTGAGGTGAAGTAGACCTGCTCCAGCTGAGCAAAGGTAAATGCAGGTTTTTCCACCCCTAGCAGTCCAGTGTTCAGCACTTACTGAGGAGGGTGCAAGTAGTACCTAGCCTGCAGTCCTCACTTTCCTTATTGCTGGGAGATAGAACCTGGGCTGATTCTAAAGTTTTTGGAGTAAAGAGTATCTAGCAAAAAAATTGGTGCAGGAATTCAGAGCCTGTGTGCCTTAGCCTCATCTTTTAAAAGGTCCAAGAGAGCTAGGGGTGGAAAACAGTGCCATTATTATCCCCTCCTAAAAGCTTGTATTTAATATCCTTCATGTTACTGTTACGCCCCTTGTCTTTTAGCATAGTGTAGAAGTATAAATAAAAGCAGATTAAATGTGTAAGGAATAAATTCCCCATTGGTCAGAATAGTATATTAGTGTCCATTATTTAGAGTGATTGCTTGCAATTCATGAATACTGTCTTATATTCTTTACATTGTACAGAGTTGTCCCCATCCTCCCACATACATTTTTTCATCCTTCCACCAATTTGGTCTTGATTTTCCATAAGCACACTGTAATTGATCAATTAATCTTCCTAAATTATGCTAAAACACTTGGATTACAGTTCATCATGATCTCCTTAATAAATCCTATCCATCTGGATATTTACGTGTATCTAAAAATCCTTCGGATGGAAAGAAATGTTTTAATCTTGTACCAACATAACATGAAACTATTTCTAAATCATGGGTTATTATGTATTTCCTTTTCCTACAGTATTCACTAAAGTAAAAGATACCTTGACAGATGATGTTAATAATCTGCACATATTTACAAAGCGTTACGTGAAAGTAAGACAGAGATTATTTGAGTGGTCTTGTGAAGGGGTTTGTTTAGCTGTTATTTTAGATACAGTCATTCTCAAATTAACTATGCTTAGACATAATCAACTGTGGAAAAATCTAATCAAAAGTCTCTAAAAATGGAGTTTATGCTGTAAGTTTATATGGTCCATCAATTTAGAGCTATTGTTCTGCATAGGTATGATCATCACTGACTTTTCTTTCAGCAATTAAAACTCAAGAAGTGAACTTAAAAAACCCTTGTTGTAAGAACAAATACAGACCATTCACTTATTTTTTTTGTGACTGTAAACTTGTGCAAAACAGACACAAAGCCTGGGCTTCTACCCTGTGCTGGGTGCATGCATGGTGTGTGGCAAGGAAGAACTGGGTCCCAAGCACTTATGAATGTCAGCACTTTTTTATAAATCCTTTGTTATTTAGGACGTCATCTTAACACTTCAAGAAAAACTTTCCATCAAGTGTATTGAACACTTTTCCCTAATGCTGGAGCAGAGAGTTGAAGGATCTGGAACAAAACTTCTTTTGCTACATGAACAAGAGACTCTAACTCAGGTTTGTGTAATGATACATGGAAATATATATTAATGAGATGGGTTAATAAGTAAATTATCCATCTTTTTCATAATGCAAGTGAGTTGGATGCAAGCTTTATAGTTTGATACAGTCTATCAAATAGCAAGGATATTTAGATGTGATTGTAAGAATCAGGTTTTCACAGGAAACAAATATTTTTTTTGTTACATAAACATCATATTTCATTGCTTCATTGGGCCTTTCAAAAGTATAAAGAAGTTAAAAGATCAGACTGAAAGCTAGAAAATGCTTATCAAGCCTTTTCATACCATATGAGGCACAGCTACTGAACATACTCAACAGCTGGCAAAACTGTGGTAACAATTTTGAGAACAACCTTATTTTGATCTTTGGTTCCAATATGATTATACAGATCTAGGTGACAGGGAATACTCCCCTTTCTGATGAAGTCAAGTTTGGCTTGTTTACACAGAGATACCTTGTGTCACCTCAGTGATGGTGAATTGTGACACAGAAAACACTGGTGTCACTTTCTTCCTTAGATCAGGAAGGTGTGGCTAAAGTTCAACTTGCTTCACAGTTACCAGCTGAGTACCCTGATTTTACTACTTATCCTTTTGCCAAATTGTTTAGCCTGAAATTTTCTATTATATTTCTGTGCTTCAGGAGAACATTAGTATTTTTTAAAATTTCAGTTAAATTGAAAAAAGAATTAAAAAGGGGAAATAGATTCTTAGATGGGGAAAAATACTTAATTTAAATGACAGAGTCCCCTTGATTGTATAACCAGAGTCTGTGGTATGAAGGAACTTAGTTTACCAGCTAACAGTGTTTCTAGCATTTTCTAACCTTTAAGCGCCTGCTTTTGCTATGTTACTATTCTTTTTTTGTGGGTATAAGCTAGTTAGTGATTGCACAATATCCAAAAGTACTCAATACTGGCCTTCTCCTGGCCTAGCTGTCTACTAGAAGTAATAGACAAAATTCTCACTAAAATCAGAAAGATCAAAATAAGTCAATGTAGTGAGCTTTCAAAAATCCCATACAGAATTTTTATTTATATGCACAGAGTATGCCTATTTACTTAGGAAAGAGGCCAGAGACAATGTGAGATAAATAGACCTTTTGAAAATTGTTAGGGCAAGACAGAGATTTCATTGGAGATTTTTAGAAGTATAGTTTTGTCAAGTAAAGATGTTGATTATAAAGTACACTAACTAACCGCATTAGCCTAATTGAATAAATTACATAAACTACATTAATTCTGAGGGTTTCTTCTTTGAAGTTCCTGTAAAATCAGCAGTACTTTAATTTGCCATTATATTGTTGCTGCTGACGATGACTTACAATGATGGTTTTGGATTGTTACCCTTTCATCCAATTATTCATTAGCTATGCAGTGGTCTCCTGTGAATATATCCAGATTACAGTCTTAGATGCTTTAAAAAGTTCTGCTGACTAAAGTGAACTTTTAAATTTTTTAATGTCTTGGGTCTTGGTCAGAAGTCATGGAGTAGGTCTCTTAATCCAGAACAATCCAGGAAAGAGATGTAATTTCTTGCAAATTGCCTAATGGATTAGAACAAGTAAGAGAATGTGAGATTAACAACTGCTAAATTGGGCCTCACCTGTGTTCTCAGACAGTCTAAGAAATAAAATGTTACCTCTCCCCAAAAACCTAACTCTTCTTGTTATGAGTGTTTTAGTCCTGCTGAAGCTCAACTCAGTTTGTATTTCACTTGGATGGTTTTAGTTAAGGACTGTTTTCTCTGTCCTTTCACTCTGGTTTTCAGTGAGTTAATTCTGTTGCATTGAGCCTGAGTTGAGACTGATCAGGCAGTCATGCCTGTATGAGTCTAGAAATCTTTCCACAAGACTATACATATGATATTCTTAGGTGAAGAACTTAATAAGTAGCCAAATAAGTGGCAAAGCTCTTTGTTGGGCAGAATTATTTTTCTTGCTACCACATGGCACTGGAGCAGGGTCACACTGCCCAAGAGTACAGACCATGTTGCTCCACCAGGGTTGCCAAGCTCTAATGTCATTATTGCACTGTCCTAGGTGACCCAAAGGCCAAGCTCCCATAAGATGAGATGTCTTTTCAGGATTAGCTTTGTCCCAAAGGATCCCATTGATCTTTTAAGAAGAGATCCCGTTGCTTTTGAATATCTCTATGTACAGGTAAGTGAAAGCACAGTCATTGCTAGTGTAAAGGAGAATAAAAAAGCACACAGTATATTTACATCTTCCCATAGAAAAACATGGTTGCAGTAAATCTTGGCTTTTATTTCTGCTGCATAAATGAGTTTGGGGAATGTGCAAATCTCTATCTGCAAAGTCCTCTTTCTTCATAAATCCCTCCAAATAGTAATGCTTTGATATCTTTCCATCATGTATTTGGCTTTAGAGAAGAGTGAAGCTGAATTAATTGTTAATACTTATTTATGGTTCTGTAATATCAGACAGAAATGATGTCTGAAAAGGAACCTCTAGTAAAGTGGATGAGAAAACTGATGTACAAGCAATGTGGTTCTCCTGAGTATCTCAACAGATAGAATCCTGCTATCCTGAATTCAGATATACTGATACCCTGCCAGCACTCTTTGTGATGGAGGATTACTCTTCTTCCAAGAAGGCTGAGGAGACCTTAGGTCAAAATAATCATGTCTTTTGCTCTTTGGCAGAAGTGCTGGTATTCTTCATTAGTACCTGTACCGTGAATAGCTGACACCTCTGAGAGCAACAGCCTGGTCCTGCTTCAGGGTTAGGAGTTACTTTCCTTGAAATGTTAATTTAAAAAAACAAAACAAAAAACAAACAACAAACCAAACAAACAAACAAACAAACAAAAAAACCACCAAAAACAAAACCAAAAAAACCAAAAAGAACAAAAGGAAAAGGGCGATCGTTTATTTTTCGTGCAGGATTTTTTAACGTGATGCTCCCTCTACTGGTTCTTTGGCAGAGCTGTAACGATGTGGTTCAGGAAAGATTTGGACCAGAACTGAAGTATGACATTGCCCTGCGGCTGGCTGCATTACAGATGTATATTGCAACTGTGACCACCAAGCAAACTCAGAAAATCTCCCTCAAATACATAGAGTAAGTTGAGAATGCTGTGTATTCTTTAAAAGTGAAATGTTAGGAGTTACTCTAGTTTCTTTAATGTGCCTGTATGCACACACCGATTTTAGGTCTATGCTTTGACACTGAAATTGATTCAGGTGTGTTAAGGCTGGTACATTTTGTCCTTTTGGTCCATTTACCTTTTGGTCATCTGTTTGGGTATGTGAAATAGACTATAAATGTAGATAAGGCTAACTGATTTGCTTTCAGTGATTTAAGATCTAAATTTATATGGTCTGTGTTCTAAGGTTTAGTAGAGATTATTATAGTAAGATTCAGATTATTGCTTGGTTCAGAAGAGAGTAGACCGTAGATTCAATTTTGTTGTCTTTCTTATATGCAGAAGTACCCAAGTAGGCACCTGTCTTATGTGAGACACCATGTATATATAACTACAAAAGGAAAAAAAAAAATTGGAAAGTGAAAATGTGTGTCTATCTGCTTGGATTAAAAAGAAAAAAAAAGACAACAAAAGCCCACAACAAAATAAAAACCCCAAGTCCTAAAACTTTTGTTGTTGTTGCTTAGATTACTTGCAGAGTGGAAATAATAGCTATTGCACACTCAGTCTTGTAGAGTTTATCCATCGTATCCAAGACAATGTTATACTGTACTCTATTAATGAATCAGCAGAAATAATTAGTTCTGTCTTCTGTCAAAGGGGTGCTTCAAGCAGAAACAGAATTTGGTAGAAGGAGGGGAAGTGGTTGTATTTGAGGGAGAGCTCACCCCTCGTCCCCACCAAAAAAATTGACAAAGACAATGGCTCTGTGGTTTGCATGTTCTAAAAGAAGCCTAAAAGATGCAATTAGATCTGACATTACATTGTTAAATTATCTGCCATTTTAATTCTGTAATGGTATGCCAATGTAATTAAGTGGTGTTTAACATAGACTTCATCAAACTTAAACTTTCTTTTCTGACCGGCACAATTGAAGAGATAGAAGGCACAGAGGAGAGATTATTTATCATTTTAAAACATCTTTTTCATAAGAAATTATTTGTTTGAATCTAAAAACTAGCATGTTGCAAACCTCTGCACTTGATCAACTCTCCTGTTTTCAGGTGATCAGTCATTTGGCATCGTAGTCACCAGTCTTTAGATAAATAATCATCACAGGAATGTGAAATTAAATATATGCCTTTTATTGCAGAAAAGAATGGGGATTAGAGACTTTTCTTCCATCTGCTGTGCTGCAAAGCATGAAAGAAAAGAACATAAAGAAAGCACTTTCCCACCTTGTCAAAGCAAATCAAAACCTAGTTCCTCCAGGCAAAAAGGTATTATATTTGCATCTTAATGGAAAATATGTTTTAAAGAACAGAAAGGATGGCATGCATGGGAGACATTTAAAGCTAAATTCTTTGGAGAAACACCTAGCCACTATATTTTCAGAGATTTAATTTTGGGTGCTGGTGCAACATAGCCAAGAACTCTTAAAAATAATTATGCTCCAGCTAAACTATCTTATCTTGAGAATGACAGAGAACTGCTTATTAATACCTCATGTATGATAAAGATACTTTTTTATAAACTAATTTAGTGCTTTCTATGAATGGCAGATTTGCTGAGAAAGTTTTTGTTCTCTCTCTGATGCTTTCATCTGACATAAATGCTGTTTTTCTGTTACACTGTAGAGAGAGACTTTTCACTGGCCAAGATCTAACTGGATAGATGATGGTCCTTGCAGTAAATGACCATCCTTGCTGTTGTAAAATGCTTTTCTTAGCACTAAGCTGTCACTTCAGCTGGAAAAAACATGGATAAGACAATGTCTTTGTTACATGCATGCAGCTGAGACTGCTTTTAGACCCCG
The DNA here is from genome assembly GCA_013398175.1 of Climacteris rufus. NCBI lineage: Eukaryota > Metazoa > Chordata > Aves > Passeriformes > Climacteridae > Climacteris > Climacteris rufus. The sequence continues at coordinate 412,351 of VZRZ01000585.1, forward strand.
TACTGTGGTTTCTTAGTGCAGGTCATCTTGTCTGTTTGTAGTCAGTGGAGAGAAATAGGCACTTTGAGGGAGCAATTCATCCCACCCCACATTGGGAACCAAAAATAGGTGAGTTTACTTGTCCTAGAAATGCTTATTTCTCTTCATGGACTATAAAAAGAACATAAGAGTGACTAGTTGAGACATAAAGTGAGCTGAATCCTGCTTCATGACACTTTGTTTCTGAACCAAAAACCTCCAAACAGCTGGTGCTTGAGCTAAGGCTCGTTATGATCAGCAGAAATCCTGCTTGGAGGTTACAGAACACATCGTGACTGTGAACATAGTTCTGTGTGTTTGACCTCAGGAAGAAAGGCTGAGGCATTGCATGTCTCCTGTACTGCTGAAACTGAAGCTAAGTTATGCCAATACCTGATTATTTGACCTGGTAGTGTAAATTTGTGTTTATTTTGGAAGCCATCACTGCTGCAGGCCTTGCAGGTATAAGATATGCCTTACAGTAGCATACAGTATCAGTTCTTGGTTAGAAGAGATATTACAACAGTCCCTTCCTTCAGGAAGCAGACTTTGTTTTGTTTGCTTCATTCTTTTTGATTTGAGCTTTGGGATTTTGCTGTTTGCCAACCTGCCTTTTTAGCAGGTAGGTCTTAGAAAGAAAGTATCTGAGCTCTTTGTCACCTCCTGTCTCCTGTAGGTACTGACACAGGAACTACCTGATTTCTTTCTGGGGTCTTCCTTTGCATGAAGGGAAACTTGTCATTCTCAGATTCTCCTGGGTTTCTTACAGCCCTTGTGCATTTTTCCACCAAGTGAACACCTGTTGAAGCAAAGGGGAAAAGCATTACCACTAGTTACTCTGCATTGGATGCATTTTCTCCTTGTTGTCTAGGAAAAACTTAGGATACAGGCCCTTGAAATGCTGGTCAAGATCAAGGAAGATTTTGAATTAGAAATCTAGTGACTGGAATGAGACTAGCAAATGAGATGAGACTGTTTTATATTATCTTCTAAAAGTCCAGATACAAGGATTTACATCAGGGAAGTGTAAGGTTTGGATTCAGACTGTGTGAAATTAATTGTTTCTTGTTGCCCTTCTGTCTCATAAAGTGTTTCCAAGTTCTCTTTTTTAAGTAGGTAGTTTAAGCTCAGAGAAAAAAAAGGGGAGACATTATGACATGTATTACATGATATGGTCATATGTATTGATGTGCTCTATTTAGCTTTCAGATTTATTACCCACTAAATATACTGGAAGAGTTTATTTTTAGAAAGTAGGAAATGCAATAACAAGTTGGAATAATATGCCAAACACCACAAGTACCTAGAAAAATGTAATATACGTAGCTGACAAATGCAAATTCTTTGTTCTCTTTCTCTGTATAGGTACATAAACATTTAAGAACTGATGGAGTTTATGAATGGAAAGCTGCTGTCTTAGCCTTGAAATCCCTCAGTGAACAGATGTTTAATCTGAGTACTTTAACATTTTCTCTTCATTAAAGCAGTTAGGATGTTCTTGCAGTGCTCTGATCTGCCCATTCCCAAGTCCTCAGTGCATTTTAACTAAACAAGCAAGATATTAATCTTAAGAATGAAACTGTTTCTCCTCGTCTGAAACTCAAGCATCTGAAGATTTAGTTTCAGGCTCCAAAGAGCTGTTGTTGCAGTCCATTCTCCTTACAGTATGCAAATGCATTTTCTTTCTGAATTTTACAATGTGATGATTTCCACAACTACCTCTTACCACTGTTTATCCTTTCTCAGCTGTCTGCTCTGCAAGCCAAGGTGCATTATCTAAAGTTCCTCAGTGATCTACGATTATACGGAGGGCGTGTCTTCAAGGCAACACTAGTGGTAACATTTCTCTTAAAATAGTCTCTCTCTTCTATTGCTTTTTTTAATCTAATGCCTTTTTTTTTTTTTGCAAAAGCTGAATTATATAATTTTCTTTGGAAGTTTAGGTTCTTTTCATATGCTTAAAATAATTGTTAATTGGACCAAATCAGTTTTTGTTTCCTTCATCTTGAAAATAAAAGATCTGTCATTTTCAATTTGTCAAATCTGTCAAATCAAATTTTACTGGGATTTTGGTGATAGATGACACTTTCTTAGCAAATAACACTGTCCAATTATCTATAGAATGCTAAAATTGTTAGTCTGGAAAAACCTTAATGACCAAGTTTTTCTTTTAACAGAAGCAGAGTCCATCCTTCGTCTGTCCTTCTAACTATCCACCTAAAAACTAGAGTGCAATCAACATCCAGCAGGAAATTCGTTTACTTTTTTTTTTAATTATCAATCAAGTATGCTTTTGTGTATCATATCTTTTTAGAAAAAACATAATTATCTTTAATGTAGAAATGCCATGCAAATGTAACTCTGTGTAAGTGAAAGAAGGCAATGATGATTTCTGTCACTATCATGTTTTTCACTTGTCCTTTTTCTCTTTTTCTGCTAAAGCAGGGAGAAAAGCGTTCAGAGGTGACTCTGTTAGTAGGGCCACGGTATGGGATCAGCCACGTGATAAACACCAAAACAAACCTTGTGGCTCTCCTGGCAGACTTCAGCCATGTGAACAGAATTGAGATGTTTACAGAGGATGAGAGCAGTGTTAGAGTTGAGCTGCATGTCTTAGATGTAAAAGTAAGTTTGTTACTGATTTGTGTTGGTATAACATCTTTAAATAATGTTTTTGTCTTTGAGTATTAAGTCAAGCTATGCTGTTCTGAACATTTTCATGCCAATAGTACTCTGAGAGTGCATTTTCAGCTCCTTTTTGCTCACAGTGCATATATACTATGGCTTGGGCCTACAGTGTACCAGACCCAATGCTTTGCAGCACTTGCATTCTATTTTGATTTTTCTCTCAGCTGACCTCTGGCAATTTGCTTTGTTACTGTTTTCATGGATTTCCATGGTACGAAGAGGTGATGGTGAAATCTGCCTTCTTTTGAAGTTCTTTCTAGGGTAATATACAATGTTATTACCAGTAGAGAATTGCCAGCTGCATTGGACCAGTGTTCCCTGTAATCTGGTGTTACATCCACAAAGTTCACTGCAAGTAACCACATAGCAATTGCCAATTAAAGAAACTTAAAAAGTGCATGGGTTTTTTATTAACCTTTGTAATTCCAGTTCAGTGCTTGCCATGCATAACATATTCACAGATGCTCATCATCTATCTATAGTCATTTAATTTCTTTCAAATCCCACTTAACACTTTACTTCTATGGCATCTAGTTGCAAAATGAGTGGGGTTTTGTGTCTTATACCATCCTGGTTCTTCTTGTTGTGTTTTCTATTTGGTTTTGAAGTGAAAGGCTTCATAGAGTTTCTAGGGCATTAATCTGAACAATGAGAGATTGAAGGAAGAGTTCTCATTATATTTGAAACGTAAATATTTCATCAAAATAAATAGAGCCTAACAGTTCTTTTTGCTTACCCAGCTATACACAAAAAGCACACACAAGGAATGTTTTACTAAGCTTTTGCTTTGAGTGCTTTAGGTGTATTGACCTGGAACTGTTTCCCTGTATTTATGTTAATGAAAAAAACATTGTTGTGAAGTAATCTAGATGCTCTTTGACAGCAACTTAAGAGAAATATGCAGGTTGGTGAGCACAGCATCTCTTTCGCCTTACTTGGCAATGGTAACATCTGAGGATCTCAGGCTGCTTTTTCTGCATTGCTGTGCTAAACTCCTAGCCTTCTTGTAAGAAAACTGTTATCACCTTTTTACAGGTGGAGAAACTAATATAGTAATTAAATCCTTCCCATCTGCTCATATGTAATATGCACCACAGTATGCCATGGTATTATGTATTACCATGGTATTATGGTTTTTTATATTATAATACTGTTACTGTCTTATTGCAAATTGTGTATACCCCCATCTCCTTGCACTTCAACACATGTGATCTTAAACTCAGAGAGACTGGCTAAAAATAAAACTCTGGGAGGTTCTGGATGGAATTTGACAAAAAATTGCATCTCTGTGGGGCAAAGTAGGGGTTGTCACTACATCCCATGAAGGAGATGCAGGCACACACAGGTAGGTGTTCTCAGCTGATGTTGTCATCCTTTGGCTTACCCTCAGGTAGCAGGTTCATATATCCAGGTTCTGAATGTGCCACTGTACGTCATATAGCCCATTATTTTAACGAATAAACAGTTTGGATTTTTAGTTTGTTTTTGTTTCTTTTAATATGTTTTCAAGCATGTATCACTTGGCAGAAGTAGGCAATAAAAGTCTAGCTGTCACAGGACTTTTCAGCAGATTAACAGTAGTTCACAGCACTGTTTTCAGCAATCAGAGACTTCTGTGGAGTTCATCCATTTCTGCCAATCACTGCATGAAATTTGAGATTAACGGAGCATTTCAAATGTCAGATTTTAGTAGTTGCTCAAAAGAACAGACAGTAATTAACCTGCTGTAATTTAATAATTTATAGTAACTTTAATAGCTATAGTTGAATACCTTGAAAGAAGCATGACTGAATAGAAGCTCAAGTGGTAGAAAAAATACATTAAAGAAAAAAATGCATAAATTCTTCCAAGTTGCTGAAAACTGTTCATACAACATTCAGGGCACTTGGTACATTTTGGCCTAAGATGCTGCAGCACAGGCTTTTAAAAACTCATTGGAACTATTTTAGGTTTGTTTGTAAGCTATGATCATTAGCTATGTTTTGACCACAGCTTCCATCAGAATCAGTTGTCTTTTTTTTAAGTAAGGGGTTGAGTAGGTTGGAGTGCCATCTTTGCTGCATGTAACGCTCCTCCTGGAATGAATGATGCAAGTCCTTGCACCTGTCAGTGGGCTCTGCCTGCTAAAATGTGATAAATTGTCACAAATGTCCACATAGCTACAAGTTACTACAAACTGTGAGTGATAAGATGGGTTTTCTATGGTCTAATTTCCATCTATGCATCATGGTAAGGGCTTCATTTTTATTACCTGTCTAGGAGCTGAAGAGACTAACCACCTTAATAAATTAAATTTCAGGGGAACAGAATTTTGGTATTAAAAGCTACAGAAACATGAACAAATTTCTTAGGCAAGGAAATGTATACATAATGGCAAAAGAAAAGGGAATTAAAATATTATTCACATGGATGTCTCTGGTTCAATGCTTGCTAGCCTGGCAGCCACAGTTTTTCAAAGATTGGGGGGTTTTTTTGCAGTTCTTTGTGTTTGTTTTCTTTGTCAATCACCCTTCTGGGGATCTTTCTCCATTTTCTTCGTTTATCTGCTTATTTTTTCATCACTTGTCTTTTCAGTAATGCCAGGCTACAAATACTGAAATCTTTTAACCTGTCACTGTCCCTGTTGTGCAATGATAGCTTTAAACTCACTACTGTATTTTTGTGAACCTCATCTTTCCCCTGACTGTTTGCTTCCCCTGCCTTGCTTCTTTACATATGCTTTGTGCACCTTATTTTCTGGGAAGCTGCAGATCCCCATAAAACTGCAAGACTCCAGCACCTAATATAGCAGGTTCTTAACCCTTGGCAGATTCAGAGTAACTTTAAATAGAGCTTTAGGAAGAAGAAGTTATCTATAAAACAAAAAGATGGAGCAAGAGTTAGCTTCATTCAGAAAGAGACCAATCAGCTGTAAAGATGTCCAGTTGGACTTCTACCTTACTACAACTCCAATCTTTACTAAATTTTTTATACTGTTCATATTGGTAGTGAGGAAAATAAATTCTTGTGTGTATTTTTCCATGTGGCGCTTGTGATTTAATTCCTTTTGCTTCGATGTAATAGTATTTTCAACAGGCAAACAAATTGAGGAGGAGCAGCCTTAACTTGATTGTGTTCTTCTTAGCCTATTACTCTTCTGATGGAGTCATCAGATGCAATGAACCTTGCGTGCCTGACAGCCGGGTACTACAGACTGCTGGTTGACTCGAGGCGTTCAATATTTAACATGGCCAACAAGAAAAACACAGGGAGCCGAGAAACAGGTATTCCTTTCACAGCATATCAATGGTGATCCAGTGCATAAAGCAGAAGTCAGCTTAAGCCAGAGCACCTCCAGATAAATAAAAGCCTGTGTCTAATGAGATCTGATTGCTGGCTCAGACCTAGCACCACAGTATATCAATTCAGATTTATAATGTTGTAATATCTAGCATATGATAGCATCTTAATGGTAAAATAAACCTCAATATGAATTTCCTTCATGTTCTAGTAGATAGATGCATGCTCCCTGTGAGTGTTATTATTTTATCTGCATATATCTTTTGTCAGAATACATATGGTGTTGGAGAAACCAGCTGCTTTTTTGTTATTATGCCTGGGATAGTGTTTGTACCTAGCTGAGTTTTAGTTTTGTTCTAGAGTACAAAAGTACTAGTTAAATTTTAGGTCCTTAAATCAAGAGGTACTTAACTTTAAACAGAGGTGAATTTGAAAGCACTTTTCTGAAGCATTTGATGGCTCAGCTGACTTACTCAGTTTTTAAAATCAGCATTAGCAAATGATTGTTTACAAATTACATTATTTTGTTCTCTGATTTCACAATGTTGATTTTATTTCACCATGCTGTAGGACCTGAAAATAGAGGGAAGCTTAATATCCTTGCTTCTGAGTGGAATTGTATACCAAAAACTACCACATTCCTGGCTGAAGGAGATCAGGAGGCCCAAATGTCCTTTGCTGATTCAAAACAGAAGACTGTAGATGTTTCTGAAAGTCTGTTATGTCAAAAAGAACACAGACATCTGTACATAGAAAATAGCTATAATTCAGGTGGATTTGATCAGCATCTGGCCAAGCAAAGTGACCCCACTGAAACAGAAGAAAGCAGAAATTTTAACCAGCCTTCACTGCTGTCACTCTCAGGTTTGGAATCTAGCAAGAAAGCACAGGATTCTCCCAGGGGAGCAAAAGTTTCCTTTATATTTGGAGATCCCAACTTGGATGGTATCAGTCCCCAGACTCTTGGCTATGAAAGGCTTTTGGATGAAAGTCCAGAAGTACTAGAAAAACAAAGAGCCATTTATCTTAGTAATGCCAATGATATTAAAGGCCTGGAGTTGTCACCAGATACTGAAAGCATTCAGTTTGCAACAAATTCTGTTTACGCAACTATAAGCGATGGTAAAATATTTGGAGCTGCAGAAGGGATAGAAGAGCCTTTGCTGCATGATATTTGTTATGCAGAAAACACAGATGATGCTGAAGATGAAGATGAAGTAAGCTGTGAAGAAGACCTTATGGTAGGAGAAATCAATAGGCCTGCTCTTCTCAGCCTTTCTGGTTCTAGTGATGACATTATTGATTTGACTTCACTTCCACCTCCGGAAGGTGATGACAATGAAGATGATTTCCTACTGCATACCTTAAACATGGCCATTGCTGCTCCTCCACCAGGCTTCAGGGACAGTTCAGATGAGGAAGACTCTCAGAATCAGACATCACAGCCTAGAGACAACAAGGAGCAAGACAGTAATCTAGGCAATGATGACATTCCAGTGTCACTTATCGATGCTGTCCCTACTAATACAGAGGGGAAGTGTGAGAAGGGACTAGATGATGCTGTAGTCTCCACGCTTCAAGCACTAGAAGCTTTGGCTGCTTCAGAGGAACAGCAGACGAATGACAATTCAGGTTCTTTCGCCATAGTTACATTTATTCATTGAAAGTCATTCCATCTCATCCATTTAGCTTTGGAAATACTCCATTTCATGAGGGTTGGTTTGGTTTTTTTTAGTTTTCCTTTTCTTTTTTGCCATCATTTTGCATACATCGTATTTCATATTTAATGGAGCCACCATTATGTTATTAAACTACCTGTCTCGGGAACTGTGCAATAAAGTCGGAGTATTCTTACAAAGAATATTTTTGTCTCTAACACACCCCCTTTTGCTTGTCGCTTATCCAGGTGCCTCAGCTGCTGTCATTTAATTGACTCTTATTTTTTGTGGCTTGCAGGTGTAGCTATCCTGCGAGCATATAGCCCTGAGTCATCTTCAGATTCTGGCAATGAAACAAATTCCTCTGAAATGACTGAAAGCTCTGAACTAGCCACAGCACAGAAACAGTCGGAAAACACTGCACGTATGTTTCTGACCACAAGTGAAGGCTACCAACCCCTTGTGGAAGAGCAGACTGAATTTCCCATCGCTAAGAATCAGGCTGGAGGGCCAGGCATGAAGCCCTCACAGCCTTTGGCTGGTTGTCAGGCTGCAGAGCTGCAGTCAAAAGTTGTGCCTTCAAAGCAGATCCTTCATTCCGATAACATGGAAATGGAGCCAGAGACCATGGAAACAAAATCTGTCACTGATTATTTTAGCAAATTGCACATGGGATCCTTGGTATATTCTTGCACTAGTAAAAGGAAAAATAAGATGACAGATAGCGAAGTAAAAGCACCCTCTGATGGCAGTGCTACTGTGAAAAAGCAACAGGGAAATAAAAAAGCAGAGTCTGATGAAGATCTAAAAGCTAAATTTGGAACTCTTTCAGCAAGAGACAGTCAGCGCCTAAGCACTTTTAACGTGGAGAGAACTGCCTTTCGCCAAAGATGGTACGCTGCCGATGACGGGGCAGCAGATAAGCCAAGCCCAGAAACAGTTAATGGGAAGACTTTTCCAAGAGGTCCTGTCCTTGGTAAAACAGAAACTGACTGTAAGGACGGAGTGGATCCTGAGGTGGATCAGGATGATACCTCAGGGCTTAGCCAAGGTGAAAACTTCCTGTCAGATATGACTCCTGTGTCTTCAGCCAAAGACCTAAATGATGCAGAAGATACCGATTTATCTGCAGATGACCATCCTTCAAAGCTTCCAGAAGCTGAGCAGAGCGTGGCTAGGCTTTGTGAGTATCACTTGGCTAAGCGCATGTCGTCTCTGCAGAGTGAAGGCCATTTCTCCCTGCAGAGCTCTCAGTGCTCGTCAGTGGATGCAGGATGCAGCACAGGCAGCAGCACGTGCGCCACCCCCGTTGAATCCCCTCTCTGTACCTCTGATGGAAAGCACATCATCCCTGATCCATCGATGAAGGGCATTGCCTATGTTCCAGCAGATGAAAGAGCTGCCATTCTTGCTAACCACGGAACGACGTACAAGGAGCTGCAGCAGCAGCCCGAAGCCGCGTGTCACAGAGTGACGGTGCCTGTTGTGCATTCAGCCATCAATGCTGAGCCGCTTTTCGGCACTTTGCGAGAAGGCTGTCATCGGATCCCCAAGATAAAAGAAACTACAGGTACAGCAGTAACAGAGTGTTTCTTGTCTTTATTTTTAAAGATACCTGTTTGTGTTGAGGCCTAGGTAAGACATTATCTTTATCTGGAACTAGATCATCAAGCTGTAGCACGCAGTGAGATTAGACCTTCAGTTTACCTGTTCATTTTACTTGGACATGTTGAGATATTCTGATGAGCTGCATGCAAAGATCAACTATTTGAAAAACCTCTCATTGCAGTTAAAAATATTTGGAGGAATGCTGATGGAGAGGTTTCTCTTCCACTCTTTGGAAGCCTCTCCAAAATCCATAGTCACTTGAGTTCCAGGAAACTTGTTAGATTATGAGACGAATTCAAAGGTTATATCAAAGCAAAACCTTTGATTCATTTATTAGGTATCTTATATGGTATTTTAGCAAGTTGTCAAAAACACGCCAGTAGGAATAAAAAGCTTTAAATGTAAGAATAAGAAAATGTTAAGCATTATTAAGCATGCATTTACTTCACAATCTGACAGTAGGTGTTTCTTTAAAGTTACAAAAAAATGCACAGTTTTTCAGAGACAGCATTGGAAATTCTTTCAGTTGGATTTTAAATGTTTCCCTCTTCTTGGGTTGCAACCCACATGTAGCAATAGTGTGTGAAAATCCATGCATGAAATAGTGCATGAAAATCCAAAAGTGGAACAGACTAGAAGCTAGAATGACAAATAATCTTTCTCTGCCAAAAAACTGCCACATAACCAAACCAAAATTACCATGAATGCATCTTTCCATTCCCTTTCAGGTACAGTTACATCAGGTGTTTTAATCCGAAAGTATTCATCTAATTAGTTAATTGAAAACATGCAATCCACATATTGGAGGAGATTTAGGATGTTTCATACATCATTTTCTATTCCTTTTCTTAAGTAAGTCTGCTGTTGTGAAATGAGCAATTAATTATTAATAAGTTACAATTTGTTGGCAGATTTTAAAAGGCATTTTAGTGAAATACAAAGGACTAGTAATGAATTTTTTTGTGGAATATTTTGAGAAATGGAGACCATTGGGAAATACCAGGAAGCCATTTGTCCTGACTGTTAAAAGATATTTAAAAGTTCAGTCTATGACTATTATCAGGGTGATGCTTAATTATTCTGTCTGCTCTTCTACTACCCCTAGTGTAGCTTTCACAGAGCCTGAAGAGGGAAGACAAGGAGGCATGCCTACAACTTTTCCTAGACAGCCTCTAGCTGACTCCATCATGCTATCATCCATGCTATCAGAATCAAAGGTGCCAAGTCAAAACGAAGACTCTTGTGACATTCCCAAAGTAAATCAGGCTTGTGGGGCAACAGTTAGTTTATGGCCATATGACATGATGGGAGGAAGCCTCAGGATGCCGCAGAACAAGAAGGTGCTGAGACGCAGCAGCAGCAGCAGCAGCATTGGGGGCAGTGCAGGCCTTGAGATGCTGTTTGAAAAGAAGGCAGCCACGGCCAGCTTGAAATGCCCGGACATCACCCGAAAGGAGGAATCCAAGTCGGAGAGAAGGGTGGAATTTTCCCTGGGCAAAAAGCTGTCAAAAAGTTACTCTCAGAGTTGTGTGTACGTCAGCACTGATAGGAAGGACAGTAAAAGGTGTTGGGGCGCAGGCTCCAGCCAGAAGGACTCCAGGCAAAGCCGAACGTTGCCCTTGCGAAAGCTGAGCACCAGCACCTGGAGGTGTCGGGGCCCCTTCAGCTACTGCTTCCTGAGCAGAGGGAATGACAACGAGGAGGAGGATGAGCGGGACAGCCATCAGCTCTCACAGACCCCCTGTGAGCCCACAGAGCCAGCTGATCGGTCGCTGTCCAGTGACCGCCAGCAGAAAGCCTTGGAGTCCCCGAAAGCTGCCAAGCCCCCGCAGGAGGCAGTCAGTGAGCATGGGAAGGGCAGTGCTGACACCCAGGGTGGCCAAACTGATGTGAATCTCAACGACGTAGCCTTCGATGCACGAATCGCACGAGTCAATGCGATGAAGGAGAAGACTTATGCAATGCCTGATGGATTTATTGCAGCACAACAGGATGCCAATGAGCTACTCTCACTGGTCCGAGCAAGTATGGGCAAGAGAGAAGATTTACATCCAGAAACATATGACCTTAAACTTTCTAAGTACAAACAACTGTTATCTTTGGAATCGAGACAGTTGGGAAGTGCCTGCAGGAAAATGGCCATGGCTGATAAAAGCCCTGAGGAAATGCTTTTAGCTATGACTTCCAGCTTTCAAGTACTCTGTTGCTTAACAGAAGCCTGCATGCGTTTAGTTAAAGTCATGAACTCTGAAACACAGCAGCAGGAAATTATAGCTAAGATAGATGAGGTTGTAATAAACTACATTTGTCTTCTGAAGGCTGCAGAAGCAGTGTCAGGCAAGACCTCCGGTGATCCTAGCATTAAACTCTTGGCTCGACATTCGACTACCATGGCCGCTATTGTAAGCACACTAACACGTTCTCTTAAAATGCTTTTAAACAAATAAAATACAAAAGTCACTTCATAATCTACCTTTGCAAAGCCATACATAAAAAAACCTTTTATTTACCGTATGTGTATGAACTAATGTAACAAACTCAGCTTTCTCTGTATATTTTGTTATTTTATATAAAATAGGTATGAGATTAAAAAAGGTTAAAATAGTGAACATTGACAAAAGTAATGACTAGATCTGTCCTTTCATTTATACAAAAACAAAAGCCAAAAAACCCTCTTCCCAAGATCAGAAAAACAAGCAGAAAAAAGTCCCATATAGGAGCAAATTGATGTTTGGCTATTTTTCATATAGTCAAATTTATGGTTGTATGAAGTGAACTTCTAGGCCTGTTATGTCAATGAAGTTGTTTTCTGTTTCATCCAAGTTTTCACTTGGAGAATGCTTCATGTTTAGAATGATAAATTAAATCATAATGTATATAACACAATATTTAATGTTTTAAAATTATAATTTTTAAGCATTGAAAATAGCAAAAAGACATTTAAAATCCAAGAGACTATTATAACTTACTAGAGAATATATATATAATAAATGACTCTTTTGTTCATATGGACTGAATTACCTGATTCTTCTTTTCTAGGAAATTCTGTATTAAAAAAAAAGTATTGAATATACCATCTTCAGAGGGTATCTGATGTATTGAACATTAGTGCTGGCATTTTAGATAGTGAAGGTAACTGTGTGAGACTGAGGACACAGAAACCAGAGTGGTGGTGGTGTTCTCTCTGAAATGAAAGGTTGATGGCACAATGCTCAGACCATGCTGTGAGGCAGGTCTACCACACCTGTTTCCCTGGTAAATGAAAGAGAGGACCATCAGAAAATTCCTATGCTGTTTACTGTTCCATCCTATATTTATGGTGCATCTGAATAACACGGACTGCATCTATTTTGTTAAGTATTTTATACTTCATATTTTATGATTCTGAATGTTTAACTGTAAATAAGTTAGAAATAAAATGAAGTTTTCAGAATACAATAAATATCTCTGAAATATTTCCAGCTAGAGACAGTTCTTCTCTTGAGTGATGACAAAGGCAATTTGTGAATAATCTCTCCCATCTGAACCTTTCTGGAAAACCTTTTGTAGTCTTGTGTTTGAGAGGCAGCCAAAGTAACAGCTCTCAGTTCTGGCTGGCAAATAAGCTTTCACAAGAGTGTCTGGTGAACTTTTCAGTGACCAAGGAGCAGCAGCCTCCATTCTCCACCCTGATGTAGGTACTTTTCAACTGTTTCTTATAACATCATGTGCAAAGAGTGCAACTGCTCTGTTTTGAAAACTTAACCAATCAGTTGAAGCACATGTGAAGCTTTCTGTGCTGAACTAGAATGACTAAACCAACAAAATTAAGGAAATATTTTCTTGCACTTCACTCTGAAAACAAGACATGCCTTTTCCTCTGACTGCAGGGTCGCACCTTCAGAAACACAGTAGCAGAAGCTTAATCTGTTGTCTGTAAGAGAAAAATCTGGTTTGTGAGCCCAGTTCACTGAGCACATGGACCCAGTCCGGAGGGCAGCTCAGAGGTGGGCTGCAGGGTGAATGACACTGCTGGTGAGGGACAAGAGCTTCTCCTGTGTGCTGCTCACACTTGCTGCTCTCCTGGCAGCCCACAGAGTGGGGCCATCCGTGCTGCTCTGGTGCTGCAAATAGTGTGGGTTTTGAGTATTTAACACTGGGGGAAAAAAAACAAGCTGAATTGTTCTATTGGTACATATTCCTTCATTGTTTTCTCAGTTTATAAAAATGTCATCAGTGATTTGGAAATACTAAGTTTCAAAAATAAATTTAGGATTGTCACAACAAAGCATTAACATAGACAGTAGGAATGTGTCAGTTAAAGCATTGCTAGTCCAGTTCTCATTCCACTCCATTTCAACTGATTTAATTTTATATCAAAGGTAAGTAGATTTTTTTGCTGTCCTTGCTGTTCAAGAACCTTTCCCAATTGTAAACATGCTCATTTTGCTCCTTAAAGTAAACTGTGGTCTCTGGTTTTTGTTTGGTTTTTTTGGTCTGTTTTTTGTTTGTTTGTTTGTTTGTTTTTTGCTTTTTGCTTTTTTTGTGACAATGCCTTTTGGGGTTAACAAGTGGAAGGGCGTGTGTGTGTGTGTGTTTCCTCTCCTTTTTAATGCATTTTCATAGCATCATAGAATAATTTGGATTGTAAGAGTCCTCCAGAGGTCACTTAGTCCAACTCTTGCTCAGGTCTAATCAGATCACATTACTCAGGGCTGTTTGTTTATTGTACACCCTCCAAGGACTGATTTCACACCATTTCTCTGAGCACCTGTTGCACTATTTGACAATCTTAATGGTTAAAAAAATACAAAAATTCTTTAGATCTAATCAGAATTGTCCATGTTCCAACAATATCCAATGCCTTTCACTGTATCACTGTGCCCCCTGTAGAAGAGTCAAGCTCTGTCTTCTCTCTATCCTTACATCAGACAGCTGTAGGCTGAAATAAAGTCTCTCCTAAGCTTGCCCTGCTCCAGACTGAGTAAAACCAGTTCCTTCAGCCTTTCCTCATACAACGTGTGCTCCAGCCCCTGACCAGCATGGTCATCCCTCACTGGACTGCATGGTGTGATTTCATAAACCACCACCACGATCTTGTCTCAGGTTTGATAAATGGGATCATCTAGCCAAGCTCTCTGTGGCATCTCTTAGAAGGCAGCTTCTCCTTCCCCCAGGACTTCAGAGATCTCCATCTGGTACCATGTGAATGCCTTTTTCATAATCCTTCCACACAGATGTATATGCAGGCTTTTAAATGCTGCCTTATGAGAACTTTGTACGATGGCACAGCTGCTGGAAATAATTTGTCTGCAGCCTCCTACAATCACACATATTCACAGGCATATTAGGTTGGTGTCTCACAATCATCCATTGTCAGAAAGGATTTTCGTCTTTCTTCTGGGCTTTGGGGAGATCTTATTGCAGCCTTTCAATACTTAAAGAATGCCTATAAGAGGGAGGAGGAGAAACCTTTTAGCAGGGTCTGTTACAATATGACAAGAGGTAATGGGTTTGAACTAAAAGAGGGTAGATTCAGACGCAAGGAAGAATTTTTTTATGATGAGAGTGGTTAGGCATGCAGAATTTTTTTATGATGAGAGTGGTGAGATTGCCCAGATTGTGGTAGATGCCCCATTCCTGAGAACATTCAAGGTCAGGTTGGACAGGGCTCTGAGCAACCTGATCTGGTTGAAGATGCTCACTGCAGGAGGGCTGGACTAGATGACCTCTAAAGGTCCCTTCAAAATGAAACTTTTTTATGATTCTAAAATCCTATGATTCAGCTTGTCCTGTCCAGCTAAGGAGAGTTCTGGATGATAATAGATGTAACTGTTATTAATTCTGGGCATATGACCTCGCACATCAGTTGCTGGTGAATTTCTATTAATTTCTATTAATCTTGAGCATTAAGATGACCTTTTCTTCCTGTGTGGCATCCTAATTGATTCCTGCATTAATTGTACATTTTGACTTAATGACATGAGGGAATGTCATCAGTATGTACCTACTTGCACTAATGCAGAAAATACCAAATAATATGTCATCTGGAATATACAATATTTTCATAAATTTTTGTTTATACACTCTGTTTAGTGGTTTTTAACTTGGCACAATGACAGGCATCTTCATGTTTGAGTCCTTGAGTTCAGGATATTTTATAAAATAACATCAGGCAAAGTTTGCCATCTTCAAATAAGAAGCAAATCGGCATAACTACACTTTTATTCCTTTCATTTAGTTGATACTCCATCAATTCATGATCACTGGAAAATCCAAAATGTTGCTTGATGTCCTCACTGCTCACCAGACATGTGAAATAATGACACTAGCAGGCTATTTGAGACTGATAAATGGATTCTTGAGTAACTTTGTCACACAATTTATGTCAAAGAGAGACTCAATGACTGCACTGAAATCCAGTTAAATTTAGTAGTATTTTATCAGGGATTAATTTGGCTCAATAGGGTGTAACTGTAGCATTGTAGCAGCAGATGTTAAAAGCCAGAGCCTCATTGCTCTAAGCACTAAACTGTTACAAACTGAAAACCTGGTTCATGTCACAAATGTCACAAATAGCTGAACATGGTTCATGTCACAAACAGCTGAACAAGTGGAACCCACAAATGGATGAACACGTGGCAGTAACATTAACCAGTCTTTGTAATTTGCCACTCAAAGTTCAGTAATAGCTGTTCTGCACAAAAAGAAGGTGATCACAATCTTCCACTGCGCTACCCATGGAGCAGTCCTAATATGTTTTCACACCTAGACAGAGGCTTGAGGCATGCATTATTAAAATCTAAACTAAAATAAACAAATTAACTTAAAACAGTAAATACATTTTCCTAAAAGTGCTCACAGAGTAAAACCTGACATTTTCTGTCAGTGCTGATGGAATTTGGAAGATGCTGATGGGTGGAAAGTAATGAGACTCGATCGAAACCCTTCCTTTAGAGCCTATAAAGCAGTGGATTCTGGGAAGAGCGAATTCTGGCCCATGAGATCTGAGACCACATCTGATTTCATAAGGACAGGAGGGAAGGCAAACTAACCTAGCAGCCTGTTGTGCTATAGCAAATGTAAATCTGTCAGTATTGATTTTGAGGTGCATTTCTTCTATGAAAAGAGACTGTGACACATTTTTATGCAACAGGACATACTTAATTGCATTTTAAAGCTCATTTTGTCATTCTGAAAAAAAACAATTGTTTACTCTGAGCCTGCAGAGTTAAGGAAGAGTAAAAGAAATGTATTATGTCTCCTGTCCCACTAAGAAAATATTCTGAATTCTTTTTTTTAAGTGGTTGTCCTGTTGCACTGGGTTTATGTGGACCTTATTGCTCAGGACTCAGGGATGTTTGCTCCTCATGGTACCTGCACTTGCAAACATCGTCTCTTATTCTCAACACATTATATTTGACAGATGTTACCTAGAATTATTTCAGTTTTTCCTCAATGGCCAGGCAAGTTATTGTTCATATATTCTTCATCCATACCTTCTTTCAGGATTACCTTTTTGATCAGTGAGATTTGAATTATATCTTGCCACATGTTTAAGAGGTGCCTTTACTGTTTCAGAACAAGGCATGCACCTATGTGGTCCCTTTGCCATACTTTTAAAAGTGGAATGAGAGGGCATCCAGGAGTTTATGTAGTAGCCTAAGAAGCCTCTTCTCAACTGTGAGGCCAAAACTGCAGAACACTAACATTGGCCAAGCTGGAGTGCTTGTCACCTCCTCACTGGGGAAGGCTTTCATTTTGGCACAGCCAGAAATGGTTGTCCTAAGACCTGTGCTCCAGGTGATGCTTCTCCCTTTCCATCGTGCTAAGAAGAAGCAGGAGCTTTCAGTCTAAGGGACAGGGAATTGCAGCATAGACAAAGTCCCCACATCAGCATTGCTGTTCCTTGAAGGGTGAGAGATTTCTCTTATGCTGGCAGCATCCAGGCAATTTCTGCTGGGGAATGGTGCTGACATTTTTTCCACCTTTCTAAGAAGTGGCATTACATTTGTGCCTTCTGGTCTGACTGTCCATTTGGGCAACACGATTAAACAGGGACTGGCCAAAAGGACTGGGAACTTCCCATCCATATCATGGAGTTCCACTTCATCTAAACTGCAAGAATGGCTTTCCATTATATCTAAAGTTGTTCATTCAAATGAAGACTTCACCACAGAATTACCCATTTTTAAACATGATAACCTAGAGAGAGTGTGCATAGGTTTCCTTTCTCTCTTCCAGTACTTAATTAGCCCTTGGCAGAAGGTCAGAGAGAATTTCTAGTATTTCATCTGCCAGATCCTCCCAAAAAAAGTCTGTCTGAGCTTTACCAGTGTGGATCTATCACAAGTAGATTGATATATCAGTTGCTATGATCACTTTGTGTCCCACAATGCTAATTTTCCTCTATCTTGAACACTCATTCATGTATCTTCAACACTTTCATGAGAGTAGTTGAACTGTCCGGCTGCCTCTTGGACAATGCCCTGACAGTGGTTGAAGCATTTCCTCCAGGCCCTGTGTTACCACTTTCACTGAAGGGAAGGTGGTATGAAGGATGCCAAGTTTTAATATCAAGCCTTTCTCCCTTTCTCAAGGAGACTTGTGCTGCTACCCCTTTCCCTGTTACTGTGGAATGTGGGCTATTTGGCCAGCTCAGTCTAGAAATGCTGCAGATGGAGGAAGACTCACTCTTTCAGCACTCCTATTTTTCTCATGTCAGAGACTGCCTTAAAAATAATAGAAGAGAATGTAAATTATTAACTAGAGTAGATTTTTGGTTTGATGTTTTTGTCAGTTTTCCCATCAGTTCAGACTGTTCCCAGTTACCTGCTCAAACTGAAGCAGTCTGGTCTGTTGTTGCATGTTTCTTACCCTTAATGAAGTTAGTTTAACATCCAGCACAGCCCTGAGCTGTGCTTATCAAGATCTTTCCCTCTGCCGTGCAAGTGACTTGCAGGAATTTGAATTTGGTGTTTCATGTTCTCATGGATTCTCCTTCTCCAAAAAAAGTGGCATTCTTTGTTGTTATCTTCTCTCCAATCAGAGAAATTCACACCCCTGTGATTCCTTCTTTGACCTTATTCTTCAAATATACTCCAGCTCTTAAAATGCAGCCATCATTTTTGCTGAAGGTAGTGTCTTTAACATCACTTATTTATTTATGTTTTCCTTCACCTTCCCTTAGCTTCTAAGAAACATGCTTTATTTTGTACCTTTAATAGCAAAAAAGCTCCCTTTATATTTGTAGTCCAGACTGTCTCAGAATATACAGACTGTGTATATTTCTGACAGATCCAGCAGTTATCTAGATGGATGGTTGGTGTCTCAGTATTTGCTATAAAACTTAGGAATTGATACTTCCCAGTGAGTGTACAGCTTCTGTGAGAGTGCTGGGTTCCTGACCCACAGGATTTCCACCACATTTCCCCAGGCACTGTGCCTTCTCTGATGAGCTGCCTCAAGCACTGCCACAGCCCTTGGCAGAGTCAAGAACCTCTGGCAGATAATTTGTGGCAGTTGATTTTATAAAGTTGCACAGTGTGAGCAAATGTGGATATTAATTTGAGAGTGAAAAAAGAAAGAAGGCATCTTGAGCTCTATTAGTAGGGTTTGTTTCAATCTCTCAGACCATGTCTCTGTGGCTGACAATTTAAACATTTTATGGCATGGTAGGGGTTTTTTTATGCCATCGTGCCAAAGGTGATGACAGCAGTGTGAATATATCATCCATGCTTACTGCAAAGGAAAAGTCTCTGCAGTCTGGAGTGATAAGGTGTAGGTGTACCCTCAGAACAGATTTATTTATAGACAGTGCATTCTAAAGACTAATTACTGGTAAGTTCATTTCTTTCTTGAAGACCAATCTCTACTCTCTATTCTGCCTGTGGAATATACTAAAGGATAATGAGACAGCAGTCTGTATCAACAAAGATGGAATTAAGTTTATAATAATAAAACAGATTATTGTTGTTTCTTACTATAAGCAGAGGGCCAAAAGAAGACAGTTGCCTCTAATATATATGCAGAGAACTGGTAACAACAAACATTACCAACCATTTTCCATTTTTATAAAATTATTTGATAACCAGCAACACTGAGATGTTACACAGTGGTAATGGTTTTTAGTGTTTTTCAAGTTGCTCTTCAGAGAGAAAAATGTGTTTTCCAAGTCCTTTTTTGCAGTGTATTGCCAGATTCTTCCATATTGCTTATGCCTTTCAAATGACAGCATGGGGTGACAGTAAATGTCATCAACAGTTGTAATTTTTTTTTTTCCCACGTGCTAAATTCCAAATTCAGGACAGGATTGAAAGTGGTGTATCTAAGTATTATTAGTGACAATGTGAAGGCTTTAGCCAGTGCTCTAGGCTTTGGTTTCAGTAAAAGTGCTGAGTTCCTTAATGCAAATGAGAAGTCTCTCAGTGTCTGTCAGGATCCAGTTTTACTTTGATTATTCTATTGCCAATGAAATGGCCACAGATGCTGCTGAGTCTGTCCCAAGGTTGGCAATACAGATGTCATGGATGCCTGAAGAATTTCCTGATCTGTCATTTTACTGAAATGGATCATCCTGTCATTCTCTCAGCAATTTCTGACATTAAATCTTCATGACCAGCTCAAAGAACTGGCACCCTTGAGAAAGAAGAGCCCCAAGATCAAATGTCTCCAAGTGCATAAACCCATGCTTGGTTCTCCAGATTATCTTCAACTGCTTTCTGCACTAAGAGGAGAAAACTGCTTGTGCTCCCTCTCATAGTTCTAGTCCAAAGTCAGCATGTTTTGTAGGAAAGTTTTGTTTTCCAGCCCCATTGAATACTTATTTTAGGGCTTCTGCTACAGATCACTTCTACAAGCAAATAAATTACAGGAACAAATGCAGTACAGCTAATTGTACAGTTGAGTTTCTCCTTATCACTGACTGAAACCTCCAAATGTACCTTATAACTTAGTCAAGTTTCAACCAGTGTAAAGTCTCTGAAACATAGTTACTTATGCAGGACACTACTTGGATTAGACACTTCAATACACGCCATTTATCATACTGAATTTTGGCTTTTTATAACTGTGATCTCAATTTTCTTTCTTATCTTTCAGATAATTATATTTTATACTTGAAAACTGTGTCTTAAAAAGGATGTATTTGGTATATTTCTCATCAGGGATGGGTTTTTTTTCTCATCAGGAGTTTTACTATTAAAAGCAGCTCATGCCTTCTTAAAAGTAGAATGTCTACTGCAGCATCTTCTCTTTAAATCACTGAAATAATATTTTAAAAGAATCTTAAAATATATGGAAGAACTACAAGAGCAAGGCAATGGTACCTTCTTTGAGGAGTCAGGAAGCATAAGTGTGTTAGGATGTGGCTTTCAGCTGTTCGTTTGTACACTGATAGGGCCTCAGGTAAAATATGGTGTCAGGAAAAAACAGCAAACAACCTTTGCCTTGGAGATGCTTCTGTAGAGTTCCTGCCAGCGTGCCCTCCAGCAAGAGAAAGTTGCATCTGGAAAGGTTCAGGGACCTGCACCAAAACCTGAAGAATGTCATGAAGAGCCTTGGACAAGTCTCTGTGGAAGCAGCGTACTCAGCCCACATGGCTCTGCTCATGGCATGAAGGTAAGACTGCAATTTCAATATTTTTCACATTTTCTAAAGTCTTTTTCAAAGCTACTATTCTTTTTCTTCTGACTGAATTTCTCGCCAGTCTTACTGAGTTTTAGAAAAATACTTTTCAATGTTTTTTCTCTTTTCTCTTGCTGTATGAAAGACCACATAAATGAATAAATTAACTGCTGGATGATGAAAAGAAAACTGATTCTACACAGAGGTAAAACAATATATGTAAAACAATAAATCAGTAAAACATGTAAAGCATGTAAAACAATATATCAGTACAGTCAGTATAGATTTAAGGTCTCATAACAATTGCAGTGTTGTGAGTAAAATTTTTAAAAGAAACTTAATTTTGTGTAACTGAGTTACCCACTGGCAACTCCCTTAAACAACATTGGTAGATAGTGTAGTCTAGCTTTTTCTATTTTCTGCTTTTTAAGCTTTATTTTTCTCTCCCTGCTCATTCCCAAATTCAGGATAATGCAGTTTTCTTTGGAAAGCTTGAAAAGGAATCTCATTTAAAATTGCATTAGTCTTCCTGAATGTCCTTATTTGTACTTCATAAGTTACACATTAATACATTGGGAGTCTTTTTCCTTGCAGAAAAATTTGCACTGTTTACATCTCTTATGTCAATAGAACCTTTGGATTGAAAGGTGCCTTCTTCTCACTGAGTTGTGTTTTCTCAGGGCAGACAGGCAGGATCAAGACCCATCTGAAAAGCACCTGGGCTTTTGATGGTCTTTCTTTATAGACAGCTGTTCCAGGACATAGCTGCTTTTAATTTCTCACCAAAACCTAGAATAAAAAACTAGTTCTAATACATTTTTTATTTAAATAGCTCTCTTCTGTTACTGGTGCTTGTACATCAAATTCCAGATGAGATCTGAACCATCTTTATATAGTGGTAATATTTATTCTCTGTCTATGGAAAATTTCTTCTCTGGCATACCACAGGATGCCTTTTACCCTTCATGCCTGAAGCACACTGGTAGCTTAGAGTCATTCTGTGAATTACTGGTATGCTCTGTTCTTTCTCCTTAATCAATTAAACTGATGAACTCCTAGGTTACGGTGGACTTTTTTCTTTCCCTAGGGCAGAATTCATCTTGCTCAACTCTCGTTGTCTAAATGCTGGGTATTGGGTATAAATCACATAAACACTCTCTACAGTCAATGCAGGGAGAGAATGAGACGTCTCCAGAGGCACATTCAAAGAAGTCTGGGATAAATCACCTCCTGGATGTGATTTTTATTCTCTTTCTGTTGACAATATAGGGAGCCCAGACAACCAGGTCGTCTCAGTGATGAATATAAAGAGATGAAGATTTCTGCCCCCCTCTGCCCCTGGTTTCTCTTTGCACTGTACTATTTTAAATTTTAACTCACATGAATTAGTGTTTGTCAAGGTCATCTACAATTCATTTTTTCTAGTGACATCTGATCATCACAGAGTTGATGATGCTTCCCATCTTTGAGTTAAAAAAGTGCTTTGTAAGGCACAAAGCACATTGTTTCTTGACAAAAAATGCATTCAAATCAAGGGATGTGCAGCTGTTTCTAGTGTGTTTGAGGATGTTGTTTAGCCAGTTAGAACACATATTCCAGCTGTTCAAACCTTTTCCTTGTTTAATTGCTTGCCTTATTACTTACTTGCATTTCTTAATTTTTGCTTACCAAGTTTTAATACACTGTGAGAATTCAGAGGAAAGCTTCTCCAGAGTTTCTGGAGACACTTGTGTGGTTGTGTATCATATTTTTCATGCCAAGTTATTCTGAAATTGGTTTCTTTTGTTGGATCATCCTGCTGATTTAAAACTGAACAGAATATTAATTCCACCAAAAGCACTTAAGAGTTAAGCTACAGCTCACTTTAGCATTGGATAGTAAGAAAAAGTTCCAGAACTAGTAATGTTAAAGGTTTTCTTGGAGTTTCTGGGGCTGAATACTATTTGCTTAAATGCATTTGAGGTTCTTGAATCAGTGCTCCAGATAAAGCAATGAGCTTTGATAGCCTGAAAAGGAGGCTTTATGTTCTATATAAATCTCAATATTTTATTTAGCATCAAGTATATAGGAGTGATTAACAGCACTTCATAATTGTTCACAATTTAACAATAGATCTTTCTGAATCCTCATTAGTATTTGTATAGAAAACACATAAATTGTATTTTGCTAGATTTAGAGTGGGCAGAATTCCCAGCTGAATCTTTTCTCATATTTCTAAATTCCCTTTCAAGTAAAGTGCAGGTCAGTATAATAAATAGAAGAAAAAAGGCAGATGGAGAATGTGAAACATAATTTCAGGAATAATGCCATCATTGTAAATGAGAAGTCAAAAGACTGTTTCTCATTTCTTAGGCAAATGCCATGTTTTTTCTTAGAGCATATGTTGTTATTTTGGCAGAGGTGCACAGAATCCTTGTGTAGTTCTCACGTTCCTGAGGTTTTCTACAAATTAGTCTCACAATCTCAGATGGGCCATTTTATGGGATTGTAACAGCTGTTTATTTACATTTATTGTTTAGGGTGCACATCAATTTCCATGAAACTACTCAATTGCATATTCACAGCTTTCATTAAATCTCTTTTTCAGTTCAAAATGGCTAAGTATGGTATCTGTCTGAAGGTTAAAGTTGTTTAAAAGCAGTGAGTTTGTTGACAAAGAGCAAAGTACATTTTGATGATTTTAAAATATTCTGCCAGCACTTCAGAAAATAACTACATCAAAAGCAATCCAGACCTCTTCACTCTTTGCTTTGAATGTGCATCATCATTGATGTCAGTGGGACTCTAGTAAAACAGTTGTTAATTAACTTATGTCCCTGCTCATGGTGCTGCAGAATAAAAGCACAAAATGTTGTAGGAGCAACCTGAAGAGCAAACAGCAAGTTTGTTTGTTTCTTTATTAATAATTTATCTTGAAATATCAAATTTTCCCAGCCTGTGGTGACTTTTCTAGGACTGCACCCCATCAATCCAATTCCATCCAGATTATTATGATACAAGAGTTACTGCAAGACTTGCTCCTGCAAACATTCTTGACCCAGCACGAGCTCAGTTTTGGCTGTCAGCTTAAAATGACAGTGTCCCTTTGAATTATAGCTGTGCAAACAGCAAAGGCCTGCATACCTAAAATAAAACTAATTTAAATTTATGTGAATTGAAGCTGTTTTATGAGCTGTCCTGCAAATAGACAATCAGAGCATAATGGTTGTTCTTATATGAACATCAGAAAGTAAAACAGACAAAAAAATCCCCAAACCCTAGTTCCCCTTTTTACTCTTTTCAAAGTTGGAATAAATCTGTATGGAATAAACATTGAAAAATAGACATTATTTCAGCATCCTTAGTCTATTAAGGCAAATTGTCTTGTGTGTGGATAATTGTTCCTTTAATTAAAAACAATGGCCAGCACTTGCATCTTTAGATATCCCCATTTGCTCATTTAACTTATTGAAAAGTATTGAAGTGTCAACACTGAGATTTGTTTTACATCAGGAAAAAAACAAAGACTTTTTGCTCTTGTGTTCTTCAAGCAGAGTCTGTAGAGAATGCTGTGAGCCATCCTAGAAATGCCATGTCAATCTTTGACAAAGAGTGGAATCCCATTCTGTACAGCCATATCTTGCTACTGCCTCCTGCACACCTCTTTTCTTTCTGCATGTCCTGTTTCATACACTGCTGGTCTCCCAGTGCCTGTGCAGTCAGAGTGCTGTGCAAATCCTGCTTATGGCTAACAGCAACAGAAATTGTGCAGAGGCAGGCAGGTTTCATTCTGAAATGTCGTAACTTTTGAGTATTTGTCTTATGGCCTTCCCTGGTATTTTTAGTTAATTTTTAAGCAATTTTCTAGAGTTAGAAACCCCAAACAATTCTCTACACGCTTTATTGATATTCACACAGGTTTTGTACCTGTTCCTCCTGGATAGCTGTTCTGCAACCTCACTCCTTCCATAGCTAGAAACTTCTTTTTTATTTCCAGATTAAAACAATATTCATCTTTATTGCAACTGGGGCCTTTCAAACAGTTCTCTTCTGATCTGTGATAGCGTCTTTCCACTTCACATAGAGTCACATTCCCTCTGGTTTTCTTTATCTAATCAGCAACTCTTTTACCATTTTGATACAGGAGATTCTTTAGAATCTACTTAATCAGGCCTTTGATAATCACCTATCTCCACTGACATTACCTCATATGAACAAAGTATCATTGTATTTACATTTTTCAGTATCAGCACATCAGTAGCTCCTAATCATTCTGGCATTGATTAGTGCCAGTGATTAAGGTTGTTACCATTACCTGTTGACACTACACTTCTATCCCACTTCTATCACTTCCAGTCCTGAAGAATATCTGATTCTTCCAAAATTTTATCCTGACCTCCCTCCCTAAACCAAACCAAACCAAACCAAACCAAACCAAACCAAACCAAACCAAACCAAACCAAACCAGAAAAACAATACAACATAAAAAACACTGACAGAATAACAGTGCTATAAAAATGTTGTGAAATCAGGAGTTCATTTAGTGTAAAGAAATGAAGAGCGAAATTTCATTTAATGAAAAGTTTAGAAAAGTTATAATTGAGATCCATGTTATAATTGAGTTATAGTTTAGTTATAATTGAGAACAACAACAGGAATGCCAAACAGCTGTGCTAGGCCAAGTGAGAAAGCCACATAGCCATAGATTAAACTTGTCATGAGAGTAATACTGATGGTGCTTTTAAGCTGGGGGCATTTCTATTTCACAAATGGCAAAGAAACAGAACAATGAATCCCATAAACCAAAAACCCATCAGACACATAAATAGCTTTCAAGCTATTTCAGTGTTTCAAAGGAAAACAAAGATGCAGAAGTTAGGCACTTCTCAAAGAACTGGACTTTTCCTACAATTTGTCAAAGCCCAGTCAAGCAAGCAGAGATGGGGAGGAATGGTGGCATAGATTAGAAGATGCCTGAAATCCCAAGGAGAGGGTTCCCAGAGAAAGCAGAAAAAGAACACTAGCATTGTACTAGCAAGGAAAGGTGTCACTTTTTGTGCTTAAAAATAGCACAGACTGGAAGCCTTGCCAATCCCAACAAAGCAAGAATATTGTACAAAGATTTTTTTTTTTCAAGCAAATGAACCACTGGCAGAGCCTGGAGGCAGGGAAAAGGTGCCATGGCTGGGTGGGTTTAAATGCTGCACAGAGCCCACTGCATTGACTGGAACTAAGGCTGGAGGGTGGGCAGAGCAGGGACAACCAAAGTGTTCAGATTGAAAGGTCCAGGGTGTTCAAGATCTCTGCTGTAGGACAGCAGTGTCACCAGAGAGCCTGGGCTGCTGGATGGTGATTCTCAGAAAAAAAGTATCTTTGAAGAGAGGCATTTGAAAACAATTTTTTTCACTAAAAGGTCACCAGAAGATATCAAGTTATATTACAGCAATGCTGAGACTTTTATTTGATTTTCCTAGATAAGCTCTCAGTTTTAGTTCCTTTATACATATATACCCTGCAAGTGGAATTGGAAAGAGACTGTGTGTGACAATTCTTCCCAAAAAAATAAAACTCTTTTTACAGTCATGCATTTAAGGCAAGACATTTTGAAGCATTAAATTAAAAACATGTTTTCTTTTTTTTCTGCTAGATCAGGTAATATTAGAGCTAGATAGCTTTTCATTACAGTCAGTTTACTATCTCTAGATTTCAACTGGGGGGAAAAAAAAGAAACAGTGTTGTTTTCTGTTATAGAAATATAGAAATATTTCTAATATCACCTCAGTTCTTCCAGAAGTGAAAGCAGCAATCAAAATGAAATCAGATATTTGAGTACAGATATTTTTCTCTTTTCTGCACTTTTATTTAGAGCAAGAGAAGAAATGAAAAGGAAATTGGAACAAAGAATGTAAGATAATATAAAGTATAAAATTATCATCAGAAAAAAAAAGTAAGAAATAAATTGTCTTGTATCTACCTTGAAATATTCTGTACTCTGTTGTGTAAGTGAATAGATACTTGCATGGATTTCCAAAGTGCATGTGTGTGCCTCTAGTTGCAAATATGTTTTTCCAAGACTGTGATTTCAAAGGTGGGATATTCTACAGCCTCATCAATTGTGTAGGTCCATAAGGTCCATTGGACTAAAGAAGGGAGAGAGAAAGAGAAGGGAAAAAAAAACACTT
The DNA here is from genome assembly GCA_013398175.1 of Climacteris rufus. Classification (NCBI taxonomy): domain Eukaryota; kingdom Metazoa; phylum Chordata; class Aves; order Passeriformes; family Climacteridae; genus Climacteris; species Climacteris rufus. The sequence goes on from VZRZ01000585.1 coordinate 439,367, forward strand.
CAGTTGGGAATAAAAAGAAAAGTTGATTCTTTACTTAAATATTTGTTTCATTGATGCCATCTTAAATGAGACCTACCTGGTTCACAAAGGAAAACATTTAAGCTGTGTTGTTATTTTCTGTATATACAGCTCACACTAATGGATTGCTGCAATATTGCTCACCTCTTAAGATCAGGTCAGTAGAAGGACCTTATAATTCATGGTGCATGACAAAGAAATAGTTACAGATAAAAAATTTTCCAAATTTAGTTTTGTCAAGACTTTTTTTTATAGAAGGAAAAATACACTCAAACTGGGAAATGCATCTTATCTCTGACACATTCAGATTTGCTACTTAAATCAAGACATGATTTTTAACAAAAAACACATAGTAGGAACTAAGAAAAGTAAATTGATTTAATTATTTTGGGTTTAGTTATGTAAAAAATAGATCTCTGGTGATGGAAGATAAGAAGATAGGGATTATGTTCTTAAAAGATGCAAAAATCTAAAGTTAAATTGTGGTGGCACTTTCAATTGTCTATTCTCATTCCACATTATCTAAAGCTACCCAGGAAAAGTAGATGATGCTCCAGTTTGAACAGGTTATCATATCTTGTTGGATGTATTTTGTGGCTTTATTGACATCTCTTGAGTATATACAAGGTGTGGGGGAAGAACAATTGATCATTCTGTAATACATCGTAATTAATTTTGAAATTAATATTCTCCTTTGTTTTTTCTTGTGCAAGAACTCAATCAATATATGATAGCCTGGTATTTTTAGTGGTTTGTTTACATTGGAGTAGTCTTGTCCCAGTCTGTCATATTAAGCTTTTTAATTATTTTCAAAATCTCAGATAAGCTTGACTGAAAGACCTAATAATTTAGTTCATGTCTTCATTAAAGATGGCACCAAAATCAATCCTTCATTAAGATCTGTTGCATGAGGCCCATGCTGCTAGAGAAATTCTGCTCCATCCCTAGCCAGTGTGAATCAAATGCCTAATGAGATTATCTTCTGATTGCTAATGTCTCCTTATTAGCAAATGAATGAAAGAAAAATTAACCTTAGCACCTTATCAGGTTAAACAAGCAAATCAGAAATATATATTTTTCTTCCAAGAGCAAGAACAATCAAGAGAAAAAGTACATAAAACACTTAGAGAAAATCCCAGAAATAACACTGTACATGCAAATTATGAGAGTAATGGGAAGACCTGAAGATTCTCAAAGTTCATAACTGTTCAGAAACAGATTTTAGCCTCTGTTTTGTATCAGCCTAAGTGGAGATAAGTGGAAAGCAAGTATTTTATATGAGCCTCTGAGTGTCACAATGAAATACAAACATTTGCTACAGATAATTTATATATAATAACTGAATATACCTTTAAAAATGTGGCATGAACTGACTCTGCTTATTCATTTTGTTACTTATTTTACTGCCACTCCTGGACCAAAATAGCCTCATTCGAAATTTATGGATGCTTCTGGTCACCATGCAAGGCAAGGAGGTTTGGTTGTTGTATCTGTTTATTTTTAAACACAAGTCCAACCAAGTTGTTTTTATGTAAACACTCCGTGTGGCATTAATCAGACAAATACTAATCATTCCACCTTCACTTTATAGGTAACAGATAAACAGTGGACAATTCTGCAACAGAATTCCTCTCATCCTAAAGAAGATATCTAAAAGAAGCCAGATTATTTGTGCTCAGGAAATGCTGGGGTATTTTTCTCCACCCACTCTGTAGAGAGACAGGGACGCCAGTGCAATTATGAAAGTCTGCTGTAGGAAGGTGTAGGTGCTGATGGCATGAATCCTACCAATAACAACAGTTCATTTCTCATTTGAAGGAATTTCTTTGCTTTATAGTCCAGTTTTATTTGAATGGGCACATCTTGAAATCTTTGGCTGCAGCTCAGCTTTCAGAGAATTTGCAGATCTAGGAGGACAGAAAAAATATATTACACTTAAGAGCAGAAACTGAAGGTCTTTAAAAGATGAGAAAACATAAAAATCAAACAAAGGAAAGCAGAAAAACAGGATTCATATAAAAGCTTTTTCCATGTTGTTACAGGCCATTATACAGATGTTACTCCCTATATTAGGCTTGTATTACATATTTGAGGTTAATTCCTGAAGTTGTGCAGATTTAAACATAGACAAAACCCTTGAATACTTCTACTGACTTCAAGAACTCAATGTAATCCTCTGATTTCAGTGCCTCACATCTTGCAGTTCTCATTTTTCTAGCTTTATTTCAGATTCTATTTTTAAGTGCCTAGGCATAAGTTCATAAGGCCAAATTCAGTAGAAAATGACTAAGTACTCTACAGTCCATTCTTGAATATTTTAGTCAGAAGTGTCATCTCTCATTAGCTGTGCTGAACACCTCATCACAGGTCTTTGTTAGTGAAACTTGTGACCAAAAAAGAAAGCTTCCTTGACTTTCCAGCCATTCTCTACCAAGTTTTTCCTCTCTCTGACACAGAGTATGACATTATCCTGCTCTACTCACTGCTGGTGTGCTCATGGAAGCATTTTTTCTCAGCCTTGGTAATAACTTGCTCACCGAATTTGATTGAGGGGAAACATCAGCAGCTTAATAACACAAGCATTTGCCTCCAGCAGGGCCAGCTCTACCACACTTGCTATCCCTGAATGTTCTTCTTTTGCTGCATTCTCTCAAATAGAAGAAGTTTGTCTAACCCCGTATTTTTCAGGTGGAGGAGCCTTGCTGCTCTGGTTAATTCAGTTCTTTAGATGCATCTAACACTGGGAAAATATTTCCATGCCCTCCAATCTAGGGGCTGCTATTCAGAGCCCTGTTCTTTGGGTGACTTGCCCCAATCTGTGCTCTCTGACAGGTGTGAAAATTGGGAACCCAATCAAGAGTAAAAGTGGTAGTACACTCTCATCTGCAAGGAAAGGAAAAAACCCAACCAACCAAAGAATTTAATTAACTCCCACCTAAAAGAAAGCAATGAGAAACATATTTAGTATATGTCTTAAAAATTCAAATTAATTGGCGTAGCCATTTTTAAAATTACATTTGGGAGTGAATTCCAGAAAGAGAGACTAAGAATCCTTTTTGAACATGTAGAAACTAAACACCTCTGCTAGTATTGACCAGCATTGTGAAAGGAGAGACATCAGTGGTCATAAAAACTGTCCCTAAATGCTGTTCTAGGTCAAGAGCAGTGTCTTAAATTCTGTTTGCAAACTACCAGTTAGCCAAGAAAAGCTGTGGAGCCCTGAAATCACCAAGACTGTCACCTAATGCTCCCTAATTAGGAGAACCCCAGCTTGCTTCAGCTCTCTTGACCCATGATTTTGAGGGCTACATTGAATAAGAACAGTCTAGAGATTGTTTGTACAAAGAAATGTTGAAACCCCTGGCTAGCAAAGGCAATTATCCTGGCTCCCATCTGTATTTCATAACCACCAAAGGTCACCATATGGGAACTGAATTAACCAGAAAAAAACCAAACCCTGAAACAAACAACCCTGCTGAAAGGAAGATCTTATTCTTCTTATATCTGGTTTCTCACCTGAGTAGACAAGACAGATCTATCTGAGTTAATTTTCTCATATCCTAGTAGAAAAGACCATCTATAGAAGTGATGTTTAGGGCAGAGATCATTAGAACCAGGCTCCAGTCTTCTCCTTTCTCACACGAGGTCTTTGATCTGGGAGTAAGAAAAAACCATCCTTTGGAAACACTCAACAAGAAAAATTCTGACCCCCAGTTTTCTGCCATCTCAGCAATGTTATTTCTACAGCATCAACAGAAGCAGAAATCACACTGCTCAGGCCCTCTGGAAACTCTGTTACTGACTACAGAAGTGCAGGGCTTCATTTTTAATCTTGCTCTGCCTTTAAGTACGTCTCCAGCAATGACTGTGCTGTGTCAGAGCCGAGGTTTGAAAAGCTGCAAAGGGTCCTGGTACGTTGTTTTCATAAACTCATTTGAAATTCAATTTTCAACTGAGTAACTGTTTTAGAAAAAAAAAAAGAAGTGTTATTCTACAGTGCATTGTGGGGCAAATAATTATGTGACAAATTTAAAGTTACAAAAGGCAAAGATTTTTGCTTGAGAACTCTGAGGAAGTGCTCATATTTTGAAACAGTGAAAGTGGTTTTTTTACCACCACCTGACCTGAAAGCAGTTCATGGAATTTTTTCTATTTTCTGTTAAAATTGGATCTGAGCAGATACCAGACTCTAAAAGTGCATCTCTTGTAACCTAGAGGCGGTTTTGAAACAGGTTCTTTAATGTGATGTCCAGCTTTCTCCAAACAGACCATTTATGAATTATTTTAAAGCTGTGCAATGGGACACAAAGGAGGAGAGTGAGCACATGGCAGGAGGTTGTTCTCTGGGATACTGTAAGGGAGCCAAACCCTTGGATATTATTGGTGTCCAGTCCTGATTTTTTCCACAGACTGATCATATGATCTTGAATAACTCATTTAAAAATAGCAAATTAGAAGGCTTATAAGAATTTAAGGACTTTAAGAATTGATAGGTAAAGGCTTTAAATAATTATTTGAAAGAAATTTTCAGTTGGTGCATGCACATCCAAACAGAAGTCTCAGCAGGGATTTAGCAATGCTAGGTGGAGATGCATGTGAAGGAAAGCAGTGTTAAATAAATAGTTTTGCAACTAACATCCACTCGTGCTGAATTATTTCCTCATTCTAGAAAGTCAACCTTTTATTATCAAAGTACAACATATAAGTGATTTAATTTTATTTCCTGTGAGTTCTCTTCAAATTCCAAGAAAGAAAAACTATTCATGTAGTGAAAAATGGATGTGGAAAAATTACTTTATTCTGGAGAGACATTTTAAGCAATGGAAAAGAGAAAGTGAAGAATTATTTTCTTCCCTAATTTCATTTAATTTCCTACCAAATACTTTGTAGACAAATGACTGGGGCCATAACCTTAATTGTTCAAAACTGTTAAGCAAATTAATCTGTGAATTTATTTAGAAGTACATCAGGTTCTCTCTTACAGTACTGGGCTTTGAAAGTTCACAGTAGGTTTCACATGAGAAGCATGAGACTGATGCTGGCAGTCAGTTTATTTGCTTAGGTTGGGACAGAAGCAAGAAGAGAAACACTGCAAATGTTTACTCTGCATAAAATAATTTAATCACATCCATTAAGCTTGCAAGACTGAGTCAAATCACAGAAGCCTGTAGCATTGGTGAATTGCTAGTTATTCTCTGCAGAATGATGGGAAAACATTAATGACTAACATTTTATTAATACCATTAATAATTTTTTTTAAATTAGATGTCAATAAGAATTACTGCCTGTAACAGCTACAGGGAAATTAGTTTGAAATTGCTTTGTGTGATTCATGCTTTTTCTCATTAAAGTTCTCAATCTGCTGTGAAATGTGTACAGGTATAAAAGCAGTGCATCCAGATGCAGCAGAGCATCTCTGATGGGGATTTCTGCTGTAAAACCATCTTAGCATGCATTCCCCGAGGGACTGTGCTGTGCTCTGAGCCTGGGAAGTGCACACAGTTCAGTTGTGGCCCCTCACCTGGCCAAGAAAGGAGCTTCAGAGGCAAATCCACATCATTCCTTGGTTTATCTTTAGAGCTCTCAGTTCCTTTGTGCTGAATTTTTCTGCTGTTAAAATGACACTCTTAAAAGTACTATTTTCTGAAAATTGTTTAATTCTGACCTTTGAAAGCTCATCCTCTCCTTTCTGAGGTTCTGGTGCATTTTGCAGTATTTATAATCAGAGTTACATTAAGAAAAACAAACAAAAAAACCCACAAAAAATCCAAGCAAACAAATAAAAACTCTCCGCAACCAAACCACAGTGCAGAAAGAACAAAACTGACTACATCTTCCCTCCACCCATCCTCACCCCCTCATACTTTTTTCCTTGGAGGAATAGAATAAATCAGAATTACATTTTTTTATTTGGGCATGTGAAAGTTAGTTTTCTGACTTTGAAATTCAAATAAGTGTACATACTTTTTTTGCTCTAACAGCAAAAACAAGCAGAGGCACACATCAGTGTGTATAGCACTCAGTATTTGCAAAAAGTAGTAAATTGCCTCTAAATAATTTTAATAGAAGTGTCCAGTTTTGACAACAACAAAGCACCACTGACGGTGAAGTAAGCAGATTTGTCTTTGTATTTTGTAATTCAGTGGTCAGAGACACCATAAAGTGGAATTCAGATTCATTGTGTCTTGTGGTTTGGATGATTTTGAACCTGCTTTGGGTATAACCACAGTGTCTGTCCCACCAGTGTTCCTGTGACAGCAGTTTTATTTAACACTGCATACTTGAACAGGAGTCTCTAGGACAGTGGATGGGCTGTTATATCAGCTTCAGCCACATGCAATAATTTCATTTACAAAATAAATTTGTTCTGTTTACATGTCATTTTCCCCCCTTCTGTCCCATAGGAGATGTCCCTTGGGCAAAACACACTAGACAAACAGCACTCTGGAATATCCATGTTCTCACTGTCTCAGTGTTTGTAAAGGTCATTGTGTCATCTGAAAACATTTTGGGTGTAGATAGGGCACAAATAAGGGCTTCAGAAGCAGTACTACGGAGCTGGGAAGAACCTAACAATTTTCAGAGCTTGATTGCAATTTGTTGGGTCTGAAATGGACTTGTGGAAACTTGTGAGAGAATCAAGCACGTTGTTACCTCCAGGGAGAGTCCTGGGTGCCACAGAGGGGCACTTGCCATCCTCTGCTTGTATCTCACCGAATCTATTTTTAAAAGTAGGGATGATAGGTAAAATTTGCATTCATTTTTCCTGCTTATCTTGCAATTTGAGCCCCCAAGTAGCTAATTTTTAACTTGCTGCCATAAATAAGCTTGCTGACTAATTATGCTTTTAACAATCCCTTTAGACTCTCAGAAACCTTGAGGTTCTCAGTGACTGGAGAAGGGAAATAATACAGGCGAGTTTGAAAGGCTTATTCCTGTAGTCATTCTGCTATATTGTGATCCAAACAAGTGGTCTGCAAGTAATTTTTGACAATTACAACCTTTTTCTCTTGAAACCTAAGCATGGAAGTTTCAGCAGTGTTTCCAATTTTTGTTCCTTTTTCCTCTTCATGCATTTTAACTGTTTTTTCCTTTTCCTTTTTGTTTTCATTCCTTCCTCAGTCTCTGCACCATGCTTCGTGGATAACAGATTTGCTTCAATATTGCTCTTATTTTGTTAAATGTAATGTGAAGAATAACAAGTCAGTAGGTTTGAAATGGGCCTAAAAGGATTCTCTTGGTGATGATCCAGACTTTTATAATCTGAATCCTCAATACTGCTTATTTTACAGTATCACAAAATACAGTACCAGAACATCCTAGAATGACAATGAGATAGAAAGTAATCTTAGAACTAGGTTTGGAAACTGTGAAGACCTGATAGCAGAAACTGAAATTTTGTCATACACAAGTACTTAGATCTAGAGACAGAAAAATCAGTCCTTTTATCTGTAGTTTTACTGGGAGATTGTCAGCACTGGGTAAAATTTAAAATTTTTATTCCTACAGAAAACAGAGCCACACCGGGAGCAGTTTTGTTCTGCCCTTCCTAATGTAATTCTGAAATACCTGCCACTGACAAAGTACTTACGTGCAGAACATTAATTCGTCAAGTAGAAAATCTAAATTAATGGTCCAACTCTAAGTCCTCGGGAGAGAGACCCTTCCCTGCTGTATAGGTGATTTGAACTATCGGAAAGGGGTAAAAGACTTCTAATGAAGTGTAAAACAGTGGCAAAAAGGTTTCTCTCTTAAGCAGAGAAACTCTTCTGGTTGGTTTTAGAATAATACTTATTTCAGGTGGTGACAGTGAAGACCACTAATTTTCAGGCTGCTGGAAAAGGTTATTTTGCCTCCTTGGACATGTTAGGCTTGTCATGGCTTCACTCTTGTTTCCATTATGTTTTGACAGGAGTCAGGACAGGAATATCAAGGCTTTACCACCTTGAATAACCTATTTTTGTGCTATGATTTGATATGAAATCTACTTCAAACTTTGAAAATAAAAGGGGGGGGTGTTCTACTGCAGGCAAGTTAACAGTTGTCTGAGGAAACATTTTTTGAGAAAGGAAAGGAGTGGCTCCTCTCAGATATGTAGCAGATCCAACTCTTGATTGCCTTCAAAATGAATCAGCACTTTTTTGTAATCATGGAATCATGCATGTTTTAAGGGACTTTCTAAGTCCAGACTCCTTTTCAAAGTAGATGAAATTAGACTGAGTCGCTCAGGGTTGTGTTGAGTTTTGAATGTCACTAAAGATGAATATTCCACAGCCTCTCTGGGCAACCTGTTTCAGTGCCAGACCTCTCCATGGAGAAATAGGATTTCCTGTTTTAATCATAATTCCCTATATACCCGCTTGCACGCATTGCTTCTTCTCCTACCACTGTGCCCCTTTAAAGAGTCTGGCTCCACCATCTCTATAATCCCTCAGCAGGTGTTTGGAGGCAGCAGCAATATCCCTGTCTTTTCTGCAGGCTGAACTAGCCCAGTTCTCCCCCCTCTCCTCTTCCTCACCATCCTGGTGGCTCTGACAGAGGCACTCCAGCCCACCAGTGTCTTTCTTGTACCAGGGAGCTCAGAGTTCTGCACAGCACCCCCACGGGGACAGAAAGGAGGAGGGAAACCCTGCCTTGGATTGCTGGCCACACTCTCACTAAAGCAGCCCAGGTGGCCAAGGGCTGCCTTTGCCACATTCCTCATTCACACTCAGGAACTCCAGGTCTGCTTCTGCAAAGCTGTGCTGTAGCTGGGCTGTCCCCAGCACATCCCGGTGCCTGCGCTTATTGCTCTCCAGGTTCAGGACAATTCCCTTTGTTGAGGTTTTCATGAGGTTCCTGATGGCCCATTTCTGCAGCCTGTTGAAGTTTGTCTGAATAGCAGAACTGTCTTCCAGCCCATCAACCACTCTCCCCAGTTTGAACCTCCTGGGTGTATACCTCTGCCCCATTGCTCAGGTTGTTAATAAATAAAATAAACAGTGTTAGCTCCAGTATCGACCCCCTCAGGCATGCAGCAGGTAACCTGAACTTTGTACAGTTGCCCACAACTCTCTGAGCCTGAGGAGAAAGCCAGTATTTTACCCACTTTATCATCCACCTCAGTAGCAAACATGTCACTATTTTGGTTATAGAATACTAAGGAAGACTCTGTCAAAAGGATTTAACTTTCTAGGAATGTTTACATTTGTCTGTTTGAATTTCCTATTCTATGTCTACATTCTTCTCTACTCTTTCTCTGTAGAGCAATAGGTTTTAACCATTAAAATGAACTGTCAGTCCTGACACTGAACAGAAATGCCTTTTTGCCCTTGGTTTCCTTGTGAGTTGGTGGATATAGGCACTTCCAGAGGTAAATCAGTTTGCCAAGAGCAGAATTAACTCCTAGAGTTTTCTTTTTCTGGTAAGCAAATGGGCTTTTTTTGTGTGTTTGATTGGTTTTTTTTTAAATATTTAATTTAAGCTCTTGTTATCTCCCTTAACCCTTTTAATTTTCTCGCCTTGTTCATCTCTAATATTGTTTTCTTCATACTTATGGAGAGATTTCTTTGTTCCTTGCCTGATTTCTCTTTAGTTCTCACATTGTTCTAAAACTCTTGGTACGGCCACAGTAATTTCTTATCTTTGCTTTCTGTCTAGTATTAGAGAGCTTTGCTGTTCTCTCTCCATTTATAAACCTCTCCAGTTAATGCGACCTTCCTGGCAGTCTTCTGACATGTAAAATTAAGTTTCCAGAAGACTCCATCTGCCAGGTCTTTGAGTGTTGTACAGTTTGGTTTATTTTTCTTCTAATCCCTCACCTCCTTCGTCTCCTTACAATAATGAACTCGTCTCATTCATTTTCACTTAAGCTTGCTTCCCACCTTTATGGTTTCAGTCATTTTCTAGTGCAAATCAAATCTGAGATTTTCCACTTCACCAGTAGCTTCTAATTTGCATGGCTGGGAAAAGGGAGGGTTAGAGGGGGGACAGGGCAAGGGAGAAATCATTGCCAGAAGAATTCCCTGGAATAACTGTGCCTATAGTAGGAGATTTCAGCATGCCTGAGGGTACTGCTGACCTTCAGAGCATGATCCTTTATTTTAACAAACTGTGAAACTGTCCTGGTGTGAGCCTGGTCCTTCCTGGCTAATGCTTCCTCCAAATCCTTCATGGGGCAGTTCAGCTCATCATCATTCTGGGGGTCATTACCAAGAGGTAGTTTGCACACCGTGATTTGAAGCTAAGAGATTTTATCTAATCACACACTACTTTGCCTCTCTGCAAAGGAGAATTTATTCACTGGTGTATAAGATCGCTGTACCCTGTGCCTTTGCTTTTCCAACAAATCTGATGGCTCCATGTATCATTAGGTGCTGTTTTTCCAGGCTTCTGCTGACAATTTGAAAAATCCCGCCTCCTCCTGATTAATACTTCACACATTTTTGTGGTTAAACAAGCCTGCATCTCATATCTTCTTGAGCTTCACAAATACCTGATAACTTCTTGGCATGAACCTTAACAGCATTTCCACTGTCTTGCATTTTTTGCTGCTTAGTCAACAGGATGCATCTATGCCTTTCCCAGGCAAAAGGACCTTTTAACCACAACCATTAACGGAGAGTTGGCTCCCAGTTTCTTTCACAGCATGTGAGATTTTCGTTACTGTGATGTCTTGAAGGCAAGAAATGTCTTGAGGTTTTTCATTTATTTCTTTTTAAAAACATATGCACCTCATTTTCCTTTTCCTTGTGAGATAGTTCCATAAAGATAAGCAGAAAGCAGGAAAAAGCTTATAGGACTTGAAGAAGGAAAAATTAGAATATGTAAAGATTTTTAAAGGATTTAAATATTTCAGAGGACGTCTTAAAATCCAGGGTCCTCTTTTGATATAAATGACACAAGAATCCTGCAGAATAATTCTATGAAAATGGTCCTTGAACTCAAGGCAACAAGTATATACACATGCAGAGATATGATCTTAATTGAAATCATAAAGTTCCTCAGTGGATACATTATTATGTATTTTATTTATCAGTAATTTTATTCACTGATACGCTTCATAGAATATTAGGGCAGAACATGAATAATTCAAAGTCAGCATACAAGACAAGATCAGAAATCAAACCCATGTAGTACTGTAAGGATCTGTTATTATTATATCATTATGTTGAAACAAAATTACTGAGGACTTGATACTATTTTAAAATTATTTCAGAACGAAGTAGGCACTGTCATATTATATTTCTTCAATATTTATTCCTCTCTGCATGGCTTCATAATAGAAGTAAACATTAATATGTGGCTACTTTGAAGCAGGTTTCTGTCCACATACTTTTCTTCACCCATTTATAACTAATTTTCCTTTTTTTTCTGGTAAAAGCTGCAGATTTTCTAACATGCTAAATTTTCTAAAGTCTTTGCATGACCTTGTTGGCGGAGAATTTTTATTGACTGTACAGCATTTGTTTTGATTTGTATATGAAGGCAGGCAACATGAAGAAGCATTTTGAAGGTGGAATGACTTATGGTGAATTAGGGGTACCAAGTCTTGTGATGTTTCATCTAATTTTTATTTCTTGGTACTTGTAATGCTGTTGTAGTGAAACTTGATTTGCATTCCTGTCACTTCTTGTGAAGAAAATATTTCTCACACCAGATTTGAATAAAACACACAACTTATACAGCTGTCTTAAATAATAACACTACAGTGGAGTTGATTCAACCTTCTTCAGAATATTTATGAAAAAGTATTTTGCCACTCTTTGCCAAATCCTTAGTTCAATTCAACAATAACTCTAAATAATTATCAATTTTAAAGAATATATAGATAAGCAAAAGGTATTTTCTGGTTTTCTTTCCCCCCCCCAAAAAATATTATAAAAAGCTTTAAAGAATCTTTAATGGGGAACTTTTTAAAATATCAGAGAAAATAACTTACTTTAAATTTGGTGAATTTATTATCTTTATGCTTGTAGCAACGTTGTAGGGATACTTAATTTCAGATTCAGCAAATTCAGTTCTATTTTGTTAATATTCTTGTATTTTTGTCTGAAGGGGAAGGGAAGTTTTGTCTCAGTAGGCAATGGGCTCTTTTTCAGTCCTGTTTTGTTTCTATAGTTGTACTTCAAATCTCTTTCTTTTGGTGTGCTTGGATTTTGTTATCAGCAGGTAGTTGATAAATAATTGTTCAGTTGCAGATGTTGTCCTGACATGGCATATTCAGGCAGATGTGGAAGCAGGGAAGTCTTCTTGGCTCTCACTGCATAACCACAGCCACAGAAAGCACAAGACAATTCCTAAAAACTTCCTGAGGCAAGTTGTATTCAAAGGTGATGGAAAGTCTGTGTAATATGCATCCATGACCTTGCTTCTGAAGCAGAAGCAGTATAGTAATGTTGGTAGAATGAACATCACAGACATCACAAAGGTGTACCCTGCAACTCTCAAAACAGACTAAGGGCTGTCTCCTTCCATGGAGACTTTTCTTTAGCTTGGCCTGACACTCTGGATTTTTGTGCTGTCAGAACACAGGGACACAACATTAGAAAGGCAGTAGCAGATTAGATCAAGTCTGAGAGAGATACCTGATCTTCTGCCTCTGACCAGAGTCGAAAGGAAGTGCCTGTGGTGGTGAAAGCATGAGGTGACAGTGTGCAGTCTCAGACTGTGATATCCTTTCTTCTCTTTCCTTATCTTTTTCATCTTGGTTTGCTTCTCCTTCCTTATCTTTTTCCAGTCAAAAATGTCCATGCAGAATGGTTTTATTTTGGAAAATGATTTGACAGAATTGAGGCACAGAATGGTGATATGTTCATTTAGTAGAAGATTAAAGAATAAGCAGATAGGCTTGCAGGCTGAGATGGAGTCCTATGGCTGCCTAGACTTAGAATCAAGATGCATAAAAGACAAGCTAAAATTTTCTAAATTAGCCTGAAGCAGAATGCACAAGCTTTAGTCTTACAAAAGAAATTGAAATCTTTGATCTTTCATCTTGAAATAGACTATTTTTAAGGAGGTAGAATTCTAGACAGTGTTGGTCTTTTGCTTCCCATAGCTGAATGGATGATATGTGACAATTCACTTTCTCCTCACCCTGGCACTGATACACTTCCTTCTCCAGTAAAGCAATCCCTAGAGCTTGTGTTCTGCAAATCAACTGACTCTGTTTATATAAAGACAGAAATAGTTCCAAGATAAGTCTGCTGTCTTCCCTTTATTTACTCAGGACTGTGGTAACACAGAAGATGTTGAAGATTGGTGGTTGAGTAACCGGGGCAATCAGAGGTAAAAGCCCTGGCTGAGATGCATCATTCAAGGATGAAGATTATGAGCTACTTTGGAGTTCAAGTGGGCAAAATCATGGCAGAAAGGAAAAGAAAAAACGAAAACAGTGAAAAGGCATTAAAAAAGGAGGTATTACAGAAAAGGGAAGGAAACACTTGGAAAAAAAAACCAGGATATGATTGTTTTCATAGAAAAAGGTGAGAAATTTTCTAGTAGTAGGAACTAAATCTCTGCGAAAATTAAAATGTTTAATGATTCATCAGGAAACCCTAATGAAAGGATCCCAGCCTAAACTGCCAGGACAAAACAGCAGCAATACCTACACAACCTACAAAAATATTTTCAGTTGACCATTTTAGCTACTGTTAGGTGGCAAAAAAGACAAACTACAGACCCCAGACAAAAGACCTTTTTAGATAAAAGAATCCTGAAAGGTCGTTTGTAAACTGTCTGGGAAAACTGCAGCATTATAAGGTGACATATATACATAACTTTTATAATTTATCCTAGCTACGAGAATAACAAAACAATTGCTTACTGCAGTTGAAACACATCCACCAAAGATCAGACTGGAAAAATAGTGATGAGTTTTCTGGGCTTCTCAGCACCAAAAGGCATTTTCTGTTGCTCAATTCAAGGTAGTTTAAGAGAAAATCTGTTAGAGAAGCAGAAGGATCACTGTGTACATAAGCAGGGGGCTAAGAACAGTCTAGACCATTGATGGGAAAATGTCCAGGTAACAAAGCATGCAGTGAACAGTTAAATTTATGTAACTTGCAGTTTCAAAATTCCTTCTTTTCTCTCTGTTGATCATGATGCACTTGTTAGATGATGATTAGAGCCAAGAAAGGTATGTTATGATGCACATTAGGAGAAATTTATGAAAGGTGTTTGGCTTAGCATCTTCCTTCAGAATAAATGTAAGAAGGACAGTAAGTTCTTTCACAGACTAAAGTATGGGAGGCAGTAGGAGTCGCATCTGCTGACAAAGAAAACTAATGCTAAGTGATCAAAGACATTTCAATAGCAGCTGAATAGGACATCATAAAGCTGTGGATCTGAAACAGAAGCAGCAGCTGGAACATTCAGTATTCAGAAAATACCCAGAGGTAACATTAGAAACGATCATTGGAAGCCATAGAGCAAAGCCAGGGAGCAGTGGGGATTTGGAAGCTGCAAGGGAGATTACTGGACCTTTGTGGATGTTGGAATTTGGAAGCTGTCGGTGGCAAAGATCATGAAGAAAATGCTAAGTTATTGAGTGGTAGGAACAACTATAGGGGCTTCATGACAAAACTTGATGCTTTCTCAGTAGGATTACTTATTTAACAACTTTTTATGTTTTTATACTTGCAGGATAGAACAAGCTTTGGAAGAATCAGATCAGCATTTGAAAACAATAGAATCACAGGTCCCAAAATGCAGAGGTAATATGTTTGGACAGATGTGACCGTAATGCTGTCAGCTGCTGCTATTCCATACCAAGGCCTCCAATATCTGCTGTTTATTCTTCAAGCCAAAGCCCATGAAGAAAAGTGATCAGATGCAAATATTAGCTTTTTTTTTTTTAAGGGAGATTCTGAGAAAATCTTGAGATCATGACAAAAAAAGTACAGTAACAGTTAAAAACACACACAACAAAAATAGTGTGCAACGGTTTATTCCTTTATTATATTATTTTGAAACTCAATTGTCCTTTTCCATCTAGCAATGCTTTTAGTTCTGATAAACTTGAGGTCATCTCAGCAATTTTTCTTTTCACCTTTTCAGATTTGAAACCTGCAGTCTTAAAGGCAGCTGTGATGTCCTATCGCAGAGTCTAAAGGTTTGACTAATCAATATTAAGAATGACAATAAAATCAGGACAGCGGACAGAACTTGGAATTGGAAGTAACTCAGAATAAAATGTAGCCTACAAAACTAGTCTTTGAAGAAGACATATGAATTGGAAGAATCACAAGTTTGAGATGCTTTATAAGCCTACAGTGCTGACAGTTAAACAAATTTATTTTTCATTGTGCAAAGAGAAAATACAAAGAGGGCAAGTGGGTGAGTGGGCCAAAAAACAGTCTTCATACGCTGAAGTATTGGCAATACTTGTATCAAATACCGGAGCAGATTCTGGAATTACTGTGATGTCACAGTACTGATTTTTCCCATTCTTGTCCATAACCTGCACCCCCTGCTTGTATTCCCTCTGCAGTGGTGAGATACTTAGCAAGTACTGTTTATGATTTGTGCAAGTACCTGGACCACCAAAATATTATAGTAACCTATTAGATCCAATGACAGCAACCTATTAGAATGATAGCAACCTATTAGACCCAAAATCCCCAACCTGAAATATTTATTACCCAGTTTTTGACTAAAACGTTCAGTTTGGTTTGGTTTAGTTTTTTATTTTGTTTTTATTGAGAAAGTTCCTTACTGGAATTCAGTGTTCAGGTGGAAAATTTACTTTGATAGGACTTTTGGAGCAGCTTTGTAACTTTCTGTAGAGGTGAACTATGCAACGCTGCAGTTTATTTAGTCATGAATTATCCTGTGGATAGAACATTAATAACCACGTGTTCAAGACCCTGCTCCTTGACGCAAACATTTGCTTAAGGCAGGAAAACTGAGGTGGTTCTGAAGTCACGTATCCAATGCCATCTATTTATTTGTATACATACCAGTTAAAACAGCTCTACCCCAAAGCTAAGACCTTTTTGTCTTTGTCAGTTTTCGGACAGCAGTTTGCTCTCGAGCCTATTTCTGAGCAACAATCAACAAAACCATGCTAGTGGAAAATGCGTAGTGTTTATACAGAATCGGTTGGGAGTTATTTAATGACTGCTTAAGTAAAACTGCTTCGATACCTGTCTAACTCCTCGCATACCTAACTATGGCTGTATTCGGCAATTGCTTCTTTGGATGACGGTGTCACCCGAACCCCCATTCCCACAGGCAGCAGAGCCCTGGGAGGCTCCTCCGTTCGTGCCTCCGCAAATGCGGGAGCGATGCGCGGTCACAGCGGTGCCCGCCGGGGGCACAGCCCGGCCCAGCGCTGCTCCCGGGGCACGGCGGCGGCCGCGGAGCCTCGGGACGCGGGGGAGGAGACGGAGGAGGAGGCGGAGAAGGCGG
>VZRZ01000585.1:456356-490229 GCA_013398175.1 Climacteris rufus
TGTCACCCGCCCCGTGTCACCTACCCCGTGTCACCCGCCCCGTGTCACCCGCCCCGTGTCACCTACCCCGTGTCACCCGCCCCGTGTCACCCGCCCCGCGTCACCCGCCCCGTGTCACCTACTCCGTGTCACCCACCCTGTGTCACCCGCCCCGTGTCACCCAGGCTGCCCGCGGTCCCGCTCCGTGTCACCCGGGCTGGCGGGCGGCTGAGCCGGTGCGGTTCCCGCCCACGGATGTCTCGGTGCAGGTGCAGCCCCGGAGGCGCGGGGTGTCCGCTCCGTCCTGCCCAGCACCCCTTCCCGGTTGTCCCGCCTTCCCTGCCTCCCGCCTGCGGGGCACGAACACCGCCCCGGGGCTGTCCCGGCTCCCTTGTGCCGGCCCGGCCCCGGAGCGCTCCCGTCGGGAGCTCCTGGGCTGGCACGGCCCTGGCCGGGTGATGAGCATCCTTCCTCCTGAGGGATGGCAGTGCGGCGTCAGGTGCATCCCACTGTTCGTGGATAGTTAACTGTGCAGTTGATCAGCTTTACCCAACTAAAGATAAAAAAAATCATCTTGATTTTATAAACTACAGAACATCGTACGGTTTCATAAGTAGGTCTGCATGCAAGCAGATAGAAGAACAGGATGGTGGTGATGGCTTAGACATTTGAAAAAGGGCCTAGGTCAAATCGCACATGCAGAATTTGTTGCAACTAGTCTTTATTTTGCATCGGCAGCCAGTTGTGTTTGTGGTGGATCAGTTGCAGCTCCTGTAGGGCTCCACTCCGTAGTGCAAGACTGACGGTCATGCACAAGGTGATACAAGTTGTGATGGCCTTGGCTTACTCCTGGAAGTGCAGTCATGCCAGGTTCCTGGCCGGCCAAATGCAGAAAGTGACTTTGGTAACGGTGCAAAAAGCCCTGTGTGAAACACGAGGACAGCTTGCCCAGCTGGGCTCTCTGAGAATGTGCTTGCCTATGCTTTTTCTACCAATATTGCCTCTCTTTACTAGTGTGTCATCTTAGCTTTCTGACCCACCCATTTAATTTGCTCAATTTTAATAAAGAATTTTAAATTGAGGTGCCAGTGGTATGTTCATCTCATGAGCTGGTAAGACTGTGCAACTGATTCTCTATAGGTGTGTGTGAGGCTAGGCTGCCAGCTGATTCTGAAACACAAGTTCCTGACTGTAAGTAGCTGGCTAGTCTCTGAGCTTCTTGTATGTTTATTTTTATCTGTTCTTGTTCTGAATCTCCTGAAAAAAGCATGTTTTCATTGCTTCCTTTGAAAGATTAACATGTTGTATTCTAAAATGACTCTCACAAAGCTTGTCCTCTTCTGTCTACATTTTTACATTCTCAGTGTAGTTGTTCTTGTTCTAGTTATGCTCACTGGCATTACTATAAACCCTCTTCCATTGGTGTTTATGCAACCTACTGTTTGCACACTCTAACTCTTCTATTCATTCCTGATTAAATGAAAGCTTAAATCTTCTCTCAATTCTTTCCAGCCCCATACTCACTTTATTGCTCTTTGATCTCTTTCTGCATGATAAAACTTAACTTGTGTATTTGGTTGCATGACTTTCTTGCTAACTTGTCTAATTTTTTTTTTTAATGTTTGTTCTCCAGAGACACTTATCTTAATCTCTGCTTGAAACATAGCAAACAGCAGAACTAAACTGATTTAGATTTCATCTGAGGTAGAAATTTATCTCCAAAATTTGCATATTTATTTTATGAGATAAACTAATTAAATTCTAGGCTTCAGGATACAACAGTCTCTAGTCTGTTGTTCCACCTATTTTTCGAGGTATGGAATATTGTCCTCTGCCATTAAAATGGAAGGTGGTGGTTATTGCAGTATGTCAGTGGTTTGGCTAATCAAGTAGTGCCAGTTTATTTTTTTAGGCAAGTAGTGATATAGTGTGGTATAGATATGAGGAATGTATTTATTAGACACATTATTTCTGGTTGCTTCTCTTGCAACACTGCAAGGCTGACATTATCTTTTTTGTTTCTCTTATTCCCTGAACTAATATGCCTTAACACTTTAAACCTTTTAGTGTTCAGGGTTTTTTTGTTTTGTTTTACAACTTCCTTCTTTTGAGATTTTAATATGAAGTTCTTGCTTCCCCTTCAAAATAAAACTGTATCCACTATATAATATTTCAAGTGGGTATTTTTTTCAATATTCTTAGCACTTTATTTCAGGATGTTGACTTTCCACTTTCCTAGACTAATGTTCTTAATTAAAAAACAAAAAAAAAACAAACCAAAAACAACACAGCAGTAGTAGTAAGAGAATTCATCAGCAATGTATTTGGAATTAAACCACACATAAACTTGGTACTTATGTGGAGGGGTCCTTTCCCCAAGGCATATGGATTTTCAGTCTGTATATATAGTAAAATTGTATGTATATGTAAGAAAAAAAAAAGCTTCTTCTTATGCAAAGTGAATTCAGCGCAGTCTTTCAGTCTTTTTTATTTTTTCTGATTTTTGTTGCATTTTTGAATTTATAAACAAGTGTATTGGCATTATGAAATACACTTGCAGTATTGCAGAATACTAGCACCTGATAGTTAAAAAGCTCAAAGAACCTGAACCTTCCAGTGGCACTCCAGCAAACCGCTGTGCAAACAGATAAGCCTGGGCCTGAGGGTCAACAAAATGTTGCTTTGTCAGATCTGTTAAGTTAGCAAGTTGCAGAGAAGATTCACCTTTTGTTAAAACCCCTGTTTTGCTGTTGGCTGCATTCTCTTAAAGATAAATGATGTGTAAATTGGTAACTGTGTGCAGCCCCTTGCAAAGGGTCCTCGCTGGAAGCCTTTTACTTGATAGCTGTAATTAGTCTGGCTTGCAGAACAGAGTGGAGGGAAGAGTCATTAACTACTTTGCATTATATTTCAACTCAAACAGACTTTGGTTTTCAGTCCCAGTTCTCAGCAGCTGTAAGTGGGTTTGAGAAACTGATGCTGAGATTAGCCAGGGACAGGACCACCACAGACAAGCACTGTGGTTTAATAGGCAGGTATGTTTCCAGCTCCAGAACATTTAAAATGGGAAAGGCTTCTCATTTTCATTTGGACTGAGACTGGTGTATCTAGCAATATCACAGTTCTCTTCTGATTTAGGCATTCAGTATTCTTTCAGGTTCTGTAACTGGTAAATGTAATTAATGTCTGTGCTAGAGAAAGTGGGGGAAATTACTGGTAGACTCATTCACAGAAAAGTTACGTTTTTTTCCTCCTTCCCTTTAAACTGTGTGAAAATGCTTTCCTGCAGCTGGCTACTAAAGTCAAGCAATCCCACCAAATGCCGTGGCAGAGCTCCTCACCAATACCTGGTTCTGGATGATAACTCTGTTATTATTCATAGCTTGTGAGTCAGTTAAATGCCAGTCACAGTGGCATGACAGGAGCTTGGGTGGCACCACCTTCTAATTTATCTGGCAGAATGATAAGGGCTGTGCTGGGGTCTTAGCTTATCTTCTTCAAACCCCACAAGCCAACTGTCATCAGCAGAGTTTCGCAGGCTGGAGGAAGAAGAAAGGAATGGAAGTCCTTAAATAGGGATGGCTGTGGTAGCCTCAGCATCATGAAACTGTTTGACAGGCATGTAACAGATGCTTACAGATATTAAACACTCTGAAGCTTTTTGCAGAATTGTCTCTAAATACACTGAGGTGGCATTTCATTAGAACTGGTACACAATTAAACCCCAGTGCAGATATTTTTGGTGAGTCAATTGAAAAAGTATGATTAAATTTATCACTTTGTAAATAAATTTATTTTCTTACAAGACATGCTATTCTTCCTTCTCTAAGGACTATTTTAACTCTGCCCTTGAAATACTTGTTATTCTCCAAACGAAGAAACTACTCATAGATGGCATTCTTTTGCACACATCTCTCCTGGTGAAAGAAGTGCTCCTACCCATTCCTGTGGGCTTCCAGGCTTCTTCCTGTCAGATTCACTGACTGAAGCGAGTCTTGCAGATTTTCTTGATCCAAGAGGATGGGAATTGAAGTCCTGCCTGGCACATGTGAATTTGAAGGCATCCTACCCACAGCTTTATTTAGCTCCTGAAACTGGGTTGTTAGAGAAACATCAATTTAAAGCTGAACAGCTTTTACAGAAGGAAATACGGATTGACTACAAAGGGACATTGTCTGCTGTATGGGAAAAGCTGTGCTGTTGATATGAGGGCTGTTTTCTTGTAAATAAATAAGTTTGATGTCTTGAACTGATCTCGGAAGATCTGTTTGATCTCGGAAGTTAAGAAAAAAGTAGCTGATGTTTCCTTGGAGAATTCATGCAAGGATGGGTTTGAGTCTCTATTTCGCACAAAGTAGGGTCATTAAACCAGTTTGTTCCATGAATAAATAATTGAAAAATATCAAGAGCAAACCTGGAAATTTATATATTAGGGATGTAGAATTTGCCACCTGGCTGTAAAATTTCCCTCTTGTCTCCTCTTCAGCTTCCTTCAATTCTTGTGCTGCTGTTGTCTCAGATGAGACATGAGCTCATCACATCTCGTGTGACCTGGTTCCTTTGGGTTCAGCTGATATGGAGGCCCTGATCTGCATCACCCTCACTGGAGTAGATGGTTATGGTGTTTGCAGATCCCTAATCATGGAATGAACAGGCTCAGCTCATAAAATGGTGTTAGAACAGCTGAAGGCAGTGGGGATTAGGGACACACTGGGATGTGGGGTGTTTGTTCGTACTGCCCAGCTGCTGAGCAAGGGATTCCCAGCTGGGCTGGCTGTGCTCTGCCTCTCTCAGTGGGGGCAGCTCTTTCCCTCTCTCCCAGCTCACTTACACTGTCGTGAGTAAGGACAAACAGATTTTACCAGCTTGGTTGAATATGGTAGAAATGGTTTCTGTACTGCATCTTGTATGCATTTGTCATGGTTTAAGCCACAACAGCAAAGTGTTTTGTTCGTATAGGGAGTTGAAGATGGAGCAAATAGGGCCATTTATTGCACTGTCCATTGCTCTGAATCAGAAAAGTCCCCAAATCCTTCAAAGCTTTTGGTTTGAGACTTCCACTTTATTGACCTTGTCATATACTGTGCATTTTATCTTTGTGTAGATGCTACATACTTGACATTAAAACCAAAAAATACCAAAACCAACCCAACTTCCTCAAAAGCCCCCCAACCTGTGTGAATAATGTCAGACAATCCCATGTGTCCTTAGGTGCAAAGTTTGGTACTCAGCCTTTCAAGACTCTTTGCACATTTTCAGTCTTGTCAGATACTTGTTTCCAAATTTTTCAGGGTAGTTTTTGGACTGCATGTGGCTGAACCCAGAACTTGCTCAAGAAAAGGTGTTTTCCTTGTGCAGTGGCAGGCTGTGTTTGCCATACCAGTGCCCTCCAGTAGAATTGGGCAGTTATTGATGGATGTCTAGCAGGGGGTTTGTCTTGGAGCTGTTAATCAAAGTTAATCCTGTATCTCCTGGCACCAATCTCCTGTTGGTGCCAGGAGATACAGGATCCCTCTAGACTTAAAACCAGCTCTATCATTTTTACTGTTTCTGTGTTGTTTGGGACGTTGCTGGTACCCATATTGCTGTGTAACATCATGTCAGTTGAAATATTTGCTCAGTAAGTTGAAACTCTTGCGTTAAAAGATTTTTCTCTGCAAAATGTGTTTCCAAAGGTAAGGTCAAACTCGCCCTGCTGCTTAGTGCTTGCCACTGGCTGAGTTTCAATGAATTGCAAGCTCAGCATGTGGATTTTTTTGATCACTTTTGAGCTATTGATTCTCTTTCACACTGTATGAGGACTCTAGACCACAATTTTTGGCCTCTTCTCTGGATATTAAAAGGGTCTGAAGTATACATCTACTTTATTGGCATCTAATTTGCTTGAAAAATCCTACTTTTTTGTAAGCATGGCTAGAAACTTAGTCTGCTGTAATTATTTAAAAAGGTATACAGAACCCTTGCAAGTGCAGGATTTGAACAGCATCCTAGTTATGTATTTACATTATTTACCATCTTAATCTGACTCTGCATACTTATTCCTCTACTTCCTCAAAACTGTTTGGTTTTTAGTTAGGATGTACAAATTTAAAATTCCCATCACTAAGTTCAACTGAGAAGGAGCTAAATCTGCTGTTACTCCCGATTCTGATTTTTGCTTAATGGATGATTCAGCCATTGAAATATGTTTGTGATCTGAGTGGGTTTTGTGCTGCATCCTTAATTCATGGTTTTTAGTCTGTCCAAGTTTGTATTTATTAAATTGAATGCTCAAATAAGCTTTTGCAAGTTGAAGGCAGATACCAACACTTAAACTTAGTATTCATCACGTCCTGTCGTACGTGTATCTTTCCCAGCCAGAGCCCTGTGCTTGTGGATGCCAAGCAACTGGCTCAAAGTTAATTACTTTTGTGGACTATTGATTTCTGCAAAATTCCCCTCTAAGCACAATTCTGTGGTGTCAAGGCTTTTAATGTACAGGTCCTGTTGACTCTTCGTGAACAGAAATTTATTTAAACTGTTACCAAATAGCTGAATTTGACTAAATTGCATAAAACAAACAGAGCTTGTAATCTTGAGGCAAGAGCTTGTTCTTGTGTCCTTCCTCTGTGTCCTGACTATGTGAAATTGTTTAAATAACCTCACAAACAGTTAATAAGGTCATGGTATAGATGGGGGAATTTAGCAGTAATGTTATTAAGATAACTGTCACAAAGTTTGACTGCTGTTGGCTTACTGTTGTCTAATTGTTATTTGAGATACGACATTCAAATATCTGATCCTATAGTTTATAGTCTCGTATTGGTTGTCTGAATATGTAAAAGAAAAGGGGGAGGGGGCAAAAAAAAAAAAAGAAAACAAACCCAAACTGCCCCCCAGTAACAAAGCCCCACCAGCCAAACCCCCACCAGTGAGGTTAGCACAGGCTGTGTCTGATGGAATACTTGCAGCTCAGTGACTGGTTATCTTTTACTCTCTGTCTTGGTGAAGGTAAAATAGGCAGTGTGTGTATCTGTTGTTTGAGTCTACACAACACCTCTCAGTACCAATCTCTGAGAAGTTAGATGAGAAGAGATACTGACCTGTTACACAGCTCTCTCTGCTTGACTGGGAAATGGGACTACTCGTATTTCTGTGTGACAAATAAGTATGTTATTCTAACCTTAAAAACACGGCTGCATTTTTTTTCAAATGCACCAAGAGAGAAAGAAGGAGCATGTTTGTTTTCTAAGTTGTTTGCAAGATGAAAAAGTTACTTCTAGGCAAAAATCATTGAAAAAAATACAGTTAATAATTATGGAAAAATCATCACTTCAGGTCCATTGTATTAACCAGACATATTTATCTGAAAGTATATTCCTCGACCTTCTGAAACCTTTAATTTTTAGTGATGTGCATAGAAGTGACAGTTTTAAAAGGAGTAAACCAACTCCAAGTGTTATAATTCAGTCTTCTTTCAGTATATAGTGAACATTAAGATCATGTACTTTTGTCATTCAGCCAATTTTTTTTTCCTAATATGTAATGTTGGACTGTTAAACTAGCTCTTCCTTTTTTCTTTTAAGTCCTAAAATATTTTTTCTTTGGGCATATTCCAAAGGTGTGGTATGTGACAACACTCATTATAAAGCAGGTCTGTGTAACTGCTGAGTCAAGGCACAATTAGATTTTTTAAAGCCATCATAATAACCACAAAGCTGTAATAATGGCTCAGGCCACATTCATAAGCTAGGGAGTAGATTCTTTACATGGAGCTGGATTTGTGTTCAGAAGGGCTTCTACTTAAGCCTGGCCAGTTTTTCCAAATATGTAACACACTTAGGATCTTGCTGAAAAAGAGTTATGTAGACCAAAACTTTTTCAGCTCCAAAACGGAAAACAAACTAAGAAAATATTTTGATCAAAACAGTTTCCTCTGGAAAGCCTTATTCCCTTGGTCAAAAAGTTGGACAGGGAAGTAACAGTTTTGTGCCTAAAAAATTGTATGTTTGTGACATGAAGAAAGCCTCCAAAAGGTTTCCTGACATATCTGCAGATGACACTGTCCCTGACCACCTCTGTCCTTCCAGAGCCCTGGTGTTTGTTTGATGGTTTGTTTTCTTTTGACCTTAAGAAATCCTGCTAGTAGCATTCTTAAGCAAAAAATGTATTCAATTAAGGAGAAAAATTAAGACAGGATCTTTATATAGCTTGTTTGGGACTGCAGAGAACTTGAACAGGGGAACTGAGAGCATGTACTCAGCCATCTTGATGGTGATGAATCAAATGTTTGCTTATCATTAAGATGTTTTAAAGCAGTAAATTCCTTTCTGCAGAAAGCTCATGAGTCTTACACGGCACCCTGAGAGCTGATAAATGAAAGTTGTTAGGACTGTGTTTGACTAGAACAAGCCTTAGCATTGAAGTACCCATCAGAGAAATTATTCTACCCACATCTGGGCCATTTGGATGATTTCCAGTTAGAAACTTTTGCTTATATATGTCTTGAGTAAAGATGCAACCTTTTATATAAGGGCCAAATATATTCTAGCATTTAATAACTCAAACTAATGCAGTAGAGCATGGGTTTGCAAGGTCTGATCACATAATTATTTAGAAAGTCTGTATGTTTCTTTTATGTTGTTTGTGGATTTAGGAGCAAAGTGAAGGTTATTCTGCTGTGCTTATGTGTAAGTTTTAGAGTAACAAGTGTTAAAAGTTAGTGTGGTTCAGCAGTAGATGTCTTTTGCTTAGATCCAGAATTGCAAAAGCATACACATTCAACAGTTTCTCGTTTGTTAATAAGCTCTATTAAATTTTTTAATTCTGTGGTGTGAGCAGTGATTGGTTCCAGAATTTGCTTTGAAATCTGTGGAAGAACAGAAGAACTTAGGTACTACCATGAGGACCCAAAGCATGTAAGCACAGTTAGAGTAAACAGAACAGCTGGCACCACATGAGAGTTGAGCCATGGTAAGCTGTTGATGAGCAGCCCTCTTAGCTTTTCTCTAGGATTTTAATATTTTAAAAACCCTTTACTTGAACATCATGGTGTAGATTTTAATCAGACATTTGGTTTGGGGGTGTAGTTTCATATTTCTCACTTCTAAGATGCAGTAGTTTCCTTAATATAGTGACCTCTTAATTACAGCAATATAGTTGCCCCTTTTCAGGTGGTATTTTGATGCAGGTAGTATCTAATGGCCTAAAGTTAACTCCGTTGTTTTTGTATTTATCATGTAGGCTATTCTTTAAATGGATATCTGCTTGGGAGAAGGCAAGGACACAGAACATATAGACTAAACAAAACCCAGTATCAAATATAATAACAATGTGAGCTGCATCAGAGTTATAGCTGTAGTTACATGTTGGTTGGTGCTGACCTGGTGAAGACCATGTTGAGGCTAAAGTAAATTTCAGACTGGCTTATACTGAATTAGACTTTATGTCAAGGAGACAGTTATTGAAATTGCTGTAAAAAAATCCTACTCTAAATGGGGAGTTTACAGAAAACCTCTGGAAGTTTGTTAAAACACAACTGGTTGGGTTTTTTATTTTTAGTAATCCTTTTCCAGTAATTCAGGTGTTGAAATTATCATCTCCTGCTCTTTCAGTGTAGAGATTGGTGAAAGTGTGAGAGGGGAAGATGTGTATATTATCCAGAGTGGCTGTGGAGAAATAAATGACAACTTAATGGAACTACTCATCATGATCAATGCCTGCAAGATTGCATCATCCTCCAGAGTGACTGCTGTAATTCCATGTTTTCCATATGCCAGGCAAGATAAGAAAGACAAGGTAAGTAAGAATGGTGTCATTTTGGAAGGCTTTGTTATGCTTGCTCACTTGAAATTTTTGGAGGTTAATAATTTTCATAAATATTTAAGCGATTTGAAAGATTTTATTTTTTCCCCCAATCCTTTTCTCTTGGTAAAATGTTCAGTTATTTTATCTACAAATGAATGAAGTGAGACAATAAATTACTTTTTTCCTTGTGTTTTGATAATTGACATGCCTTCAGTTTGCAAAACTGGCTATATTCTATGTATGTGGTATATTGCAGAGTACTTTGCTAGCAAACCCCATCTTGTGGGATTGTTTATCCTGCTTTTTCAAAGTTTTTTGGTTTTTTTAATCCCTGTTTAGACACTACACCCTTTAAACCGTTTTAATTGCATGGAATTAAATCCTAGATTTGAACTGCTGTAACCATTATGTAGGTAGATTTTACCCTATATGGTTAAACAAAGCAAAATGGAAGGAGCTGATAAAATCTGCAGTGCATAATAGTAATTAATAAAAACATTATTTTATGCTGCCATACAGATTTAAATAAAGTTCTTATATCTGTAATGATTATTTTGATTTATGAAAACAAAAAATTATATGGAAACCCCATAAATACTCTACTGATTTTAGTGCCATTTTCCTAAATTTGATCTGTCATAACTGATGAATATATCAGTTCAGCCAAGGTGATAACACAGTAACAAACCCTCTGTGGGAAGTGAGACTGATTAAAAAAAAACACAGAACTAGATGTTCTATCTCTACTATATATACAAAAAACCC
Source organism: Climacteris rufus (assembly GCA_013398175.1). Classification (NCBI taxonomy): domain Eukaryota; kingdom Metazoa; phylum Chordata; class Aves; order Passeriformes; family Climacteridae; genus Climacteris; species Climacteris rufus. The sequence goes on from VZRZ01000585.1 coordinate 466,887, forward strand.
ACTTTGGTAGATTATGTGAATGGTACTTTTACCTAAACTCACTTGAAAAGAAGTAATAAGAAATGTGAATTAGGCTTTAAAGATTGGATTTGCAATGGTTGTATTTTTGGAAAATTACCTCTCTCCTTTAATTCATGTAAATGCACTGCCCCTTCCCTTTTGCTTTGGGCATCCAGTAAACCATTCTGAAAGCCTTCTCTTGTTTTTTTTTGTATTCTTTTATATAAAAAACATTACAGGACTGAAGTAATCAAGAAGCTAAAAGTAGTAGCAGTTATTACAAAATATGTAATGCTCAGCCTGTAATGTCTAAGAGCAAAACTAAAAAAAGTTATTTTCTGCTATATTAATTCTTTAAGTGCAGGCTCTGTAATACCATACTAATACTGTGAAGGTCTACTTGTTATACTTCCAAAAATGGAATTCAGGCATTAAAAAGTAATACCTTGTTCTTCGCCTACATCTCTTGGTACTTCATTTTTACTGTGTTTTGTATTGAGTGATGCTTTCCCTTGACCAGGAGAAGTGAAATATTTTACATCAAAAGACCTTGAAAGGGAACCAATAAGCATTTTATTGAAAAGAAAGGAAAGCATCTCACTGTGTTTTGATTTCCCAGTTCATATTGGAAAGTTCTGCTGTACTATCCTTTGTATGTGGGGAAAGGATGAGTATGTTCCAAATTTTCCATGCATCTAAATTGTCTTGTCAAGGGTAACCAAATCCCATGTGGCAGACTTTCAGAACCATTTTAACCCCTTAGTGTGACACAGCAGCCATTCAGGAGCATTTTGTATTTTGGAAATGCCATCTGAATATGGATAGCCTGGGAAAATGATTTTGATTGAGAGATTTTGAGATTTTTTTTTCCAGACTGTTCTCTGTGTCAATGAGTTCTGCAGTTGTAGGCGAAATATTTTTTTTTGCTTGCAGGTTTTTTTCCCCCCCTCTCTGTTTTGTAACTGAGAAAATGTTTGCCATCTTTGGAAATTAACCTTGGTAGTTGACCTCCATGTTGCAAAATAGGCTATAATATAGCTGCCAACATTGGGCAGCTTATTGACAGGGACATCTCCCCTCCTGGTGTTGGATTGCATCAGATCACTTGGTCTTTGACCCACGATGAGTGCACAAGCTTTGTGTGCTGCCTGAAGTGTCAGTGAAGTGCCAGCCATTTTCTTCCTATGACTGTACACTTATTTTCTTCTATGGTGAAAGACGTTGCTGTAGTTTGCTTGACTATGAACTGAAGCAGTGTAATCTTTACTAGATGGATGCTGTTGTCTAGTTTGAATGTAAGTTATTGACTTTAATTTATAAGAACTACATAAACTGAGCCCTAGCTGCTTAAAACAACCATGTATTCATCATACCTCTGGTGCAGTTATGATTCCTGAGAACAGTGAAAGTGCTTTTGATTTGTTTATGTAAGGAAAGGCCTTGCAGTAAAAATCTCACTCTGAACAAGCTAATCTACCCTGAAAATTTTAGCACCAAACCTGGACTATCTTTAAATGAGAAACAGATTTTAAAAAAAAGCTTACTGAGAATCATAGGAAAGTCAGTAAATTAATTTAGACTCAATCAGGTGCTGCCCTAAACTAAAATATTTCTGATGCACAAGCTAGCTAACTTAAAAATAGCTCAGGTGTATCTGTGCTTTAACCATAACTGCACTTCTGCACTCTAATTGTGCTAACCTTCCAAGCTCTGGGCAGGACACATTTATGTAGGATGCCACAGAGATGCCTTTGAGTTAAGGTAGGAGTACAGTGACAGGTGAGTTTGGTGTTCTACAGCTCATGTAACTTTGTCTTTTTGATTTGTAGAAGGGGTCCGTGGAGCGTTGGGTAGGTATCTTTTTTTTTTTTTTTTTAAATCTAACACTATGCATTTCCATTAATATGGCCTTAAAGGGTGAAACTTACTGGGTTACACTATGTATAACTAGGAACATTTTCAGTTTCACTTCTTGATTTCAGTTGTGTTTCACCTAGGCCATGACAGTAATCCTGTGGAATAATTTGCTACAAGAAAACTCCTAGATTCCAGTTAAAAATTTATTTGGACATTCAAGATAATGGCTGTCAACTTCTGAGGCTTCAAAGCATATCTCATTTTTGAAATGATAAATTTGGGTGATCCATTAGTGAACATTCAGTATCCATACGCTTCACAACTGGCTTTCTTGGAAGTGAAAGTTCCAGTTATAAATCTTTGGGTTTCTTTGATTTCTTTTTTTTTTCTGTTCAGCATGCATGTGATGAATGTTGAGCAAGACAATGCAATGTTCTAAGATGCTTAAAGGCAACAGAGCTTTGATCTTGATGGACAACTTTTACTTTCAGCTGTGTGTCCTTTGCACAGTTTCTCTTGTGAATTTGTTTGTGTTAGCTTTGTGGATTCCCCCTGCCACTGGTAATTCAAGTGATTTTTTTTACAATTTAGTTTCTGTACATAACCTAATGCTGCATTTCACACTAATAACTCTGAAAATAATCTAAAATTCCATCAAAGAATTGAACAATGAATACTGTGAATCTGTGCTCTTACCTCTCTCACCAGAAGCAAACCTTACAAACTATGTTATGAAGAAAATCTTGAGTTTTCATCTACCTTTGTCATCCAAGTTTCTGAATAATGAGGCCAGGTTATCTGAAGTTCTCATAAATATAATTTCTTTGCTTTTAAAATAGTTTTCAATTTGGATCATATTTTAGCACAAAACTTAATTTCTATGCAAGCATCCTTTTGAATGTGTCATGTGGGTTTTCTTTTAATGCACAATTTTGTGTAAAGGAAAATGTCAGCTGCAAACTTCTTTTGTCTTAATCTCCTATTAGCCCATTCTTGAGAAACAGGCATCTTTCCTTCCAAGAGCCTCTGTCCACCAACATGTAGGCAATCTGTGATGTGTGCATATCTGCTAAAACAAGTTACCTAGTGGTAAAACTTCAAGTTCTTCCTTCTGGGAAGGCAGCCTGCAAGGCCAGCAGCTGAAAGAAGTACCAACTGGTAACGTATGCATTAGTGTGTGATGCAGGAAACGATTTTGTTTGGGGTTTCTTTTTGTGATGGTGGCACTCATGATACTGATACAGTAGACAAACTGAGTGATATTCACATTAAACAAAAATGGGAAAAAATAGACAAAATTCAGTGTGCTGGGTGGAGTAGAAATGGCAAACCCCACTCTGAGAAGAATGTCATTTGCTTTTAGCTGCTATCCTGAACTAGTAACTGGTTTCTACCAGTGGGGGTGGTTCTGGTTTGCCATTTTCTTTTCATTTCTCTGCCATTTGAGCTGACTCACCTGGCTGTTGGTCCAGATAAGTCTGGTATACAGCACAAGGGAAGTGTTGAACCTGGAAAGATAGGATAGTAAAAGCAGGAGAGCAAACTTCTCATTTCAGCATCACCTGTTAGTCGGGTTTAGTGGAAGCATTAAACTAGATCTTTGCAAAGAGCTGGTAAGAGAACACTGTGATAGAATGAATAGAATAGATACTAAATATTTCTTTTGTTAGATGTTGACAGAGATTTGAGAGTATTTTGAAGTCCAGCTAAAAAATGTGAGATGCTAAGATGAGCTGAAGTGATCAGGAATTCAAATAGCATGAACAAAAATTTGCTACTATTAATAAAAATATCCAGAAAGCTTTGAACAACTTATAGAACTGTACTTAAATGAAGAGCAGCATTGTCCTCAGTAAGTGGAAAATCAACTGTGCTGAAGCACTAATGATGATAAACTCTGAATTGCAGAGATCTGGGGAATTGCTGGCTGATGCATCTGCCTTCTGTGTATCTTACACAGACCAAATGATGTTCTGTGAAACACAAAACCCAAAAGGGATGGTGTTCAAAATGAGGAATTTCAGTAATGATGGTGATAAACTTGATCTAGCCATAAAACAGACTGCAATGTCTCAGTTTCTGTTCTGGAAGTATGTTGTCAATCTGCAGATTGAAAGAGAGAAATGCCAAGTTTCCACCTAAAATAGCAAAAGTTTTGAGGAAAATACTGGCTTCTTGGTAGGACGCAGATGGAAAAGCATCCAGGTTAAATGAGCAGTGATTCAGCTCATTGTTACTTTGCCCTTGAGCATCATGAAAGGAAAGCAGAGATTCTCTGTAATTGTGTGTGGGGGGTGGAAGGGGAGGATGTTCCTGGGAGGTGAAAGGAGACTTTGATAAAGAGATCTAGCAGGAGAGAATAGTGTGCCAGCAGAAAACAGTCTTACATTGAGCTGGAAACTCTGGCTTGCAGTTCTGCCTTCATGCTAATGTTACTGCCAGCTGTTAGCCTTATTTAAAGATTAGGAAAAAGAAAGCAGGAGGTTTTGTTTAGTATTTCTGTTAGAGAAAGCTGTCTAGGGCAATATAGATTTTTACAGAGCTTAAAAAAATATGAAAAAACTTTGGAGTTGCTCAAAAAAAAAAAAAAAGGAAAGGTAAGGTATCCTCCAGTCATGGTTTCCATCTTTTTCTGTCTTGTTTTTTTTTTCTTCTTTTTTTTTGCTTGTTTGTTCTGCGTCCTTGATGCTTTTTAAAAGCTCTTGATATTGGCATTAACTTTGCTAATAAGATTTTTATTATTCTTTTGTTCTTTCTATTTTGGATGGGGTTTTTTTTCACCCCTCTGTCCCTTTTGGAAATTCTAGACTCCTAATTGCATCCAGGAATTAAACCTAAATTAACAAAAAAACAATAAATAAATAGGTCAGGGTAGAAAACCCCTGCCAAAAAGGATCTGCTACAAGCTTTACTGTGTCATGAAGAAATGCTTGATACTAACATTGTTTTAAAGCCGTGATCTCAAAAGTTGGGTTCATTTTGCCTTTGATCTTTGGTCTTGATTTTTTGAACAAAAAGATTTGATTTAGAGTTGGGTGTTTAGAGAAATGGAGATTGTCTTTCTACTATAGAAAAGGTAGCTGAAACTTTTAAGTAGAAGAATTGGAAAACTATATCCCCAATTCCCAAATTTTATCTCTTTTTAACGTATTATTAGGCAGACTGTGCAATCTGATTTAGATATTTCTAAATTCTTTACGAAGTTTCAAAACCCTAGTAGCAAGATTGACAGGCTAATTTGGCTAAAGTTCTGGAGCTTTTCATGTCTAGATTCTAAACATTGTAAAGGAAAAACAGTAAAAGTAACTAATCTTCTAACTCCTTGCATCTGGTTGAAATATTTTTAAAATGTAAACATTTGTGCTTTATTCCTCAGAGCCGTGCACCAATCTCTGCAAAGCTTGTTGCCAACATGCTCTCGGTTGCAGGAGCTGACCACATCATCACCATGGACTTGCATGCTTCTCAGATCCAGGTACCTCTTGGTTCTTGCTAGTGGTGCTTAGAAGCTCTACTGAATTAATGTGACAAGCTAAAAGTAATTCTCTGGTTTTTTCTCATTATTTTGAAAGGCTATGTACAGAACGCTCAGGGTTCAGGGAAAGTTTTGCTACCTGTTTCTAATTAAATTGCCTTTTAGAAAGAGACCATTTTATGGGGTGATTTTGCAGTTACTTCAAATATTTGTGCATTGGAGTCTTCGGTAGAATTTGCCAAGTCTGATGTAAGAGCTTCCAGAACATAAAATACACTGGCTTAGGGCAGTTCCTCTTAATCTCAGCCTTGTTGGGGCTTATAGTGTTGCCCTAGGTAGATTTTTGTTGTTGACAGCCAAAGGTACAATATTCTCTTAAAAGAAGTGGAGATGGAGCTTGGAAACCCTTATCTGGCTTACTGCTGAATCCAGCAAATCACAAAACCTTTTCCTCAGACACAGAACAGACATCATTTGTCATTCTCATGTGTAGCTCATTTTAAGAGAACTTTTTATAGAAAATACCATATCTTCCAGTTCTGGCACTCCATTTAATCAGAATTTCTTATCATGCTAGATGACTGTCACATTAATAAAAAGGTCTAATGCGGATTTCTTGTCTTTACAACTTGCACAAAGATTCCATTTTAGCTTGAGTCCTCCCCATGTTGAAATACTGCTGTTCATGTCAAGCAATTAAAATTTATGGAAACTGAATTTTTTGAGAGCTTTTCACTAGCATGAATTTACATGAGTGCCTGAAGGTGACCATCTTTTCTGATTTTTATATCAATTGAGAACATCTGTTTTCTGTTTCACTACTCTTGGGTGATATTTTTAGAGACCTTAATGTTTGGTTGACTTCAGCAACATTTGACAGTAGTATCAGAGGCAGAATTAGGCCAGTGTAAAAAACTAATTGAAGTTCTATCATTCATGAAAGGCAAAGGCTTGATTCTTTCCTTTTGTTCCAGGTACGATACAAACACATATTCATGAAACTCTTTCTCTTTTGGACTAGGGTTTCTTTGACATTCCAGTAGATAATCTGTATGCAGAACCTGCAGTCCTGCAGTGGATTAAAGAGAACATTCCCGAGTGGAGAAACTGTATCATAGTCTCACCTGATGCAGGTGGTGCAAAAAGGTATTATACACGCCTAAAACGATGAGATTTGCATAAAGTTAGTGGTTAATGATCTAGTTTGTCTAGTCTTCTATTTCCTCTATGAATTGTGCAAGATATAGAGTACATCACTGATGAATCCAACTGCATCATAAAAACAGAAAATTGGTCCTTCCAACGTTGTTCATGGGTGAAAACATTCAGGAGCTTTCTACACTCTAAAGAAGATATTTTTCTCTCTCCCTGGATATGGCCTCATTAGCTGAATCCCTCCACAGGAGGGAAGAGATTTTTCCTGCTGCTTGCTTCTTTAGTCCAGTTGCTGCATCTCTTCCTGCTTCGCTCTGGAATTGCCTAAACTTCCCTTCCCTGTCAAAGCATATGGCCATTCCCACTGTGCCTGCTGGCCCTTAGGTAAGAGCTTGCTTGACTTGTATTTCTTTTTGCTTTATATTCTTGCATTCCGGATGTAAACCTATTGACCCCAAGTTTTGCACTTGGTATTAGAAAGAATTTTGTTTGAATTAAGTGGCAAAGGTAAAAATAGAAGACTTAGTTCATTGGAGTCTTACTTCATTCATAGCACGTGTTACTCATTTAGCAGACTCTTTTATTTGGTATCAATTGGGTATAAACCAATGCCAAAGCTCAGAAGCACGCTGGCTGGTGAGGTCATAAAGCATGCCATTGAGGCAAAATGCTTATTCTCAGGTTTTATTGCTCATGCTGCTGCTGCAGAGGGAACAAAGACAAATGAAGTAACAATCCTGTAAGCCCATAGCAATTTAAATGTCTGAAATGTAGTATGGGGAAAAATATGAAAGATTGTAATTTGATTTTAATGGAATTCTTTGGGTCTGTTGTGAGTGTTCATGTTGTAATGATTATTAGGGAAATAAGACTGAGTAGAACTCCTAGTTGTTGCTTTGTAGATTAATCAAGTTAAGGATGTGAAGAATGTAGAAAACATTCTAAAAGGTCATTAGTCAGTTAAAATTCTTTGTTCTTACCTGGAGACTTATTTTTGCAGTTTCTTTTTCTTTTTGCTTTGGTTGTTTTTTTGGTTTTTTTTAATGCAGTCTTTGCTTAGTCAAGTCATCAGACAGCATTTTCCCCCCTACCAAATATTTGTGCATTATCAAGTTAATCATAAGGGTTTATTTTTTGAGGCTCACTCTCACTGTAAATAATATAGACAGATACAGTCTATCTTTAATATCCTTCTGTTGTAATGCAACCAAGCATTTGCTGGTGAAGTAGGGGTAGATGTTGCTTTCAATAAATTCATAGCTTCTCCTTCACCTCCAGTAATGTAATGTAAAGAAAGTAATTTGGCTTTTCCATCCAAAATATGTAGGATGTCAAAATAAAACCTAATGAATAGTGAATAGAATGTGAAAATAGACTGTGAATTATCTTTAAATTTAAATCTGTAAGCATTAATTTAAAAAGTCCAAGTCCTTGCACTTATTTAAAATATTTGAATTCTTTTTTTTCTTACCATTTGCTTGTTTTTTCTGCAGTTTATTAAATGTTGAGGCTGAAATAAGGCATGCAAATTCTATTGATATCTAAATGCTTCTGAGGTATTGAGACTTGCTATGACATTACACTGTTCATAAAAAATGCCAAAATTTTGGGGTTTATCATCCATTTGTTGAAATACAGTAACTACCAATTCCTTTGTATTTAAGTGGTAAGGAAACAAAACTGTATTCTCAATTAATCGTGCATGTTAATAACCTTGTAAACAACATTCTAAATATATTCTAAAAAGACAGACTACAAGGTTACATCAGCATTTAGAAAAAAACATGGAATTGTTTATTCCTCTGTCTTTTTATCTAAGAACTACATTGCATTAAACAAACTGGAAAAAGCAATCAGAAGTCTGTATGTAACAGGTTTATTATAGGAAGTTTGTTCGGCCACCAGAGGTCACCCTGAAGAGTTTTAAAAGATCTTTGTCAAGCAGATGTATGCTAAGGGAATTATTAATGAAGTCAGCTACTTGATCTCTAGTCAAGTACCGTGAAAAGAATCATTAATCACTATTAACTTGTTTCGTTTTTTTCTCTTTGGCTTGGTTTCAAATCCTGCAGTGGTATTTCTCAGTTAGAAGTTCATGTTCCCCTAGGCTTCGAATTTACTTAGAATTCCCTCTACTTTAAATTACCTAGTGTGGCTAGTATTGCAGCATCTTAATAAAAGCTTCGAAACAGATGAAATGTTTTCAAAGCCAGGCACTTAATGCCATAAACCCAAAGTCAACTCAATTTAAGAATCAATTTTGGGGATATAGCTGAAGACACTCTGGTTGTATTTATTAGCAATGATTTAAGATTTTTTTTCTACCTGTGTTATTCCTTGCAAAAGTTTTTGCCATGGTAATTTGAAAGCCAGGAGACAAAAACTGTGTTTTGTGACAAATATGTATGCATGACTCTTCTTCCTGGTAAAATAGTTGTCTAAATGTGGTGTATTTCTTCCCATAACTTAGGGTTACTTCAATTGCTGACAGACTGAATGTGGAATTTGCTCTCATTCATAAGGAAAGAAAGAAGGCAAATGAAGTGGACAGAATGGTCTTGGTTGGTGACGTGAAGGACAGAGTAGCAATTCTCGTGGATGATATGGCTGACACATGTGGCACAATATGTCATGCAGCAGACAAGTAAGTGTTATGATGACCTGGCCCACTGTCTCACTGTGCTGTAAGCTGCAGACAGCTGATGAATGCAGTTGTCCTGAATGCCTATAACCAACCTGACCTCAGCAGCATGAAATCATTCTGACCCTAGAGTCTATAGCTGCAGTTCTGTGATCAAGCTGTGGCCTTCTTTAGAACATGAAATTGAGAAAATATTGACAGAAATATATGATCAGTATTTAGGAAGAGCATAGAATAAAAAAAATGTTGTATAACTTGAAAGGGATTTGGGCCATCTAATGTGCTTTACAGTTCCAAAGCAGAAACAACAGATCAAAAATCATTCTCTCCTTGAACCTCATCATGAAGCCTTTCCACTCTCCTTAGGCAATCTTTCACAAAGCTTTACTGGATTTAATACTGTAAAGTATTTTCTCCATAGTGTTCAGTGCAAATGTAATATGTGCATCTTAATGTATAAAATTACTTGTCCTTTTCATTTGGAGTTGTGAGAATAAGTTTTCCTGTCTCTTGTCTGAAGTTAGGTGAAGGGTTCTCATTTCTCTCTAGACTTGGGAAACTTCAGTTTGTTCAGTCTTTCCACAAGGTAGACTTCTGCTCGGTTGTGATGCCTTCTGGATTCCTTCCACCTGGTCCTCTTCTTGAAGTGGAGCTGGTGACTGTAGATCTGCTACCTTAACTAAGGCTCTAGCAGTGCTAAGTAGAAAAGATTATTATGATTTTCCAGCTGGCTTTCTGCTGGTGCATTTCAGGTTAGGAGCAGGGCTGACTCATGTTCCTCTAGTTCTCAACCAGCACGCACAGGTCCTTTTCCACCAGGCAGCTTTCCAGGCACTCTTCCCCAAACCTTCCTGGGGTAGCATTTCACAGGGTTGTTGTGACCAAAGAGCAGGACCCAGTGCTTGGCCTTACTGAACCTCATGCCGTTGGCCTGGGCCCACTGATCCAGCCTGTCCAGGTCCCTCTGCAGAGCCTTCCTGCCCTCGGGCAGGTCAGCACTCCCACCCGACTCGGGGTTATCTGCAAACTGAAATGAGGGTGCCCTCAGTCCCCTTGCCCAGATCATTGATAAAGATGTCAAATGGGATTGGCCCTGGGGGTACCCCACTAGTGACTGAGTGCCAACTGGATATAACTCCATTCATACCACTTTCTGGGCCCAGCCATCCAACCCGATGTTACCCAGTGGAAAGTATACCTGCCCAAGCTACAAGCCACAAATTCTTACAGGAGGCTGCTGTGGGAAATGGTATGAGAGGAACGGGGTGACGTTTAAGTGAGCTAGACGTTGTTCTTGGTGGTTTGAGGTAAAGATAATCCCATTAGTATACAGTCTTTAGTTGCAAACTTGCTGTTTGCACCTAGATAAAGGATGTCAAAAACTCATGGTAGAGGGATTCATATAGTATTGTGTTTCTTTTCACTTTCATGGAAATTTGATGAAATTTTGCAGAGAGGTGTAGTTGTTTGCTATCTGCATTCTAATCTGCATCACACCTCAAAGTGTTCTTCTAGTTTGTGCCCTTTGCAGGGCACAAAAAATCACAGGTTGCCCAGCGCATACTCCTGTGCACAGAGGAACTTAATTCCTGTCAAAAAGAAGGCCTTTATTTATTTTCTGTTTTGAAAGAGGCACTCTTTATTTACCTACAATACATTTCTAGAGACCAAATTCTAAAACTGTCAGTCACCTTCAATGTATCTGCAGTGTTCACTAAGAAAGATGCTTGAGCGATACTGCCTTGTATCATGTTCTTGGCATGAGATAGTGCTTTTCATTAATGTCAAATCCAGGTGGGATGTACTTTCTATTTAATTAGACTTGCTCACCAAAATACTTCTTAGAACTCTTTTTATCTCAGCAACCTAGATGTATATCAAGCAGATGAACTAAGCAATATATTTTCAGATACAGCAGATCAACTTGCTTAAGTACAAACTCAAGTACACACACTTGGTACACACTCACCCTGTTGTAATGCATGCTCCTTGTAGGCTGCAGCTACTAAATGTATTGCTGAGAATGACCAGAAAACTTTGATTCTGTTAAGTCATTTATAATGAGATGACATTTCTGTGGTTTTGTCTGGTTTTTTTCTCTCATATGCTTCCTCCTGTGCCTTTGTGATAAAATGCCATTCCTTGGGGCCTCTGTTTCTAAGACTAGAAAAGCAGGTAGGAGATAGCTGAGCATCTGGAGGCATTGAGGGCACTAGAAACTAACTAAATTGGGATGTTTTGACTCATTCACAAGGTGTTTTAGTTCTTTGATTTATACTTTTTTTTCTCCTCATGCATTACTTCACTGTGTGCTTGGATCAGCAGCATGTCTTCCCACAACCTTGAAGTAAGCTAGGCTTTTAATCACTGACATTTCTTGTTCCTCAGAAACTCCTTCCAAGCAGAACTGTTTGAATTGCAAATGAAAATAAAGGTGGACAATAATGGAGGCACAATAGAATTGTGAATACTGCCATCCAACCTACTTAATTTTTTGCCTGGTTAAGATAGAAAGCTTGTACTGGCATTCATTTTTATGTTGTGCTGATATGGTCAAACGTGCAGCATTTTAGATTAGTATCACTGCTGGAAATGAGAATTTTTTAATTATAATTTTTATTGGGGGATTTTTTGAGACAATTCAAACCTTCTCAGATTATATAAATACTTGAATTATTTTGTAGATATTTGGTACGTAGGACATTGTAAGTAAAATACATTTTAGTGAGTTGTATCCAGCTGCATCTATAGCCATACATGTAAAAATGCATCACAGCATACTATTTGGGTGTGTTCTACAGGTTAATGTCTGCTGGAGCTACTAAAGTTTATGCCATTCTGACTCATGGCATCTTTTCTGGTCCTGCCTTGTCCCGGATTAATAATGCATCGTTTGAGGCTGTTGTGGTAACTAATACAATCCCCCAAGAGGAGAAAATGAAACATTGCCCAAAAATACAGGTATAATGGTATTTTTGTGTCATTTCTTTAAACTCAGGATTTGTATTTTACTGGTTACTGGTGCTAAAATTTGTGCCTTGAGAGGAAATAAATATCCTTAAATACATTTTTTGCAAAACATTTTGTTAAAACATGCCAAAGAACTGTTTTAAGGGAATTCCGGTAATACAAGAGAGCACTGCAAAATATTTGGTATTTGCCACACCTTAAGTATGCTGGACTGTGAAAGAGTGAAAAATGTAAAAATGACTGGTTTTTTCCCTTTTTTAAAATCAGTATTATATTTAATTTAATAATACAATATTTGCATGTAGGAACTTAGTTATGCTGTTGCAGAGGCCACAGAAATCTTAGATGAGTGTTTTTTCTTGAAAAACGTTCATGGGATTGTTCTCAGAAGTCATGTGTCCCATTTGGAGGTTTTTCTTAGTATAGAGTGTAGAAAAGTGTAAAAGACTGGGGTCTTAAATTCATTATTTGATTTTTTAAAGGTTAACATTTATTTGTATTTACTGAAACAAGGCAAGCACTTATAAAAGTGTACTTCCTTTAAACTGTATTTGTGTCAAGCAGACACTGCCATCTGATGGCAAGAATAGTGGGGCTTTTTGGCAGCATGCCCTTTGTCAGAAGTCTTCAACAATATGACTGTTCAGTGATCCTAGCTTTCTTACTCAATTTGTGAGTTCTTACTTGCTATTATTGCAGTTCTTATGGATATGTTCAATACCTAAAAAGCAAAAAGTTATACTACTTCTTAGAAATAAAAGACAGCACAAAGGTAAATGGAGTATTTGTTTATATGTTTATAAATTGCATAGTTTATTGCTGTTGGCATGCCATAAAATTTCATCTTTATTTTTCTTTCAGTTTATTGACATTTCTATGATCCTGGCAGAGGCAATTCGAAGAACACACAATGGTGAATCTGTGTCTTACCTGTTCAGTCATGTCCCCTTGTAACTGCAGGGGATTACACTGCATCTTTGCAAAGGTCTCTTAAGCTAGCACTGTTTTTAACAAAGCACATCAACCATAAGAAATTAGTATCTTTGTACAATTTGAGAGCTTGTATGTTTAATTATTATATTTGTCTTGTAATTACCATTTGTTCTTTGTAAATGGGCAATAAATCTCCATCCTGCCTTGAGAGTCCTGGAAGTCTTATGTGTTGTGTAAGTTCTTTTATATGCCTGCTCCCACTTTTTGCTAAACTGCTGCTGCATCAGATCCATTTTTCTATAGAGAACAACAAACTGTTCACAGAACTTAACGGGATGTAGACATGAAAGATCATTTTTCTGTGTTAAGCTGAATGCTCCAGACTTGAGTATCTTGTCTCTATTAATCTGTTGGCCAAGCAGCTGGGGTTTTTTGTTTAAGTACCATGAACAGTATTTTGTAAGGCCTAACAATGTGTAAAGGTCATGTTGATTTTAAGGAACTGCTGACATATACATATTATTACCTGTTTGATACACTTGATGTCCATTTTTTTCCCCACAAGATATATGGGACTGCTGTTTTCTTTTGTAAAGCTCTCATTACATTAAATTGTTTGCTTCACATCTATTCTGTACAGTTACTGTCTTCAGTTGTAAGATTAATGTTTCAATACTCCCAGGAGTATTATCATCACTTGTTTAAATAATAAGGACCAACCTTTAATCATGAACAATTTGGTTTAAATTTTATTTTTTCTCTGTAGTTTCTGACATTCCCTGATTGTGATGATAGCAATCATTTTGTAGCAGTTTTCCTGTTAATATTGTAAAGGTTTATTGTGCCAAGTCCAAACAGAAAATTTAAACACACTTACACAGACTGGTCTGTACCAACATCTATGGGGTTGAAAAGTATCTGAAAATACTGGGCTTTTTCAAACTGCACAGTCAATGGATCTTCTTCAAGTTCCTCTTACAAAATGCCACAGTGCTTGACTGTGCAGCCAGTGAACTGTGGTACACTAAATAATCTTGAAAGCTTTAACATTAGAGAATTAAAATCATTATGAAAACAGTTTTGCCTGTTGTATGATAGCAAAGTTATAATTTAGTGTGGGTAATGCAGTCAGTAATGGATTTGGGGTGGGGCTAAAAATTGCAAATTTGTAATTAGGTATTTGAATCGTACTATGAACTGTTTTCAGTCTTTCTGTTAGAAGAGTAATGTTTATTAAAATACCATTCTTGCACCTAGATCACGAGCTCCAGTTTCCTACCAGAAATTGCAGTTTTTAATTACAAAAGCCTTGCCATACCTGAGAGATGCTTCCTTCCTACAGAGCTGCATGAAATATAGCCTTCCATCCTAACTTGCTTATTTGGGGATATATTTATAATAATACAACGATGTATTATAAAATGAATTTTTCCATTCCAGCTAAGACAGTCTTCAGAAAGTCTATTTATTTTGTTTCTCTGAGACTAAATCTATTTGGTCTTTATTTTTTCTCCCCAGTAATTTTCTATTGCTTCTGTGAAACTTTTTTCTACATGAAAATGAGTAAAACAATTTTCATCTGTACTACTTTCAGTGATGAATACAGAAATAGGGTATATAAATTATTGTGATGAGAATTCAGTTCAGCCATTAGTTCTCAGAGAAAAACCTCATTAACTTTGAATTTTCAGAACTGTAACAGTGGAAATGAATTTACAGTATTGTTTTATTTGGTAAAGAAATTTCTTAAATGTAAGATTACTTAACCCACATTACTTTGGGGTTAGGCTGTTAACCCCCAGGTCTGAGGCCACATAATTATACCAAAGTTTACACCTGAGTACTACACATAAAGCATACAAGATGGTTAATGCGTGGTATCAATTCAGTTGCTTTATAAAGATGATCTTTGTTCCAAATAAAATGCTGAATTGTTTGCCTTCCCTGTGCACAAGTACTGTGAGTAAAACTTCAAAATTACTTGTGCCGAGAGATTGCGTGTGCTTCTCTTCTTTTGAAACTGTTTTTGGAGAGCATGTCATGCACAGGTCAAGTAGGGAAAACTGTAGGCATTGACTCTCATGCAAACCTTGCTTGTAAATCATGCTCCACCTATCTGGGACACAAGGATGAACTCTTAATCACACCAGACTGGTAAATATCTTCATCATAAGATCATCCTTCTCCTCCTTTTCGTGGTCTGACAGAAGGGGCACAATGTTTAAATTTCCTTGGCACTCTGAGTGACATTTCATGGGCAGTTGAAGTTTGTGTTTCTCAGATTGTTGTAAGCAAACCCACTCAACTGCATTCAACAGGATGAGATGGGGGAAGGAGCAGAAAGAAAATTGCAGAACTAATCTTACTGTATGTGCTGCATTTTGTGCATCCAGAATGCTTATGAAGAGTTACAGGTGACTTCCAATGGCACTGTGAAAACTGCCTCATTTTGACGGAATTAAAAGCCATGGAAACAGACAATGGTAAGGTGTTTGGTGTTTAATGCTCTGCACTTTGCGGTCCCTGCCTGGATTCTGGTCTGAAGATCAGATGACAAATCAGCCTGGTGGGAAACATTTCTATCTCAGCAGCATTCTTTTGAAATAATGGAAAAAATACCCCACTGCACAGCAGAAATTGGAGGCGTTAGCTCATATTTGTCTGTAAACCTTATTTTGACTGGTTCCACTGCCCTAGTGTGAGTACACATTTTTGGCTTTCTTGTCAGAGTACTTGATGTTTGCAACCTTGCTGGAAGCTCTTGTCATACACTCCAGGGGTTTTAAGTGTCAAATGCTCAGAGCCTGTTGCTGAGGCGATGGGCTGTGGGAAGTGAAAGCTGAGCGTGTTTTCACTGCACAGGTCCCTCTCTCAGTTGTTTGTCAGGTGTCTGTTGTCAATGCTGGTGCTCTGTGCTCTCTCGTGTGTTGTGGGGTGGCTGCTCCTGTCTGGCAGTCAAGCCCCCACCCATCCAGGCTGGGAAGAGCAGTGGGAGGGTGGGTTGAGAGCAGCTCTTGGCTAGAGATAAAGCCAGGCTAATAAGATTAAAACAAAAGGCAAATGATGCCAAAGTGATCACTCAGCACCTCCTGCCAGCAGACCAGTGCCCAGCTGGCCTCTGAGTGATGGCTGCTTTAGCTAAGTGCACATCCCACCGCTGCACCCCCGTTTTATTGCTGGCCATGGAACCACAATGGCATGGGTTATGCTCTTGGTCAGCTGGCATCTGTAATTATGGTTGTGCCCCCTCCCAGACTCTCGCTCACCGCCAGCCTGCTCAGCAGTGTGAGAAGCGGAGAAGGCCTCGAGGCCCGGAAAGTTCTCCAGCAGGCAGAATGCTAATGTTGTGTTATCATTATTGTTATGGTTATTTGGTCACCAAACTACACCAGAGCTCCACAGGGCTGCTGTGGGGAAAATGGGGTCCATCCTGGCCAGACCCGGTGTGGCTGTTGTGAGTGACAAATGAGGTGTGTTTGTGGATGCTCATCACTCCAGGCCCATGCTGTTCTGTAGTTGTAAGAAAATGTAAAAGGGGAAGGAGATCGAAAGATATTGACAAGAGTAAGTAACTGAGCTCAGGAGCTAACTCTCTTCTTGTTTTATGACTTGTAAACTGATAGAGATCCCCACCTCACTAAAATGTCCTTTCAGGCAGGTTTAGAGAGTAATAATGGCCCTCCTCAGCCCCTTTTTTCTCCAGGCTCAGCAATCCCAGGTCACTTAGCTGCTCCTCATTGGACCTGTGCTCCATGAAACATGAAAAAAGGCTAGCAATGTAATCACTAAGAAGCAGGATTTGAGGATATCCATCTCACAAGTGCCAAAACTCCTCTGAACCCACCAGTTTTATGATTTGCCAGCAGTTTCTGCATTAGCATGCACCATCACTTCCAACATTACTGCCTTGGCACTTCTCCTCCTCATCATCCCCCAGAGAAAGGAAGGAATGATATCTGTGGCTGCTCTTCTCTGCCCCTTAGGAAGGGGCAAACAGAAGGGGTGTAGTTGCATTGCTGAGCCTGGAGAGCTTGGAAAAGAACTCCATCTTATGTCAGGTATTTCTGGATGCCTTCTGCCTCCCTTGAATGTAACTGGCTTTCAAAAACAGGAGTGCTGGGCGCCTTTGCTTTTAGCAAACAATTTTAACCTGCTGTAAATCAGTCAGTCAGCCTTGGCACTGAGGTAGCCTGGGGCAGCCTCAGCTTTCAGAACAGGCCAAGTCTATTTCTGTGCTATGAGTGGCTCCCTTGGCCATATCTCAGTGCCTTGGTCATTTTGGGTAAGGTCTTAATGCAAATCTGTCAGGGTGTCTTCTCTCACCAGAGCCCTGAGTGCTTCCTCTGCCCTTGTTGTAGGCCAATCTTCTCCACTGCTGTCTTCTGTTTATCATTTTGGTTATTTTTAGTGCCTGCAAACACATTCCCACAACTGCTATCAGCAAGGATTTTGTATTACATGAACAGATCATACATACAGAAGCTTTCAGGCTTCTGCAAGTGATTTTATCATTTCCCCAATTTTGGTATCCATTTCTCTTTTTGGATTTTTTCATACATCTGTCTACATCAGTTTGAAGAGTCAACTTATATACTTCAAAAGTAAGCAAGCTGACTGGTTTTCTTGAATAATTTCGTGGGTAAATTATGCAGTATTACACTGAACACTATATTGACCATGCATAGGAGGGGTTGTATGATCATTCTTGAAATTAATTGTTTTTTAAAACAATTTAAACAAAATAATTGTTTTTTAGACAAAAAACGTTGCTGCAAGGCTTTAGGACTCAGGTAAACTATCCAAATTTAAGATGAACACAGTGGAATCCTGATTTTGACAAATAAGATAAAGCAACTTGCTGTAAGTTTTCATTTAGAAGGTTAAGGGGAAAAAAAGGAAATGTGAATTCACCAATCTGATTACAATCCAACTTTCAACCAAACTCATAAATTAAGGATTATGGCAATTAAAGACTTCTGCTGTATTTTAAATTGTATTCTTTGCTCACAGCAGTGGCAATATACATTTGCTCTTACCAGTGGGTCCTCCCCTAACATGTGATGCAGTTGGAAGTACTTTTCTGCTTTTTGGTTACTTTCTGTTTCACAGGAGACAAAAGAGAATTTGTGCAACATCTGAGGGAAACTGAACTTTTAAAATCAGTAACTCAGGGATTCCCTGTGCCACTAAAAATCAAACTATATTCTGAAGTTCTGAACTGCTGTATATTTACTCCCATCTTTTGAAGGAAAATGTTGTATTTTGCTTCCCATATTTCATAGGTTTAGGAAAAAAAAAAAGGAGCAAAAGCATGCTCTGCGTTTCTATTAGTGTTTAGCTAAAGCTGCAGTTTCACTTTGTACAGAATTGAAACTCATGTACTCTAGAATGGCTGACAGCAAGTTCCTAGTACCTACTATAAAAAAATTATCAGCCTTATTCCAAAAGAAAATGCTAAGTGTCTGTACAGCTGTTAAAATTTCTGACGTTTATTGGTTTAGGCTGCCATAGAAATCTCCAAAGACGCTGTGCATGAAAAATTACATGGTTGGGTGACTGGACCCTGATTTAGAAAACCTACTTGTAAGCCAAGCAAGTGGACATTAAGCATCTCATGTTTTGGTGTCATGGGACATGGCTGAGTGCTTGAAGAAATCAACTTATGCAACTTTTGTCAAGTCATTCTCTTCTTTCTTAATTAGTCAAGCACATTATCTTTGCTATAAGGTCAATAATTATAAATGAGTGGAAGCTAACCTTCCTTTGTGGTGATAGAGTGTGAAATATCCAGAGTGGAATAGCTCGTGTGGTGCGTTTGCAATGGAGGTTTTCCTGCTACCAGAAGAGTGTTGAATGGCCATTAAGCACACAGAAGCGGTTTAGTGGGATTTCTGCATTAGTTATGGTAGCACCCAATGAAAACCTCAGTGCATCTTATGGGAAAAGCAAAATCCAGGTATCAGTAAAGAGCAGAAGAATCATACTTCATTGCAGTACTTTTAGTATTCAGGCAAAAAGGTGATAAATATAGTCCTAAATTAATATAATTGGGAATTAATAAGCCTTTTCCTGGGCTTTGATTGAAATGGCAATGATGCTGTACAACTTTCTTGTTTTCCTGTTTATGTCTATATAACTCAGATACTAAACACAGGAAATTTGAAAATACAGTTGCAAATTCTTTCCATGTTCATTCTTCAGGTTTCAGTCACCCGAAATGAGTTTCTCAGCTCTACCACAGTCAGAGAAATTATGAATTGCAATTTAAAATATAAAGACAAATATGTAGAGAAGGAAGACATGAAAAAACCAGAACCTCTCCCCCCCCCGGCCCCAATAAACATCCTAACCATCCAACTAGTCTGTTCTGCTAAGCATAGAGGTTTCTAAATATGATACTCTCAGACAGACACCATGTTCTGTGTAATGCTGGATTTTCATCAGCTTGTCTATCTGTGTAATTTTTAGCTTTGGCCCTTCTACACTCTCCCATACAGTTTTCAACTTGCTGTAGGCCATTTCCTATGCCAGTGCCACTATTCTTGTTATCCTGGTTTGCTTTGGTTCCTTTTCCCAAAGTCCCATTCACTTAATAGACATTTCTTCCATAGAGTATTCAACTTAGAACTGTCCGAGTTCTTGAAACTATTTGCATCAGGAATGAATGCCAAATGATAATAAATAAAAATATTGCTAAACTCCCAAACCTAAATTATTATTAGATGTTACCAGTGTTTTTGTTATTGTCATTGTTACCAATTTCTCTCTCTGTCTTGCAGTTTGCACTAGAAAGGGAGGGTGGGGGAAAGGAGGAACTTGAGCTTCTGCAAATCTTATTTTGTAGTCTGAAGTGACTACCCTTATGTAACACGTTTTCTCCTAGGTGATTGATCTTAAACTTTGTGGCCAAATGTTTTGCAATAGTCCTTTGCAATTCCCCATGGATTGGATGTAAACCTTCTTGGAGTAGTTCTTATTATAGTTCTTTATGGTGTGACACTGTATCTAGGTAAAACACAATGAAAACTGTGTTGAAAAGTAGCATAGAAAAGAGCAAATTGCAGCATATGAGAATAAAAGCACGTGGATGTATGAGCAATGCAAGAATTTGTTTAAAGGGGGAAAAATAAGAGTCAGTTACTTCTGTGGGGGGTGGAGCAGTAAAGGAGGTGCTGTTGTTTTAAGTACAAATGTTTGAGGAAGTCGGTTGCAGCAGTTGTTTCACATTCAATTATTTCTCGAGTTGCAATCAAGGTGAAGAGCAGTGATAGAGTAGTGATTTTTGCTGTTGTCTTGAGTGAGTTATGTCATATTATACTTTTGTCTGCACCTCAGCTGAACCAGTGGGAACCACTTGTATGCTGTTTTCTTCTACTCTGCTTTACAGTCTCTTCCAAAACCAAATCTGCCAGACCTGGAAGCACACAGAATATGGTATGTTAAACTTTCATTTAAAATTTGCTCTTAGATTTCTTTGACTGGAACTGTTTTGGAAGACTTTCAAGAACATATTCTGCTTTTTTCTTAATGGTCCAATTTACTGTTGTGATTAGAAGCTGCAGTGCATCATGATCAGAAAAGAAAGCATTAATTTGCCCTAATACTTATTTGTACAGTAGTGCGACAGAATGAGTAAATAATGTGTAATCTAAATGCTGTAACTTCTGAGGTGTTTATTTTTCTCTACACTTTTCTCCTGTCACAATTTAAAATACATGTGGAACCTCTACAGGAAACCTCCTTTAGAAACACCTTGCTGAACTGTTGCTGAATATTTAAAGAACAACATAAATCATTACGGGTTTGTGCACATGCCAGGTGAAATTAGTAAATTGCTTAATTTTGAACTTCTTATGAAGCCAAGTGTAGATCACAGAGAAAAGAATAGTTCACATGCATACTCTAGAGGTGTTTTCAAACAAGCCTCTCATTGCAAAGACATTGCACAAGACAGCATTGCTTCTTGCCTATATTTAATAGTATTTTTATTTGTTCCAGTGCCGTAATGGACACAAGCTTTTACTCATGCAAATAGCCAGATACAGCACCACAATGTAACTCCTTACAGTTAAAATAGCTAATGCATTAAAAATATTATCAGGAAAGGGAAGAATATACAAAGAAATGAAGCATAAAGATGATAGGAGCTAAGCTGGCACTGCACCGACACTTAGGTTCCTAAAAATACTGTAATACGTGAGAGTTCAAAACCTGAGCATTACAAAAGACTCAAAAAACTTTTCTGACTTCTTAAGAAACCTACAAACATATTCTTGAAGACTTTCAAGTCCCAGATTCACTGCACTTAATTTCAGGCACCTAAACGTGCAGTGTTAATCTCTGTTTGGTGTGTACTCAGGCAGATCTTCCTCGATCTTCAAAGCCGAGCAGTTCCTGCAGAAAGGCCTCTTTCTGTCCCTCTGTCTCTGTCTCTCTGTCTGTCTGTCTGTCTCTCTCTCTCTCCCTGCCCCTCTCTCTCCCCTCTCCCACTCTCTCTTGAATGTCAGTGCTGCTGAGGTTGATGACTGTTATTGAGGAAGATGGGTAAGCACCTAAAATTAAGGGTCTGAGTGTAGTGACTGAGTTCACATAGAAAGTTTGTGTCATCAATCTAGACTGCAATCACACCTTGCCCATATCCTGCTCTACTGTTTCAACTAAGTGGTTTAATTTGGTTTATCAAATCTTTAAACCCTGAACCTAATTAACTCTCCCTTCCTTAATTTAAAGGTAGAAAGGCTGCTGGTCTTTGATGTGCGGCAGTTGTCAGTATTTGCCTCGGTGACTGCAGGTTCTGTGCCCGTGGCTGGTTACAGCCAGCACTTCATGGTCTGCTGTGGTGTGTCTGAGATAACCAGACTGGCCCTGGTGTCCATCGGGCTGCTAAAGCAGGAAATGGAGGCAGGCAGTTGCTGGGACTTCACAGGCCATTTGGTTAGGATAGGCACTCTTTGTTTTTTATTAGTCTCATAACATCATTTACATGCATAATGTACTCTGTTCCCTGGGAAAGAAGGAAGAAAGGCAAAATATTTACAAGAACATATTGAGATTTTTCTTTGGCAGTGTCCCACTCTAAGACCTTCCATTTTCCATGTAATTTAATTGCAATGGTAGAGCCCTTCCTTCTCCTTCCCACATCCCTGACCACAGAAGTGGAGTTCCAAAGAAAAGCTAGGATGGTGGGAGGAAATGAATACGTTTTAACTTTTCCAAATTCACACACCACTTACTCTGATTATTCTTATTCATCATTTTCATGCAAGTGGTTTTCTACATCAGGAAATCAGAAAACTTAATCCTCTTGCAAGCCTTCGCCACTGAGTTTTCAACAGAGGAGTGAGGTTGTTGATTTTCGTGGGGTGTCTTGTCTTTAAACTTCTTCACCATCACCAGACACAAGCAGTTAAGGTGCTGGGCAAGGCAGCAAAATGGTCATGGCTCTTGTGCCTGTGCCACACAAGCCAGGGCTGGCAGCCCACTAGCCAGGGTTTCCTTGACACTGACTTCTGCTGAGGAACTAGCAAGTTGTGAAATATTAAAAGCTTATGGCTCTTGCCACAATAGACACATATCTATAGAGTCAGCAAGACCACAAAGATTCGATAGACAGGGAGAGTGTTTCGGAAGCTTCTTTGAATGCATGTGGGATTTTGGCTCTAGTTATTTAGTCTGATTATTAGTCTTTTATGGAACATGCCCAGTTTTAAACCTTTGATTCTCATGTTCACACCTCACATCAATACAGTGTTTTCTCATCCCTCTGCAATTACTGGGCAGTGAAAATGCAAACTGGTATTAAAACGTATGGAAATAAAGCCATTTACTGGCTTAGGTCAGCCCTACGTCCATCCCAACAATTACTAGAGAAACAATACTTTTGATAATGTTAAATTTTAGTTAGGTACTAAGTCACCTGTTAGTCAGTGCAGTTCTGAAAGTTTACACAAGCTTTTTAAGTGAGTATAGATTTTATTTATCTTGCATACACTTCGGAAAAGTCACTGTGCTCATCTACACTAATAAGCAATGGCAATCCGCTGGATGTTTAAAAACTCTTGTTTCACCTTAAAAAAAAGAACATTCACAGAGACAGACTGTAATCAACTGCCTTGTCACTTTTTCGGGAGATTTTTTTTAATACTTCATCTTTAAGAGAGTGATATTTAAATGAACACTATCTTTTTAATGATAATAAAATAAAAACAGCTTTTGAAGAAATACCAAGATATGCCATCCCGAAACTTATAATCCTCCCTGCACATCTATTCCTGAACTATGTAAGACAGTGACCCCAATTTCGCTGTATATT
>VZRZ01000586.1:0-16446 GCA_013398175.1 Climacteris rufus
TCTCCTTACCTTTTGAGGGAAGGTGGGAGGGATTTGGGGTGGGGAGAGAAAGTGTTTAAGAGAATGTTTTGCTTACTCCTTTAACTCTGTAATAAATTCACTTATCACTTTTAAGTTTTGAGCCTGTTTTAACCTGCTTAATTAGAGAGGTTTTTTCTCTCAGTAGCCTTGTCTCACCTTGGAAGAAATTCCTTTCCCCTGTCCAGCTGAGCAGAGGGAGGGGAAAGGGAAGCACCTTTTCGTGGGAACTTTGGGACGGCTCAAACCATGACAGGGTGGTAGTAGTGTAATTCTTTGTGTATTTTTTATTAAGTTTGGGTTTCCACTGTTTTAAAAATTGATTTGATTTGTTTCTACTATGCATTACCAGGTAATTCAAGGACACATATTAATTAACGTCATCCTACATAGTGTAGTCATACCTATTAGCAAGAGAAAAAAGGGTTGTGGGTGTTTTTTTAAATTCAAATTCCATGAGTCCTCTGAAATTCATTTGTCAATTAACATTTTTTATTCAGACAAAATGCTTAAGGATAAATTAAATAATATTGAGGACAAGGTGTATTCTTATCTGACAAAGTTGTGCACCCAATTAGAAATATAAATAGATCCAAATAGTGTCCTATTGGATCTAGACTTAAGTATACATAATGTTTTTCTACATGTATATTGCCTCTTGTCCATCTTGATACATTTGTGCTCGATATGAAGAGCAGAGGCAACATTTCATTTGAAAGGGAGACTGTAGCTGTTTTACCCAATTGAAGTGCAGGACATTAAAACATATTTACACTTTCAAAGTACTACATGGAGTTTTACTAACGAGCCTGCTCATCCTCCCATAGAAACAAAGGCTGGTGCTACATGTTTAAAGAAAAAAGCATCTAATCCCTGGAGGAGCACACACCTCAGGGTGATGACAGGTTAAAAGCAAAAGTAACTAGCCTTTAGGATTATGATTTTTTAATGTGAAGAAAACACATGCAACTAACACATGATACCTGGGACATGGGAAATTACTATTCTGAAGCCTATGCTATGCACCCCTTTAAAAAAAAATTGTTCTGTTTTTGTGACCCTTGTGACATGAACATTAGGAGACGACAGAATAGGATTTTGCCTTTTGTACCAAATACAACAAAAAACCCACACAAGCACATAGCCTTCTACCACAAGCCAGCTAGTTGGCCCCCAAAGCTAGGTGCCAAAAATAAAATACTGGCAAGGTTTAGATTTCAGAAGTAACCAACAACTTTCCCCTACCCCATCCCCATCATGTTTTCACTTCAAGTTTCCTTCCTGCTATTGAGTCATACCTGCTAGTAGCAAGAAGACACATGGACTGCTCAACAGCCTACTGATATAAACTAATGAAGAGTGGTTTGTCTGAAGCACAGAAAATGCAACTGACTAAAACCACCGGAGGTACAAATAGTGACTTTCATTTGAGCTAACAAGACTTATAGCTTTCCTTCTCCAGGTACTTGATTTAATTGGCACTGGTAGCTCTTACAGAAGTGATAGGCTAGGTGACACTGAAAGTGACACTAAAGTACTGAAAATGTAAGGTCTGAACCTAAACCCATAACTGCTTAGGTTCTTCTTTTGCATTTTTATTGTACCACTTTATTATATCACAATATTGTTATTTCGGAGCATGAATATAAACACACCACTCCTCATCTCAAAATGCATAGTTTGAAGACCAAAAATTATATACAGAGTTATTAGTGTTGTAAAATTAAAACTTTTGAAATATAGATTTTCTTTTTAGGAATATGCTTTGCAGCCTTTCTGCCAAATATATTTATATCCTGCAGAAATGCAACACTTGTCTTCTAGGTGAATATACTAGCCATCAGGCTGCACAGACATTGTGGATTCCCTTGCTTTCCCTTTTTACTGTTCCTGTAAATTTTGAATTATCCTGTTTTGTCAGGAAAGCACAATTTTAAGAGAAGCCAGTGACTTACCCGCAGGGCATTTTTTCACCTGATGTGAGTTGTGGGTTTAGACACCTTCTGGTTGGCACAGGTCTTTTCCTCTGCAGGTAATCATTCAAACCATTTGGTCGTAGGGTTGGAAAGCAGGCAGCCACCTTTATATGGATTTTAAAAGAAAACATATTTGC
This sequence comes from Climacteris rufus, assembly GCA_013398175.1. Taxonomy (NCBI): domain Eukaryota; kingdom Metazoa; phylum Chordata; class Aves; order Passeriformes; family Climacteridae; genus Climacteris; species Climacteris rufus. Next base: position 2,132 of record VZRZ01000586.1, read on the forward strand.
TCTGTTATTCAAAAGAATGGCTCAAGATTACAGCTTTAGCATAAAAGTGTAGGTTGGGGGGTCCCAAAGTGATAGTAGCACATACTGACTGTTCTGGATCAAGCATCCAAACTCCACAGAGATGGGATTTCAAAATGTAGCCTTTCGTCTATTTTTCTTATTTGTTAGCAGAGGGTCCATTCCTGATTAATACCTTATTTCTGAAGTGCCTGTCTTTCCTGGACTCTGAGATGCATTACAAAGTGGAAGCAGTAAAAAACTAAATTAGGTAGGATTATTTTTAAAATCTCTCTGTGAGTTACAGCATTAATCGGTTACCTGTAGAAGGGCTTGGAGTAACAAGGATGACAAGGATGTGTCAACACCCGTTAGCAACAAGCCTAGTGGTGGAACACTGAGGGTGATGGAAGTGAAATTATTATGATGAGTACATGAGTTTCAAATGCAATTAATACTGGATTTGTCAGCTCATACTCTTAGATCAGTTTTGTTTTGCTTTACATTATGTTATCCATGAAATTTTCATCATTCCCGAGTTGTAATTAGCGTTTCTCTTCAGTTTCAATCTTAAGGATGATCCTGAAAAATATAAATTCATTTTCATATTAGCAGATGTTTATAAAAAATTTCATTTCAATGATATTCTTTCACATTGCCTTAATCTTTTTTTAGCACATTATTGTTCCTTTCTTCCTAAACTTTAGTCACAAACTTAAATTTCCCATATGATAAGCCTATTTCAATCTTCTACCTTTTATAGAATATGTAGCAGAAGTCCTTGTGAGAAAATATCAGGGAATTAATATATAAGATGCTTCAGGTTCAAATGGCAACTAATACCCTGATAATTTAAGCAGTATTTTTTTAAGACCTCTTTTGTAAAGAAAGAACGTCATTCATGGATCATCATAGTATGTCTGGAGTAGAAGATATTGCAATTCATCGCAGGGTGCCAAGACAAGAAAGGATATTGTAGACAGTAAAACAGGTAAACTTTTTTCTAGAGAGGGACAGATAAGAAAGGCTTTTCACAGAAATGATTTATAGAGATTGTGTTAGTTTAATATTCAGGTCTGATCAAAATTAGTCCTGCACATTCTGCTGGACATAATAATTTGTTTTGTCTACTATGATTTTCCATAAATGTTTCATGTATTTCTGGTGGATGCTAGTGTTGCGGTCCTCTGGGTGTGGCTTGCGACCGGCCCGTTCCCGCCGGGCCGGGGACAGGGGGTGCTGGTTCTTCCCCCTCCGCGTGGCAGCTGCCGGCTCGGCAGGGGCTGTCCCCGCCCAGGGGAACAGCTCATTGGTTCCCATGCCAGCTACGGATGGCTGGCTCACTGGCCGGTGCCCCTGTCAATCATTGTGGTCCTCTGCAGTGATTGGCTCTCCCCTCACCCTGGTTTTATAACACGCCCCAGTCGCCATTTTGGCCGTCTACTCCGCACCATATTCCAGGAATAAAACCTACTGGCGATAAGTGGGAAAGAACCCTTTCTCATTCTCTTTATTTCCCTGCATAAATTAAACCGCTGTGCGTGAGCTAAGCCAAGATTCTGTGGGAGTTCTGATGCTCGGCTCATCTCTGATTGGAGACTAGATAAGGCCTGAGTCGCTTTATTTAGGTAAACGGGACTGATGAAAAAGACTCCGAGTTACTCACGCTTTCTACCCGCGGCATGCTAGCCCATAAAATACAACCGGTCAGTGGCTGTAAGAGAGGCAATCCAGGGTCTCCTGAGTCAACAGTGGAAGACTGGCTCAGGCTAGCCTGCTTTATTCTTTTTCTTAGGAGTATATGTTTTCAATAGCTAAAGCCAAGAAATTTCAGGATAAAAGGTGTGGGGCACTAGGAAGACATATCATTATTATATTGAAACTGATAAAGCAATGGTAATGGTTTTGTAGATTGTTCATTACGTATTACTAAGTTGTTCCAGGCCAGTTAAAATATGCAGCTTTTGGCATGGGGGTGTGTGTTTGTGTGACCATAAACAATATAAACATTTTGTATTTGTGGCTCACAGCAATTTAAGTGGGTTGCAATTCAAAGACAGTATATTAATTTTTCAGCTTTCTGTATCCAGCCAACTGAAAAAATGATGCTCCGGAGCCCTTCAGTTCCTGTCTAGTCTGAAAACACTACATACAGGGAAGAAGAAATTAATTCCACTCCAAAGAACCCATGGTCTGACTTTTCTATTTCCTGCCACAACAATCTATATTTAAAGGTAAACAAACAACACCCATAGTAAATGAAAGGCATACATATAATAACAATAACTTTGATATTCAGGAAAAATAGTGGATTAAAATATACTGGATGCATGCATACCATGCAACACTTCTCTTAACAGAGGATATAATTCTGCTACTGTTATATAATTTATGTATTATTAATGGTAATGAAAAGATGGAAGTTAGGGAAAGAGTACTGGAAGAAACTCTAATATATGCATGGTGCTTTTCTTGGCAGACTTACAAAGGATTGTAATGACTTTGTAATAGTTATATGCATAAGCTCTTCAGGGACCTTGATCCTGAATTGCTCCACACCGACATAAATATTATTACAGACACTAACTGTCACAATAAAGCTCTCTACAAGAGAAGTCAAATACGGATGCACAAGTCTTTTTTCCACATTGCTCAACTTTCTTTAAACTTACTTGCAGCTTCTATGAGCAGCATAGATTAGGTGTTCATCATCACAGGCAAGCACAGAGCAACTGCTCATAAAAGATCAAATGATCTAAGAGTAAAATACACTTTGTAGTTGCTTTGTTCGTGTTTTCTTTTTCTAGAACTAAAGAGCAGCTGTTCCAATTAATGTGATTTTTCTTTTCCTTTTTGTTGTTATATCTTTTGAATTTTTCTGGAAACACAGAGATACATATTACATGAAGTATAATTAACAGCAAAGTTGAATTGAGGTTAGAAAACATTGCAAATATTTCAGTTTTATGAGAAAAAGAATAGTGATTACATGGCCACAAATGCCATGAATTCCATTGCTACTGAATGAAAACAATACCATTATGTACTTTTTCTATACAGTATATGATTTGGAGTCTTCAAAATGAGATGTCCCTCTTTTCCTGTTTTTCAAATGAGTAAAAACTGGTCTCCCACACATTCCAGGAAGTCTTCCAGGACTTTAAACTTCCAGATTGAAGGGAAAAAGGTGTAATATAAAAAATTTGGTCTACTTAAAAGAAAAAGTTTCCTCTGTATATAAACAGAAAACTGCTCCCTATGGAGTCTAAGCCAAAAGGATTATTAGAAATTTTAGCCTGCCTTTATGTATATTACAGGAAAAAAAATCTATTATTTATAAATTACTTATTCTTTACTGAGTGTAATTTTTTTGTTGTTGTTGAAAATTTGTCCTTTTTTTTCACTGGTTACTTTAATATTTGTTCATTTACTCTCTTGAACGTATCTGTCTTATTTTCTCCTTGAATTTGCTTGCACCAGGTTTAGCTTACTTAAGACCTGCGGTTATGTGAGCCTTAGTGTGCTAGTTCGAAAACAAACCAGCAGAGGAATTGACCCCACACAAATATATTGTGAGAGATTCCAAGTCAGAACTACAATTTAATAGGAGAAATTAAAATAAAGGTAGTAATACAGAAAACACCAACCTAAACAGACAATGTCAGAATACAACCTGCTACCCTGTTGGTCAGGGTGGTGATAGCAGTCCACCAAATAGTGGCTGTAGTCCTGCTGGAGTGATAGTCTGGATGGAAGTGGTAGTCCTGAAGAAGAAAATCCCATTTGCCCCTGGGGGTCCAGTGATTGTGGAGCTTCTCTCCTCTGGGAAATCCAGTGAAAGTGAGCGTCTTGTGTTGTCTCCCCACTCCTTTCACGCAGGTAGGATGTTCAGTTCCTCCCTTCAGGGCGGGGTGTATCACAATGGGATGATGTCATTTATGAGTCATTCCAGGTGGCCTTGATGGCCATTAGCAGAGATGGCCCCCCACAGAGTAGCTGCTGCTTCTCAGAGGGTGTTATCAGGACTGAGTCATTGATGTGAAGATAAGGAGGCATCACCTGCCTTGCAGGATCGCATCTCTTTTTTCCTTAGCTAATACCCAGCTTCAGTCTGGAGGGTGGGGGCTGCAGTGGCCAGCTGTTGTGAATGACCCATCGTTAACAATTCATCGAGAAGTGATGGAGATGGTGATAGAATACATTCCTTTGGTTACACCTCCATGTAACCCAAGACACTTAGGAGGTTACTTTTTTTTTCTAATGGTAATTGCCTATTATAACACAGAGTTTCCAAGGTAGAATTTAAACAACTTTAGTGTTGTATTTTTTGCTGAATTATGACAAAACTATTTTCTAGCAGAGACTTCTAATCTCTGACAAATTCTGTAAGAAATATTCCATTTTGATTCTTGTTTTTATTAACAATTTCTTTCTGGGATTTGTAAATTAACTGTCTTTTTCATTAAATGTGCAGAATTGTTAGTTCTGATATTATCACATAAAAAGTGTCCAGTACATTGGATGTACCTAGTTGCCTTTATTAACCTGTTTTTCTGTCTCTTTAGAGAGTTAGGCTTATTTCTAAAAAATATTATATTAATTAATGACATTGATTACACTTTTCACCTTTAATTCTTTATTAAATGAATGCTCTACCAGCTTTTCTGTTTATTTTGTCTGTGACAACTTTCACTTAGTTGGCCAACAGGATCATCCTACTGTCCTAAGGTAAACCAAGCATTGTTCCAATCTTGGCATTTCCACTACCTAAAAAAAAAAAAAAAGCTGTACAAGTTTATTCCTATTAATGCAGTTTAGCATACGCCTTAATTGCTAATCACAGAAGGGCTTCAGATGGTACTTCTTCAGGGAACAGCTTACATTTTACTAGTGTGTTCAAGGAAAAGTATCTAGAGTTGTTTATTCATTTTTTACCCTCCAATTCATTAACAAATAATAAATCAACAAATCAGTGAAAGCCTCTTACAACACCACTGGAATGGCCTGTTTTTTTAATATTCTTGGCAATATAGGCAGTATAATCCCAGTTGTTTGGAGTATGAAAAGGTTGATCTTTGCAAACTCCCCATTAGGAGTCTGAAAGCTGTGAGTGTAGAGCGGTGACATTTATAGCTCTGTGTACCTGGCTATTGATTATTCCTGTATTTATGAGTTCATACAGGAACAGATGTTAGTTGACATTTTTTGTTTAATCTTACAGACGTACTGAAATTATCTTTGGAGATTTGGGTGAGTATGGAGAAGCACGTTATTGTCAAAAACTGAAGCCATGTGGAAACAAGCCAAAAAGATTTTTTACCCTCAGAGAAGCATAGAAGAATGTGGGGCAATATTCTGATCAATCTGATCTCATCACTACAAGAACTTTTAGGAATTTTCAAAGCCAAGAACTCACCTCACTTGGGATCTAATTGAAGGTCTAGTTTCTAATTGAAGGTCTAGTTCATATCATCTAGCTCATGGAAAAAAAATGGTAAAAAAATTATCTCTGTTTTCCACACACATATATTGCTATTTCTACACATACACACTGAGAAAGACAAGGCTTCTCCATATAGAAAAAATCATTATATATGGAATGTAAGCTGCTATATAGCCTTCAGTGTGTGTTTCCGATAGCTTCCTATCAGCATGCAAACCCATGAAACCCACACACCCTCAGAGACCATTTGAGGTTTTTAAAAAATCAGTGTTCTAGATATTGCATTTTTATATGCCACTGATTACAGCTGGCCTTTTGTAGTTACTGAATGATTCATGAGCTGTTTGGAAGAACACACATATGCACACATATACACATGCACACAAATATTTACAACTCTATATGTCTCATTAAGCAAAGTTGTTGATGTTCTTTAATCAAGAAACTTAAAAGCTGTGTGCTGACTTTTAAGTTTTACTGGTTGTTTAAGGTACAATCAAGGCTTGGATGGGATTTAAGATGAGGACTGTGATCACTCAGTTGCAGAATTGAGCTCTGTTGCCTTTTGGTGGTAACCTCTGTGTGTGTATTAGCTAACTGCAAGGTCTAATCATGAAATTGCAGGATTGTATCATGTTTAACTGTGGTGTTGGAGGAAAAGGTATATTGTTTCTGAGAGCAGGATCTGAAGAGTTACGTTTTTGTCCTGACCATGTTCGAAGACAGAGGAAAGTTTAGGTCTCAAAGAGTACAGTTCAGTCTTGTAATAAGTTTCTGGGTGGCTGCTCATGCAAATACTGTTATTAAAGTCTACAGCATCACTAGGCACCCTGATGCTTCAAAGTTATCCCTATTTACCACCTGACTGCACACTTTAGGAACATGGCCTTCATGTCTGCTTGATGAAGGTACTGAGTTTTTAGGAAATGCTTTCAACATTGTTCCTCAACATAGGTGATAAACTTACATACATATTCTCAGCATCTTACTCCTCTTGATGTTTGCAGAGCCATTCATTCACACATGATTTGTAGCTGCATGAAGCTGTGAGACAGTGACAAGCAGGGCTGCATAAAGAAACATAGGCTTTCACCACAGATCGCTTCTCTTGAGAGAACAAACTTAACAGGAAGCAGCACACACATCACATATCCCACAATTTACTGACCAAGTTCAGGGTCCACTGGGCTGCCTAACAGGCAAATTCCATCTTTCCTTTAAGACAATTCCCAGATAAGTCCAGCTAAGCAGACCTACAAGACAGATGAGGGTGCAAAGCAAAACTCTCAGGATTCCTGGATTTTTGAAGCAGTTGAGGGAGGAAAATGCTCTATGTTGTTGATTGCATGTTTACCTATTGCTGCTTGTATGTTTACATGTGCTCCAAATGACTTCACAATCCTACTCTTTAGTAGTTTTTAAAAAATGTATTAAAAAATACTCACATGCCGTACATCAGGTCTCTTGACATGAATATTCAGACTGCTCTCTCCTTTTTTGGGATACATAATTCTGTAAGCTAAAATACAAACACAATCTTCTGGCATGATGATACATGAAGATCTGTGTGCATTACTAAAAAGTAAAAGCAGAAGAAAATTTTAAAAATATATTAATACTAAATATCAGTTGGTAAACTCTTAAGGATCTTGTGGGTAAGGCAAAGAAACCTTTCACCTCAGTCTTGTTACAAAATAGAACTTATGGACTGAAAGGCAATATTTTGGAAGTAAGACCCTTCCACTCTGCTTGTAGTATTATAGATTTCAATCTGTGCTGCTCTGGGTTTGGGCAAGTCATAGTTGTATTCCTGAAGGGAAACACATTTTTTTCCAAATTCCACATTGTAAGATTCATACAGTCCTTAAGTTGGAAGGAAAGCCGGCCAAGAAAATAATCTATTTTTATTTGTGCCTTAAAGGAGAAAAGCAGTATATAAACCCCAAGTCTTCTCTATCTGGTTGCCTTAGTTCTGGATGTTATCATTCTTTTTCTAGGCAATTAATTCTCCAAGACCACCAATTTTTTTAGAGCCAAACACTGAACAACTTCAAGCAGAATTTTTATTTAAATGATGTTCAAACTCTTATTCAACTTGATAAATTTGCCAGAATAAGGCCACAACCAACAGGAGCAAATCTAGTTGAAGTTATTTATATTCATTATATCTGAGTGATAGATAAAATTTGATTAGTATGCAGTACTTAGAAATACAGCCAACCAACTAAGGGCATTTTTTTCAGATCTGGTTGCAACATCACAAAGAGTTTCTTACTAATAGGAAAGGGAGACCTAAAACACTGATTTGTTTCAATCTGTGGAGGATTTCCAGGACTCCTTCTTCCTCTGTGTTCTCCAGGAAGATAACGTGTTTATAACAGTAATAATAATTTATTTTGCCAGGTTCAAAGCTAATTTTCATTGTATAAGTGGAGATCCTTATTTTAAATACAGCCTGTTCCTGGGCAAGCAACCTCAGTAATGTTGGCAAGCATTCAGCCTTCTAGAAATAATCTTTCTACTCCTGGCTGTTGTTAAACTAAGCAAGATGGACAGACAAAGCTTCGTCTACTTAATGTCCTTGTCCTAAATATGCCTGTGTTATCCAGAGATTTAAATGATATGAAATTTGGACTAGGAAAATGTCAATGCCTTATGACTAAACAGAATTGGTCTTATTTGAAATAGAAAAAGGAAAGGAAGAAAAGAGGAGACTAGCTGAGACTTTCACTTTAATTATAGAAAACCCATCTACCTATCTTTCAAGAAATACACATGGACTACTTGCAAGTAGAAAGCAAAATAAGGGAGTCTTCCAGACAGCCTGATATAAAGCTTTAAGAAATGTGGGCTAGGTCACAGTGATCACTGGTGAAGTGTGAAGTCATTTTTCACCACCCATATGAATGTATCATGAGGAATAACATGACAAATTCAGGTTTTCGTTGTGTTTCATAGAGTTTGATCATCTCCTACTTGAGATAGAGACAGAAAGGAGAAGCCAGTGATGTCTGTGTGCTCCCTCACTGCCACAAAGATAAATGTCTAAGACTGCTTTCAGACTTCATTGACTCTGACCTGGATCCCTGGCTTCAAAATTTTCCTGTTAATTCTTTATGATACTTCATATACCAACAGAACAGAATGATATATGTTTTCCACTCATTTTGATGTTCATGCTATCAGCCTAGATACAAAAGAAATTCTTTCTACAAAAGAAATTCCTTAAATATTAATACTGATTTAATTAATCACACTGAAAATAACAAATAAATATATCTGCTAGTGGTTCATTTAGTCCTACGAAAAACAAATCTGTTGTGGAAAAGAGTGCTACTTTTCCGTAGAATTGTGAAAGCTGGTCTGACCCAGAGTTGTGCAGCTTTTACATGCAAAAAGTTGCTGCAGGACCATTGAAACACATGACATTAAATCCATAGTAGAATCTGAGATGAGTGTATGAGTGGTTGTGTTGCCCTGACTTTTGCAGTTCTGGATGTTATCATTCTTTTGTAACTAGTTTCTCACACACTTCTCTGTAAACATAGCCATGTTATTGTAACGGTATATTTTGTTTACATTCCTTTCTCCTGGGCACAGAAGTTTGATGGCATTTTCTTTGACCAGTGTTATTGAGGGATGACAAGCTGTTTTCCTCCAATGGACAGTGATTTCTAAAATGCATATAAAATAAACCGTGTGGGTCTTGTCCAGCAGTTGCTTCTTACTCTCCTAGCTGGTGTCTGTCTCCTTTTTTCGTGTCATTACTGCGACATGGCTGTTTTATTTTTCTTTTTTAATCTTTGTGTTTTGTATTTGTCAAACATTAAGAATAACATTAATTGCTAGTAAGAGGCTGACATTAATTACAATAGAATAAATTGGACTTTGGCTGACATGCACCGGGCAGGATATAACTTTCAGAACCTTTCCACTCAGCAAGAATCCTTTTACTTCTGTCATATACTTTTGTGCAATTCATCATACCACATCCAGGAGGATCTTTTTTTTCAATAGCTGTCAGCACGTTCTGAAAGTTTGCCAGTTATTCTTTCAAAAATTGCAAGGGAGAGGGGAAAAAAAGAAAAAAACCAAGCAGATTTATAGGCTTATTTCCCCCCCAAATTACATCTATCTACTCTATATCAGAGTACTGTCAGTTTGCTAACATATTTTGGAAAGGTCAGGATTATGCATTAAAGATCCCATTTTACCTTTCACAGAATAACCACATCATGCATCCTGTTTCTGTTCTAAGTAGTCTAACAGAACATGGCAAATTTGGTGCTAGAAAAGTGATAACTTCTTTAAATATTTAGGTTTCTATTCCTTTGGGGCACAATGCACTCTTCAGTGTTTATGCTCATGTACCCTTCCTGTATTCACAGAGCAGTTCCAGGCATGGGAGAATATTCCTAAGCCAGGGTAGGGAGCAAAAGAAACCTAAAGTGGACTTTGCCTCACACCTCTTCTAAAAATCTGTTCTTGTTCAAAAGTTTTATGGCTATTAATTAGTACATCTAGTGCAGTGTACTTAAAGGGCTTGGCTTGAAATCATCATAGTTTGTAGACACATTGCCTAATGAAAGGAAGATCTTAATGCTTCATTGTGCATGTCTGCTAAGATTAATATTTAGCGGATAATTTTTTTCCATCAGGACCAATGAAGATTATGGAAAGCCATTTTTGCAAGTACCTGATGAAGCAAGTATTCTTCCTTCATTACTCACAAAGTATTAGCCACAATCAAATTCAAATAGTTTTCTTGAGATAGAAAGATCCAGAAGAGACATGTATAATATGAAATGCTTTATGATATATTAATGGAGTATTTTTATTAAATGTTTCAAATTTTCTTGCTCTATGACTACTTCTGCCTCTTATTTAATCAGGATTAAAATGCTGTAAGGAGGTTTAAGTGGTTATAACCTAGGTCCCTGAAGTTTGACAATCCTTCTGGGGTCCTATAACATACATCCACTCATTGTCTTGGCATATGTAGGGCAACTGACAACTGCATAATTAAATACAGTGGTTTTAAGGGTGCCATGGATAGCTTTTGCTGCACAACCACTCTTTGCATCACTGACAGACACAGTTATTCATTGCCCATGGCCACCAGACCATTCTCTCACTCTCAGTTTGCTAGGACTCACCTGCATGCTTACAAGGAAAGTTCTGTTTAAATTCTAAAAAAGTGAATGAATAGAATTAAATTCAATTTAAATGAAATGTTCTGGTTCTATTCTTGGTTGGTACCTTCCTACCTCTGTTTCTGGCGTAAAGAGTGTTTGAAGACATGTCTGCTCTTGCTACTCTACCACTGCTTCAACAGCAGGTATTACCCTTCACAATTACACTTTAATACTTCAGTATTTAATTTAAATATAAGTAGTCAGATGAGACCTAGCAATGAGGTGACGACCCATAGTGATAAAAAAGATAATTAGAATTACAATTTTTCTACTGTGAGAAGAGCCATGCAGTGGCATATATTGGATACTTGGAAATATGTCTAGGCATTTACATAAATTTTGCCTTAATTTTCTCTTTGAATTCAGACAGACTAGCTATGAACGTTACTGTGGAAACTAAACGCCTGTGCTATCTAACCTGTCATGTTAGATTCCTGTAGAGAGTACAGTTATACTCTAGATTTCTATCAGTGGGCACTGGAAAATGAAGTGCAAGCACAGCTCAGAAATACCCCTTTTCAAAACTCTAAAGCCTATTTCTCAAACAACTCCTTGGTAGCAGTACAGATTTTAATTCGTGCACCTTCCCACTCTTTCTCTGAACTGCTTTCCACGTCTGTGTGAAGCTTATATTTGCATTCATGTTGTTACAGTGTGAACAGGACTGAAGACCTGATCCAGATCCAAAGGAATAATGAACATTCATCATTTAGCTTGTGCATTATTAAATATTGAACCACACTCTCACATAAGTCACAAACTAGGAGTATGTGATCAAAATATATGTTATATGTCATGTGTCATGTGTCATGTGTCATATGTCATGTTATAAGCATAAATTCCGACAAGAGACAAACACACGCATATCCTTTGCCAGCCCATATATCCACCACATCATCCTGTTAACTGTGCTTGAAAGCCTGGTGAAACTTCATGCTGACAAAGCTCACACAGCAAGAATAATGTCCTGGCTGAGAGAGGAAGAAGTTCCCTTTAATTTTTCCTCTGGATTTGATTTTTGATCACTTAAGCTTCAGAATGAATGGGTAGTCCCAGCCCTTTCCAGGGCCTGGTTCATTTCCAGCCGAGCATATTTTGTAGGGTAGGAAATTTAAGGACTAAGTCTTGGCAACAGCTCAGTCTTCATAGTTTGAATTTCAGTGCCTTAAGGAAAGGATGTGGCTTGAAAAATAGCTCTGAAAAAAGTATTTTTACTTCTGAGAATAGCTCACCATATTTACTAGGGCCCAATGATTGAATTCTCACACCTTTGAAGCATGTGGTTTTAATCAGCTGGTTGAAGCCTTGATCCAAGGACATAAAGACTTGTGGTTCCAGGGATGTAATGACTTATGAACAAGAACACAATCTGTCTTTCACTGAAGTCTTTCTAATGAAAATGAGCAAGGTGGTGGACCTAAGCAGGCAGTTTCCATTTCTCAAGTAATGAGACTGCCCTTGGGCTGCTTTGTTTCGTGGCTCACAAAGAGCACAACACAAGGATGGGTGTCTCCAACCATCCTGCAAGCCTTTGAATCATTCTTGGAGCATCACTCAGTCACATTCCCACTGCATCAGGAACAATTGCCTTCTCACAGCATGTCTCCTCTATCTAAATATGGCACCTGGTTCTGCCAGTACCCATCCCAAAGCAGAGTTGCTGGAGGATGGAAAGCACACATATTTCCCTATACTTGCCTACGACATTATTTGGAGAAAAACTATAGCAGTAGGAGAAGCTAATAAAGATATCTTGGGTAAGGTGCTGTAGTATCAGCATGCTCATGTTGGCTGGAAGCCAGGAAGAGGGGGCTGAGGTACAGCTGTTCCTAGCTACATAAAACTACTGATTTCTTGTCAGAAAAGTCTTACTGTAATTTTTTCTGACATCAGTGTCATGAAACCTTCAAATATTATTGCATATAATTAACAGCAAATTTATATACTAAGATTACCATTCAGTTTCCTGAAGTGGCATAAGTGTTATCCAAGGGAATATTTCCAACGGAGTAAAACCAAATGGTGAAACCTAAGAACAAAAAAGATAACATGTCTTCAGAAAAACACAACTACTCTTCCAGGATTATCCTATGATATATACCTAAAGCCCAAAGAAGATTATTTTCCCTTAAGCATGCATATCTCTTTTTATTTTCTTCTTAATCTGCTGCTGGCACTTTTGCAGTGTATTTATTATTTAATTCATACATAACACTAATTTTGCAGATATTTTTCAAGCTTATTGTCAAAATGTTCTTTTACTTTTAAATTGCTCTCATCATTCAACATCTTAGACTAAAACATCCCAAAGACTTCTCAGTAATTTTTTTTCATTTTTCATGAAACTTTCCTATGCAATTATTTCCTTAATAAATGAGGTTTTTGTTCCATAGCATATTTGTGTCTCAGCCAGGATTCACTGCTCCCATTGTTCTTAAGCTACGGATACTTACAATGTAGAATAAAAATCCTTTTCCCTTTCCACAAAGAAAAAGCCAAATAATGCTGGGACACAGCTCACCTTCCAAAAGAGATACCACATGACTAGAGGACTAAAAATTTAGGAAGAATACAACACAGAGTAGTCATGAAGTTGAATCAAGCAAGTAACCTAACATTAGTGTTCCTTACATACTACCATAGTATCCATGCAGACTTGGCCAGCCAGTGTGCTGTTAGGGATCCCCCAAATCCCAGGAGGTCACTGGCCACTCAACTTGCCTTTTACCTCACAGACTCCTGCCAGCCAGGAGCTGGTGTGCTGTAGGTCCATCCTAAAGGCTCCTACGGGACCAGAACAAAGTTAAACATTAGTTTAGAGCAGCCTTGTTTTTTTTTGCCATTTCCCCTGAGGCAAATGAAGATGTTTAGGACAAGGAACCAGGAGCTATCTTACTGTCACTTTTTCACCTATACCCAGCACAGGCCAGACACTTCAGGCAAATGCTGAAATACAGAAGGCAAACTTCTGAGTAAAATCAAACAAAATCCTCTAAATTTCCTTTATTATGGTTTGGTCTCTACTACCAAAGCTAGTAGAACTTTCCAGTCTTTGTCATGGTTTGAGCCGTCCCAAAGCTCCCACGAAAAGCTGCTTCCCTTTCCCCTCCCTCTGCTCAACAGGGGAAAGGAATTTCTTCCAAGGTGAGACAAGGCTACTGAGAGAAAAAACCTCTCTAATTAAGCAGGTTAAAACAGGCTCAAAACTTAAAAGTGGTAAGTGAATTTATTACAGAGTTAAAGGAGTAAGCAAAACATTCTCTTAAACACTTTCTCTGCCCCCCCCCCCAAATCCCTCCCTCCTTCCCTCAAAAGGTAAGGAGAATGGGGTGGGGGTGGTGGTTTCCTAGTCTGTTCATTCCTCAGATGTTTTTCTTCTTGGCAATTATTTGGAGAGGAGGCAGGTCCCCTTCTTGCAAGCACTGTGGCATATTTTGCACGAGTCCTTTTTCCCTCTTGGTGAGCAGTCCACCCAGTCACTGCTGCCTGCATCCTCCTCCCAAGGCCAGACTGGTCCAAACTTAAGGTCGGGGTGAAACAATGCCTTTTTTACCACAAATGACTCCCTCAGTCCCCAGGAGCAAAGGCCTCGTTATCCACGTTGGCCCCCTCCAGACCAAAGGCCCTCCTGTATGAGTCCATCCCTCCTGCTCTGGCATGGGGTGGATCTCGGCTCCTTC
>VZRZ01000586.1:16836-47699 GCA_013398175.1 Climacteris rufus
ATCTGTTGTTTCTCCTATATGCTCTACTCCTTCTTCCCTGTCTATCTACATCTACTGGTGCGTGCATGCGTACTACCGTGACAACTTCTTAAATATGTTGTCACAGAGGCTTTACTTTCTTCTCTAACTAGCCCGGCTGTGGCTTCCACAGCATGTCCATCTTCAGAGCCATCAAGGATAGGCCCTGGCCAGACAGCTGTGGAAGCTTCTGGCATCTTTTCACAGGAGCCATCTTTCTGGCCCCTACCATGCCCAAAAAGCCAGACCCTGTCAAAGCACCACAGTCTTGCAGTTCAAGCTGTCTCAGGGGACCAAAGAACTGACCAGAGGGAAAGAGGAAAGCAAATCCCTTAGAAAATAGAGGTCAGATCTTAAGATTTTCTCCCTCACACTGCCAAAAGCAGTGACAAGCAATCATTTGGCACCTGTGCAAAAAAATAAGGGGAAAAAAATGCTTCCTAAGTGGAACTGATTTGGTTTGTAAGCTGTAATAGGCCTATATATTTTGCTGACCAAGATACTCCTGTAATCCTAACCAGTTGAAATAAGCTTCAGGATAATGCTGAAAGAGAATTTGGGTGCAATTAGCTTAAGTCAATTACCTTTAAACATAACTGTCTTAATTGAAAATACCAAGCAGCTACACCATATGTAGTCATCCTGAAACTGTAGGAATTTCAGCAAAATGCTTTCATTGGCAGGAAACATTAAAAATTAAATTATTCATCCTTATTGTGTTTGTTACAAATATCTTCTCGATATCTATCCATATATACCACTAGAGTGGTGTGTATCTGTATATATCTATATCATCTATATCATCTATACCTATATAGCTATATAACCTATATCTATCTATATCTATCCATGTATCTCTATCTCTGTCTCTATCTCTATCTCTATATCTATGTCTATGTCTATGTCTATGTCTATGTCTATGTCTATGTCTATATCTATATATCTATATCTATAATCTGTATCTAATCTCTATCTCTATCTCTATATCTACCTCTATCTCTATATCTCTATCTATGTCTATGGCTATGTCTGTATCTATATATCTATATCTATATCTATATCTATATCTATATCTATATCTAATATCTGTCTCTATCTCTATCTATCTCTAACTCTATCTCTATCTCTATCTCTATCTCTATCTCTATCTCTATCTCTATCTCTATCTCTATCTATCTCTATCTCTATCTCTATCTCTATCTCTATCTCTATCTCTATCTAATCTACATCCATCTGTATCCTCTATATCTCCCATACTTCTATAATATTGAAAAGTACTATATATTTTTGTTAGAACTTACTAAATATCAGCCTTGATACATTTTGATATACTTACTGCATATATAGGATATATTGAAGAACTCGGCATATAAACAATATGGTTAGAGAATGGATAATACATTAAACTTGAGACTTCTTTAGGATTCATGTGACTTCTCTATGGCTGAAACATTTACCAGTGTGGATTTTCTTAGCTCCCATCCATAGGATGGTAGACTTAAGTGACTGGAAGAAAAGTATAGAAATGCACTCTCTGACCATAGCAGCACAATGTGGAGACTAAAATAAATCTTGAAAGCTTTCCCTTTTCAAATATCTTTTTCTATCTGCCATTACAGTTTTGATAAAGCTAAGAGGCAATTATAATTGCTGGAAATACTAATTTGAATTAATTTTAGCTCTGAATGAATGACACAAAGACTTTTTCCTTCCTTTCTTAATAGATCACAAAATGAACGTGAGACTACAGCATTTAAACTGAATTAAAATAGTGTTGTTAATTTTAACCTTGATAGATGAAATAATGATCCCTGTGTCAGAAAACTATGGCATTGTTCTAGTTCTAGTTTCCCCGTGGGCCTGGGTATCTCACCAAGCATTCAAGGTTGAAGGGGTATGTGTGATGTCAGGACCATGGGAGTAAGCCAGAGAAGGGAGCCTGAGCTACCACCAACCATGGCAAGGCAGAAGCCATAGAAGAGTGTAACAGAGCTGAGACCAGTCCATGCAAGCAGGAAACCACATAACAACTCCACTGAGGATCCCGTAAGGAGGAAGCTGTGCTTGTTTTAATAGCAGCCTTGGAAAACAGCAATTTACCTTGGTAACTGTGTTTGTATAAAGGCTTCTTTTACACCCTAACTTACACTTGCATAGGCTCCAGAAAATATAGGTAAGGTGGAAATAACCAAATATTTTAAAGTCTCCCACAGGGTTTATGGCTTTTCTCTATACATTAACAGTCATAGGAGCATGAAATAGTAAGCACTTCAAGCATTTCGAATTAGATATTCTTGCCCACTGCATGAAAAAACCCACACAAACTCATCTAGAGACTTTGTAATCTGAAGAAATTCAGCTGATTGTCAAGAGAGCAATGACTCAGATATCTCACTAATATTGCTAGATGACCTGTCAAGGTTTACTGAAATTCCAATTACCAGGAGTCGTTCAAGCACTCTCTAGTAATAATTATATCATCTGCTACCTAGTAGATGGTACTGAGCAGGAAATTGGAGGGAAAATATAAATCTACATTACATTCTAATGACTTAAAATTTAGTGAACAATCCAAGGAAAAAATGACTATTTCCAGATGATTGCCCCTGAACTTCAAGAATAAAGATAAATATTAAGTATCTTCATTGATGCACAAGAAATGAAAACACAGCTGAAAAACAATCACCTATGTCTTAATAATTATGTGGATTCAGGTATTTCTCATTACTATTGTTTGAGAAGGTATAGGATTTTTCTTCCTTTTCAGTCATTATGGCCTCATTCCAACATTTTAATGTTTAAATGAATCTTTATCTTTCTGTCCAAGTGATCCAGCTAGTTAATGGTTGAACAGCAATTCTAATAAATGTGTTGAACAAAGTAGATGATCATCATCATAATTTAAAATAATTCCATAAATGCTTTATCACCGTTGTGTAATACTCTAGCTTTAGAGTGTGTTTTGGCAAAGCTTGCACTTCCATCGTTACCCTGGCCTCAAAATAAGAAGCTCATTAAGAAAATTGTTTAAATATTTTATCTGGCAATTAACATATACAATCTAAGTGGTCATCATTGACTCATTTCGGTAACAAATATGATAGCATAAATCTGAGGAGACAAGGAGATTTATAGGGTCAATACATGTGGATAGTAGAGCATGGGATGAGTCCAAATTCATTAGTTGTTTGGGGAAGAAGGAAGATGGCAACGGTTGCAATCCGTCAGCAGCCGGCACCAACACCCATTTGGAGAGACACTGAGCTTTCCAGAATGGTAAACCAAAATTGTAGCAGTGATCTTGTGGCTGTGCAGTCATGGGCACAGCAGATACAAGGTAGATAAACTCATCAGGTAATGTGACCAGCCTAAGACTCTGTATCCTAGTACACCGTCTGCTATACAGAACAGCCCCATCTGCACTGTCTAATGAGAACAGTCTCTGACCTGTTCACCTCATCCAGACTATTAAGCAAAATGGATAACTGGAGGCCACAGCTTGAACCCTTGACCGGGCTCTATCCAGTCTGCAGACTATTGCATCCTGCCTAATTATCTCACAAGTGTATCTGCCCTGACACAAGTTGTTCCAGCACACTCTTCGGGAATTTACATCAACAACTCTGAATGGTGTTTACATTTCCACAGTGTCACTTAGAGAGGTGACATTAAAGTTATAAGATACAGCTGATATACAAATATGTCTTTTATTGGTTCTTAAAAACTAGGGACATTTATTCTGTGCTTTTCATGAATTCAGTGTCAAATAGCTCATAGCAGACTTTCTCAAATACGCTATTTCCTTTGACAGGTTTTCCCAGTTTAGGAGAACTAAAACACAACTAGATTTAAAATTGGGTACTCATTAATAACTTCATTAATAACTCATTAATAAGTGCAAGTACTTAATGAGTGCCCATGCTGTCCCACAGTAAGGCATTGCAAGGCAGCCAGCACATCAGCTGCCCAGAGCACTTGGGCCACCAACTCTAGTGATGGCATATCCTGAGGCTCAGCTGTTTCAAAGTGCTAGAGCTGCTTCTGGCTTCAACCTCAGCAGTCAAAACAGACAACTCAGGCCTCTCTCTGTTCTCCTGTTATTATTGCACAGAGAGTAGATGTCCCTTTTATTATTCTCTGTGTGGAAAGAAAGACCTTTGCTCTCATCACCAGAGTCTGTGACATTTTTGCCCATCACAATTTCTTTAGAAAGTTGTGTCAGCTTTAGGTAATAAATGAGAAGACTTCTCAGTTTTCTTTTGTATCAGCAAGTACTCAGTAGAACTCCTATTAGGTGGCAGTGCTGCTGGCAAGTCTTATTTTAAATGTTTTACAGAAAAAAGGGAAGACTGGGAGACAGTCCCATCCTGATACAGTGGCTATCTTATTCTCAGTGGCAGCTTGGGCAATCACAATTAGCTTTCCCCATAGTATTTGAAAGGCATGTTTTATTTCTTCTTTTTTAAACTGATTGACATGCTGTGCTGGGACTCTGTGCAGACAGAACTGCCTGCATAATTTTCTCTAAGAGAACACATCCGTAAACTTCCCAAGACTTTTGAATCAATAAATCTAGGGATTTTTCACAAGTCACTCTAGAAAAATGAACTCCTTAATCAGAAAAAAAAAAAAATCAAAACTAACCGAGGGTTAAAGAGATGAAAATGAGAGGATTTGTTGGAAAGAAAGTTCCCTTTTTTCAGAGCCACTGGTAGTTCAGAAATCTGTGCATTTATCTATGGACCCCTTGGGATTTCTCCTTTCCATCTTGGCTGGCACTTGACAATGCAACTGCTCTGTGTCTTGCTGGGAACTCTTCCTGGCCTGTGACCAAATGTCTGAGCAGTGGCTCAGGGGATCTCTTGTTCTCTGCCTGCCCTACCCAGCAGCCAGAGAAAACACTGAGAGCAAATGTGATCTTTTCCCCACTACACATGCAATCCCTTGGCTTTGTATCACTTGGTATTTGCCAGAGGCTCCAGAAAATGTATTAAAATTAAATAAATCTTTCCCAGGTTTGTATCCAATAGGTAAACCATACAATTGCATCTAACAACAAGCAAGAATTAAATTCCTTGGCAGACTGTTTTTCTTGGTTAAACCTTTCTTAGCTACAAGGATAAGAGTTTCTTACTTAGCTAATATTGCTTACTTAGCTAATATTGACCTCCTTTCAAAGACAGGAAATTTATTTATGTCGGTGCCCAAGGACCAAAGTCTAGTTCTCCATTTGAATAAATGGTTTTAGCAAGTACAGTGATAGATAAATCATTGTATACTGTAGTGCTTCTGGGCATCATTTTATCTTGCATTTTATGCTACAGCATGAACAACTTCTGGTACTGATTTTGTTGATTCTGAGTTTGAGCAGTACACAGCATTCTCCCCCAGGTCTCTTTTCCTTCTCATTTTACATTCTCTCTCATGTCCAAACTGCAGAACCACCATCTCTCCCTATAAACATCAGACCGAATGAAGCAAATTCCCTTGCTTGCCAGATGTAATTACTTTGTCAAGGGAAAATTCTGGATCTTTCTGAATGTCCTGCCTCAAATCCTGTAATAATGAATTGCCTCAGTCAGAAACCCTCCTGACATATTCTTTTGGTACCCTCTCAATATCAATAGGACTATAACTAAGTTTTTTTTTGGCTTTTTAAAATTCTTTTTCCCAAGTAAAAAAGAAATACAACACTTGACTCATACAGTTTTGCCAAAGTTCCCTATTCACATAACAGCTCAATGGCCTATAAATTATGCCAGTTTATAAGGGGAGTTTTAGACTGATAACTGGAATCAAAGTTATCAGATTGCTAGACTGTGAGAAAATTGGTTCATGAAAATTTTGTTTTAACATCTTAGTCTGCTGTTATGTAACAATTTCTGTGTTCCTTAAAGATGAATCAAGTTATAAAGAGCTTTTTTGTTGGACAAAAGTTATGGTCAGTTTTAACTCCCTTAATTTATGATTGCCTCTTGGTTAAAGATTTCTGGGTACAAGGTCCAGAATTCATTAAAGAAGTTATAAATGCTGACCTTGATCTACCCTTGTCTCTGGTGGTTCTCATATCTGCCTCCCTGCCCAGGGGCAAGAATACTAATGCTGAAAATGTATTAAAATATTCTTCCACAAAGATTCTGGCTAATTGGCCAGATTTTTCCAAGATCAATAGTAAGCACACTAGACTGAGCTCTGAGTGCTTGACCTATGAATGATAAAAAGTTTCAGCAACCAAAACGGACAGATTATTAAGATGTGGTCCCAGGATCCCAGAAAATTTTTACTAATTGCGAGTTTTTCCTGCCCAAACCTTGAGGCCATGATCTTCATGTCTCCTACTGTATCCTGTGGCATGATAGTAAAGCCTCTGGGATTATCTCATATTTTGTTTCAAGGTGGTTTTATTTGGTTGTCTGGCTTGTTTTCACTTCTCCTTCAATTTGTGGAAGCCTCATACATAAAATGAATCAAGGCAAGCTAGACAGGAAACACATTAATTTAGAATCTCTGCCTGTGTTTTCCGTCCTTTGTTTCACATGGTACATTTTCACACTTTCTTCCTAGCTGAAAAATATGGTTCTGTAAACAAAAAAAATAATAGCTGTGTTTTGTGCTTGTTTTTTGGCTTTGTGTTTACACTGTTCTGCTGTGGTCTTTCAGTCCTTCATGTCAGTGACCGGTATGTGAACAACAGTAACATTCCACCCAGAAAAGTCAAACCTGAAACTGTATCTATATGATTGTTCTCAACTAACATAACTCTAAAGATGTCTAGACCTATGCAATTATTTTAAGGTCCCTTCATCATCAACAGGGAAAAACACATCCAAGCAGTGAGTCATCCTACCTATTTTAGGCACCTTAGCAAGACTCTGGAGATGCTTGTTTTTTTTACTTAAGAGAGATTTCTTGATTCTGTTAGAAAAAAGTCCATCAAGGCCACGAGGAGTTAATTGACATGAATGAGATTACATAAAGTAAGATAAAATTGCATGAAATTCTATCAGATTAATAAAGGTATTTCTTTGGATAACACTGGAATGAATGACCACTTGATCTGTTAATATTAGGACACAAAAAATCTTCCAGTGTTGAGATTGTCTTGTGATTTTTAACTCCATAATTGATGTAGTCATTAGTATGAAACCTGTAACATTTCCTACACTTGACCATAATCATGTCACAGGAAACTATAATCCCTATGAAAAACAAATGATCCTGTAAAAAACATGTTTGCAAATTGAATTTATGTTTCTCTTTAAAGTAGAAGTGTGCTGAATTGGAAAGTAGACACTGCAAATACTTCCTGATCCATCTTTAAGGAGAACCTGTATTGTTCTCTAAGGAGTAGCATCCTTCTCACCTTCTGTTCTGAAGTATGAGAACACATATAAGTGGGAATATAAGTGAAAATGCTTGGAAGAAAAAAAAAAAGCTGCATATTCAGCTGCTCTCAAGGGCTGCATGCTGGGCAGAAGTACAGAAGACAGTGATAAGTAGTTTGGTGCCAGGAGGAGCTGAGCCACTCTGAGCCAACCTGAGCTCCAGGAGTACATGAACCTGCAAGCTTATGAGAGGAGAGGAAACAAAAAAACCAAAACACAAAACAAAACACAAGCATTCCATATCCCACCTTTTCCTAGTGAGCCAGAGAGAACTGTGCAGTTTCAGGCAGTCAAAGAAGCCATGGAAAGGTACTGGGCTAACCTTATGTGAAAAAGAACAGAGGTCAGACAGATATTTGTTTTGAAACTTTTGTTGCAAGTTTTTTCAGCAGGAAGACACAATTTTCTCCATTTTAAACGTGACATTTTTTCTAGTATAAATACACTAGAAAATTCTGACTTCAAGAGACTGCAGAAAACAATTTCTGGTTTCAAAGTGTTCAGTTAAAGGGAAAATTGTAGTTAAATAAGTTAGAGACTCATCAAATGGAACAAAACACTCTTTAAAGTCCTCAGCCATAGTCATGTTAACTTAATTTTTTTGTAGTATCAATATGTCTGATTCTTATATAAAAAACTGCTTTATAAATGCTACCTCAAGATATTTTCAAGATAGCAGTTGGATGGATCAGAACATTTGTGTCTTCTCCAGAAAAAAAACCTACTGAATGTTCCTGAATATTGTGATGGTATGAATAAAACAAGAAATAGGCTTCTCTTAATTTAAAAGGTTCTTCATAATATCCCAGTCAAATACTTAATGCACATTTTTCCAGTTATGAAATCCTTACCAAGGGATAGTCTTCTTCCTTCTTCTTTGTTATTTTGCAAAGACCTAGGTTTGAGGAAAAGACAGTGAAGTCCCCTTAAATTACACATTACTTTGATCTCAGATAACACTAAAGCTGGTGTGCACAGAGCAACTCAAGTTTGCCTACATAAAAATGAACTCTCTTTGGTGTATTGAAGATAGCAGTAATTTTTACTTCAGGTTATTTGCTTTCTGCTTTAGTATTAAGCCTGTTCTGAGATAGACTTCAGTTTGCTTTAATTGCTTTGTTTCTTCTATTTTAATGTTAATTTTTAATGTTTAAGAGATTCAGCAGAGTAAGGTAGAAGCAATGAAAATGCCCTCCCTTTTTTGCAATATTTTGCGAAGAAATAATAGGCAGAAACTGGCTCTGACCATATTTCATGGGGGCTGGAAGACATCTTGGAAAATGCTGCCTCTGCCAAAAAAAATCACAGGTGAAGTTTACAGTTGAAAACTGCTGAAAAAATATCCTGACACTCCAAATTACCTACACAGAAAAAAACAAACAAATGAACAATGGCATTTTAGTTTAGGAAGAATTCATAGTGAAGAGTAGAGTCGCTGACTTTCCAACTGTATTTTCAGTGACCAATTATAAAATCACAGAAAAAAAGATGAAAAAATGAACTGAGAAGGTCACCTATTTTACCTTTAAGTTACATCAACTATACCTAAGCAGTCCTGACAGATGTTTCTCTAACTTGTCCTCAAAATCCTCCAGTGATAGAAAGGCTACAGGCTTCCAAAGCATTCTCATACATACCAACTTACTATGATAGAAAATGAACCAGTTTAATCAGAGATTACATTTAATGCTCTAAAGGAAAACATGTATATAGTTTCAAAACTGCCTGAATATTATCCAGGCTGGCTTGAGAGATTCACAAGAAGACAAAAGTACAATTGCAGTTCACTCAAGGTGAAGGCCAGGACCCAAGGAAGTACATCTGTTTGCTCCAAAGGATGATGGATCAATTGCTGAATGAAATTGCAACACAAAATTACAAATTACTGGCAAAGGTACAGCATTAAATCCATGAAGCACCTGCTAAATACACATGCACATGTAGCCTCACCAAATGCCATGTACCCTAGTTCTCATTTATCGAGTGGGAGGAGACAAGAAGAAGAGACTGATCACAGCCCAATAACATGGAACAGCTGATTAAAAACTCTCACCATTGTTTATTTCGCAGTAATATTTTCATGCATCTACACACAGAATGGATAAGATAGTGCAATATATTATAATCTTGACTGTACTAAAGATTGAGGACAATATAGAAAGTGCTTTTTTTGTTGCTTTTTGTTTCTATCTTTATTTTACCAAGGTTTCCCAGAGTCAACCCACTGACAATCACATGGGAGTCTTATACGGAGAATCAGATGAAAAGAAAAATCTTGAACTTTTATAAAAATTTAAAAAACAGCCAAAGGATTAGGTGATATCCAGATTTCTCTGAACTGGGTAATAGGCTGACTATTGTATGACTGCACTGTAAAATCAATACATTACTGATATTTTGCAGTTCCTCCAGCTCTCCCAGTGCCACAGCTAGGTAGTGGGTTTAAAATGCTGCACAAAGCCCACTGGGTTGACTGGAACCAGCACACTTCGGCGCTGCCCCCAGCTCCTATTCGCAGGAGTACGGCGGCAGTAAGTGCAGGGTGCTGGAGCTGCGTTCTCCCACCTCGTGGTGTAAGCACGACAGAGACAAAGAGATGGTAAGGAGGGGCCTCTCCAGTATGGCAGTCCAGGTTTATTGTGAACGCGTACAGGAGGAAAAGGGCCCGCATCAGAACTTACACAGCACTTTTAAAATCCAGGAAATGGGCAGAATGCTGACTCAAGCCAATCACTGAGAGGATGGGCAGGACACGGCTTGACTGACAAGTTGCCCGCCCAATGTGACCACTGTCTGCAGGTACGTCACTGTGGGGCCGGCTGGCCCTGGGTGTGCATGGAAACAATCCTGGCCAGAGCAGAGGGACAGGCATTCCGGCTGTCCCCACCGAGGGCAGCAACCTGGGCTCTGTTTCAGCAGGGGCAGCCCCAGCGGGGCGACCTCCATGCAGGGCGGCACAGCCCAGATCCGGGGCTTCCCTGCAGGACCGTGCTGTCTCAGCGAACCGCAACACCCCGGTATAAGCAGAAAACTCTGACCCACACAGTGGCTTGCATTGGAGATAAGAAGGTCTTTTGAGCCATGAACGTGTATTCAGTCTCTTGTATCATATACTTCTGCATCTTTTGTGAATGATACTAAATTCACCACAGACTACACCTGTCTCAATGGCAGCAATGAGGACACGGCAACACAGCTTGGTCAGTAGCGAGCAGAGAGCAAGCTCTGTTTATTGTCTTATTCCCATTTTACATGGTAGGAACCCAGGTAGATGATTTGCTAGGGTCCAACCACCCCCCAGTATGGTTGGCTGGGTTCTACACCACCCAATTCAAAACATATCATGCCTGTACCCACAACAGCTGTGGAAAACAACAAGTGCTTATCTTACTGTTTTTTCTACCTTCCATGGGAAAGGAGGACTTTCTCACAAGCAGCCCCGGCCAGACAGTTCCGGGCCACTACATACATGCTTTTGAAAATGTTGGCCAAGGGAAGATGTTGGCTCAAGGGCAAAGAGAATAGCAATACTTGGTCCTTCAGATATATTGGGAGTAAATATTGATGTGGACATCAGATATTAACACAAAAGGGTCTGTTTACACTGACTATATACTGCCTGCACAGGGGCCATAATTCTACAAAAGAGGAGTAAATGATTTTACATGTGACCTGTAAGACAAGATAGAAGATGCTGAAGCAATTTGAGAGGAAAAAAGATAATCAAACAAGGGTAAAAATGAAACTAAGGGAGAGATAGGAATTTCCTGGGAATAGGACAATAGTTTAATTGTTAATAAAACAATTACACCAAGGGAAGTTTAGGTTGGACATTAAAAATGAGCTGGGGGAATTAGATAGTATTGGAAAATTACCTCTTAGCAGACAGAGGTTGGGGGAACCCCATCTACAGATGTTTCTTTTAAGACCCTGTTAAAATAAACCTCTGTGAGGACTACTTTAGGATTGGTTGATCTTGACTTGGAGCAGGAGACCTATACCAAGACACCTGCAGCTCTGTAGTTTGCTGTTTTCCCAGCCCTGTGGCTCTCAGAAAATGGCAGAGATTGGGCTGTGAGAAGCCAATTGTTTGCTGTATGGTTCAAAAGGCCTTCCAATTACCATTCAGACAAACCTCTACCTCTCTTCCTTCTCCCAGAGACATGCTTCTAATAATTTGCTTTACATTGTCTTGGCCTCCTTTTTGTAATACTTCTGTGGTAATTGTCCACTTTTCTCTCCAGGCAACAAGACACACAGCTGTGAGCAAATCAATCCCTTACCCCATGCATTTTACTTTGTCTATTTTCTATTTAATCAGAGCTCTTAGGCTTAGACGAAAGGCTGCCCATGTTTGCATAGTCTCATTTTTGATGTCTGTATATTTGTGGTTTCTTCAGTGGCTAGATAGAGAGCAATTTATTTCCTCATTTAGCATGCAATGACTGTCACATTTTTCAAGAAGGTGATGAGATTGGGGACCTAACTTGTAACAACACTTATTCCTCTTGGGGGTTACCAATCCAAAAAATGAGAGGAAGGCGGGAAAGAGAAGGGAGAGAAAAGATGCTTAAAACTTACAGAGACAAATGAAAAAATGTGAGACCATAAATACAAAGTTACATGACGGTAGCATTTTGTCCACACTTTTCTGACTACTAACGTGCACTAGAAAAATGGAGAAAATGCTAAAAACTAGGCAGGTGTGATCTTTTTCTTTAAATTGACCCAGTTAAAATGCATACTTTTCTTCTCTAACTCCCCTGGAAAGAATCAGCACTTAGTAGAAACCAGAGGCCACTTTTGCTCACATGTATTTTGGAGACATTAGAAAAAGGGAGAAGAATGCTGCAAATTAAATAAATTAATTATTAAGGTGTGGTGAAATACACTACATTAGAATCTTAGCTTCTCATTTTAACACAAAGATATGTTGTGGTTAAATATCTCCAAATAAATATATTAAAAAAATTAAATCATTAAACTGACAAAACCAATATTTAACACAGATCTTGAATCCCCAGCATTACTAATTTCAGAAGAATTGCACAAAAAAAAAAAGACATTTCTGCTCTTTTCAGAGTTGAAATAAAGAAGAGATTATCCTAGTGTAAGTCCTTACAAAGAAACACAAGACACTAGGGTGGAAGTATGAACAGATCTCTTCAGAAACAGGTAATATCACCACAATCAGTGCTTTTGAATTTTGCTGTCCAATAAATGAATATTGGCTTGAAGACTCCCTGATTCTAGAGGAAGAAACAAGTTATTTCACACTCTCTTAGACAACCAGTCACCCTCTGTGGGCAGTCAGAAAGCTCTAGTATAAGTGACACAACCTAGAATTTGTCAGTAAAGTCAAATGAAATGTAAGAAGAGAGTTTTCTCTGTTGTGGTGGCTCTGGGTGTGGCTTGCAACCGGGCCTGGACCGTCGGTTCCTGCCCCTCCCCGCGTGGTGTTGGTCTTTTCCCCGCCCCCGCGCGGCAGCTGGGATGGTGCAGCCCGGCTGGCAGGGGCCATCCCGGGCCAGGGCAGCAAGGGCTGTCCCCGCCCAGGGCAACAGCTCATTGGTTCCCATGCCAGGTGCAGACAGCCGACTCACTGGCCGGTGCCACTGTCAATCGTTGTGGTCCTCCTCAGTGATTGGTTCTCCCGACTGCCCTCCCCTCGCCTCCATCTTATAACACGTCCTGAGCACGATTTTGGCCGTCTTCTCTGCACCATGTTCCAGTAATAAAACCTGCTGGCGATAAGCGGAAAAGAACCCTTTCTCGTCTCTTTATTTCCCTGCATAAATTAAACTGCTGCGTGTGAGCTAAGCCAAGATCAGCAGGAGTCTCGATGCTCGGCTCGCCTCTGATTGGAGACTAGATAAGGCCTGAGTCGCGTTAATTAGGCAAATGGGACCGACGTAAGAGACTCCGAGTTACTTGCGCTTTTTGTCCACGGCATTTTTCCATTGCTTTAACAGTCTGGATCTAACGGGTTCTTCCATGCTTGGTTGCTGGTTCATTTATCACTTCATAAACGTTCTTGTAGGTTTGCTTCAAATGCAGAACCACAGTGAAACTGCACCAATGAAATCCTAGCCAAATAGCAGAGAATCAGGAACAAGGCACTACAGGCAAGGCACAGACTTTTGAACAACTGAGAAAGGAATTTCTCTGAATGTAGCCTGTTACAAAGGCTGCATAGTTGTGTTAAACACAATGTAAAATCCTTCTGAAAATAGTTATTTTGTGAAACACATGAGATAAATTACTTCTTGGTCTGGACATAACCTGGGACGCACTGCTACATGTCCTATGGTAATCCAAGTCAGTGGGACTAACATGGTTAATTCAATTTAGTTTGTCCCCTTGAGTCCTTGTGCCTCCTCACAAGGACAAGGGATTAGCTGAGCTTCACTGCAAGGGGTTTCTTGTTTGTTTTTGCAAGATGTGCAGTGGGGACATTAATCAAGTGAATATTTTCAACCATTTACAGGTCAAGTCTATAGGCTAGCAAGCATCAGACCAGGTGGAGATCTCAGGCCAATGTTGACATACCCACCACACTCTGAATACCCTATGCACTTTGAAACAAAACTGACTAATCCTTCATGAGAATTTGCAGAGCTGATCACAGATTATGGATAGAGGAATTATTTATTTTTGTAAACCTCACAGTAATATGGGGTCTTATTTTAAACCAGGAACTTTTTATATGTAAGATTTGAGTTATTAGTAGAGTAATGAAAATATTTCTGGAAATAGGGTGAGGGTCATGTATGCAGATTCTCTCTTTGGAGGGCCAAATAGTCCCACTGTATCTACCAGATCATAAGGGTGGCACAGATGGACAATTATTCTCACAGTCCTCTGAAATGACTGCAGGATCAGGAAACTTGCTGCTATTATTGGTGTTACTTTCCAATGGCTACACTGAGCAGTCTCCAAGAAAAAAAAAGATTGTACATCAAGTCATGTCTTGTCTCTGTGAGTGATTTATTTCAAAGCAGAATGCTGCACCTGCCAGGGGACTGGTTTTCCCTGCATGGCACTTTGGCGAAGTTAAAACACACCCATTTTCACTCTGGCTTAGCTAGGACAATCACAAAGCAGGAGGACAGAGTGCATCATGACCTTCTAAAATTGAAGGCAATCAGTAATCTGTATGCTCTTCTCAGTCTACGAACATATCTCTGTTACCATGTGTTTAAGCAGCATGAATCTTTCCTTACATCTGTGCATTTAATTTCAATTAATTAGAAATAGTGCTAATGCTAGCTGGATTATGCATGGATTAAATACATAGTACAACCTCTAGTAAGAAGGTTGATGTTTTGCAATGCCATGTTTCACCACTTAATAGCTCAGCATTCCCTCTGGGTTGTATATGTGACCAGCAAAGAGTCTTACTTACAAGGTCAAAACACACAGTAAGATCTAAGAGGAATAATTTAATTCTAGAAATAAAAAAATAAAAAGCACCATGTTTTGATTTTTTTCCCCTAATAAGAGTAATTATCAATTCAGAGACAAAACAAAAACCAACCAAATCCCAGAAATGATAGTGAAAACTTAATGAATGTACATGAAAAAATATAATATACTAAGGAATAAATGCCTAGTGAGCAAAAAAGTAATGTTTCCCTACTTGTGTAACTATTTTAGGAGAATTTTGCTACTTAATGATCTTAGCCTATTTCTATTTCTAGTTTTGCAAGTACTGCTTTTTGGGAGTCTCGCAGCATTTGATGCTTTACAGTGGTGTGTGCTGTCCCAGATGTGTCGTTCTGCATGCTAAAATATATTTGCAGCCTTGCAGGTTTTGTTCTGCTGACTCTTAGCACAATATCAAAAGCAGGTGCATGCCGGAGTTGGGCAAAAAATTGTTAACTACCCTATAGCTGTTTAATACTGTTGTTGTTTTGGTTTTGGTTTTGTTTTCTTTTTAATACACAAACAATTTCAACACTTCATAGGCTGCAGGAATCAAAAATGCAAAGGCTCAATATTGCAGTTATTTTAGGAAAATTCCAGGGGGTCACTTGTTCAAACAAATTTTACTATTTTGTTAATCTTATGGATGAACCAGATGCTCAGGAAAAGACTATTTGGGTGGCAGATTTGAGGGCTAGATTGTATTGTGAAAGCTGCCACATGCTCTCTGGAGCTTTTTTATTAATGCCCATCACTTTAGGGGATAGGGAGGATACATGACTTGTAAATTCTTAGAAGAAGATAGAAGTAATTACCAAGCCAGACCTAGTCCTCAATGTTGTTACTATTTTAGCTTATCTTTCTTGAGCCAGATCATCTGAGATGTAAAAAAATGTGGGTTTAGCCTGAACCTCTTTAAGCACTCGCACTGAAAGTGTTCCTGAATGCTTCTGCATAAGAAGTGCTAGTTATTAAATTATTGCGTTTGTGTTCTACTTTAAGCAGAAAAACCTAAGGGTGTCTAAATCAAATGTTATAGGAATGTTTTCAGAGAAGCTGAAGGTCAGCTGAGTTGTTCATGTCTTCATAATAGACACTTGGTAAGACTTTTTAAAAAGTATTTAGCAATAGCAAACCTTAAAGACAAAGAATAGGTTTTTGTTATGCATGTTTAGACGTCATTCTTCTACAAATGCTCTGGTCCTTAAAAAAATTTTCACATTTGTAATAAGGAAAACAAATTGAAGAAATCTTTACAGGTTATATCAACCCTTGTAGCAACTTTCCCTTTCCCTCCTCTCTTCTCCCCCTGACACATGCTTGGCTCAGGTTCATCCTAGTTCTCTTATATGATAAATTCCTAAAGCTTCTTGAAGCTGTTGGCAGGGAGAGCTGTAATAAAAACAGGGCGGAGAGGTCATTAGTACTTATAATAATACTGTCGCCAAATGACTTCCATCAGTGCTGACCAGTTGTAAACATGTTCCCGAGGAGGGGTTTTTCAGGCGGCTTCGTGCTGCCCACAGTTTAGCTGCACTATGGGACATGGATGGATAGAGCAGACAAACTCAAACTCAAAAACTAGGAAACACAGCAGACAAATAGGGGAAAAAACATGATCCCTTTAGCCTGCCCCTATGGTGATTTACCTAGCAAGCAAGGTCTGTGTGCACTCATCTGTGTCACCTTCATGTGAGGTTCCTCCTGTCCTGATGACCCCAAGAGTTGCCAAGTTCTTGTTCCATTTGCTTTGAGAATTGTCTATGCCTGGAGACAGCAGGTCCAGGGCACTGGCACACAGCACTCACTCTGCAGTGCTGGACTGTCCATTTTCAGTCTGCCTTGCCCAGCATTACAGGGTGCCTGTGTACACTGAACAACCTAGGAAACACAGATTCTACTGCAACAAGCAGTAGACCAAATCAAACCAAGTAAAACACACCAAAACCCATAAAAATCCCCCAGATCAAAAGATAAGTCTTTGGCAATAGAGACCTTGGAAGGACACAAAAATAATGAGACATATATGAAATAGAATAAAAATAAAATATTATATAATTCAAGAATAAAAATATATTTGTTTTCAAGGCTTATAAGTTTTGGAATATTTTAACTGGATTCAACACTAGGTAAACAGACACAGATAAAATATTATTTGTTTCACTAAAACCATCAAACAATTAAAAGCCAATTATATATTTAGATTGTACCAGGACAGAAGCTTTGGTTTATTATGTATGCTCCTAAACAGGAGTAGACATTCCAACAGGTAGGACACTCCTGAAGAATAAATGCAACCTCTCTATTCTGATGACTGCTTTATACATGATTTTATTGTATTTTAGCTGACAGACAGGGAGTTTGTACATGAACAAAAGAAAAACTATTTCACACATTGAAGAAAATGTGTCTTCTCTAATTTCTGAGAGATAGATTGCACTGTCCTACATATGTTGCATGTAAAGAATACACATGATAAAAGTGCAGAGCCTGCAAAACACATAGTTTATGTTCAGTAAAAAACCCTCTTGAGAAGAAAAACACCATTAATGGCAAAAATGCAAAAAAAGATTGTGGAAGCACATTTTCCCCATTTCCTGGTCTTTTTGCACTTCTCTTTGAAGAAAAGCAAGTTAACTACATGCAATACTGACACTGTCTTTACCATAAGTTTTCCTTAATTCATGTAAGGAAATAACTTAGATTGTTTTCAGGTATTTTACTTCTTATGCTGAAATTATGTTTTAACTTCACTTAGAGCCCACTTTAGGTTCAATTTTATCTTGAACCTCTTGCTGGGTAAGAGATGCTATTTTTACTGAAATAACCTACTCACTGATAATATAAATTCTGGTAGATATTTTGAAATAAAGTTAGAAAAGAAGTGGCATTTTCTTGACTTGTCAATTTTCTGAAAACTACTAATCCTATGTGGATTTTTAAGACTGTATATGAACCATCACATGTTCGGAATTGAAAATCTAGGTGTCTTTTTCCTCTAAACAAAACATTCAAATTACATTCTTACTTTCCATCTGACTCTAAAGAACTGCAACTTGGTTTTATAAATGTTGAAGACAGTGTTAAGGGTTTGGTGTAATAAACCATTGAGAAAATGTAAATGTTCACCCTCTGATGGTGCTCTGGGAATCCAGGTGGGCAACAATCATTGCTCTCCCCAGGTCACTCACTTCATTGTAGGTTATTGGGTTGGTTAAGCATGATGTCCTCTTTGTTATTTTGTGTTAACTACTCCTGATAACATTATTTTCCTTCATATGCCTGACAGTTGTTTCCAGGATTAGCTGCTCCATTACCATCCGTAGGTATCAAGATGAGACTGAAGGACCTGAAGTTCCCAGGATCTCCTTCTTGCTTTTTTAAGATAGGAGTGACATTTGCTAGTCTTGTTACCATTTCAATTAATCTTGTTGTTGTCATTAACTGTAAACAGTTTCATGACACAACATGTTGCTGTAGAAAAAATAAGGATGGTGACCTTTTTAATATTCCCAAAACAGGTGTCTCAAAATTATTTGGATGTTGTCCTGCTTCAGGTAGACAATTGCCACTCAATTCAAAGTTATGTAAACAAAACAGTTATATTCCTAAGATTACATTTGAGGAATGGAAATGTAAAGTGTAGCTCTGATTTCTCGTGTGAACTTTACTTCCCCAGTCAACTTTGAAACTGTGTTAGGACCTACAGTGATCTTTTTAATTTCATGTGAGCTAAGAAGAGAAAACAAGTGTGAGAAAATTAAAGCTATGTTAGATGGCCTTGATCACATCAGTCTTGGTAATAAATCAGTAAAAATAATGGAAAAAAAAAAGAGAGAGAAAAGGTCAGTTTGTCAGCTATTTTCATTTCCTAGTAAATACTTGCCATCAAAATTTGTTATGCCTTTTTTTTTCTCTGATACAATGATGGAAGCATATGTAAATAAGATATGGAAATAGACATTTCAATAAAATCTTGCCAAGTTTTATACATACATATTAAAAAGAGAACACGCCAATTTTCTGTGGGTGTGTAATGAACCAACATTTTTCTAGAATTTAAACTTTTGTACAATAGATGTTTTTATAAGACATCAGGAAGGACCGAATAAAATGAGTCATAAATACTATCTGCAGGAACACATCATTTTATTTAAATGTCTTGTGTGTATATATCACAATATGTTCTTTACTGAACAAATGGCTCTACAACAATGGTGGAAAATACTTGAAGAAAAATAGCTTCAGATATGTGAGAGAGGAAAGTTGAAATATGTTTATGCAGGAAGGATAAGAAAAAAATTGAGGCTGCAGAAAATTGATGGGAATTAGGACAGGTTTTTTTAAGAATCAACACCATAAAGTATTATATAAGTGTTAATTTCTCTTCAAAACTTAGAAAATGTTCCTGAAAGATAAATAGCTACTCATGCTCACATGCATAAGGGAGCAAGAAACTCAGAGCCTGTCAGATCACTGTCTCATTTTCAACAGAGCTTGTCCCTAAAGAATTTAGAATCTCATTACCAATGCTCCACCCCGGGTTACTGTTCCCAGAAACTCTGGGAAGTGGAGACTGATGAACTGAGCATTGCAAACTCGTGAGATGGCCTTGCTAGACTTGCTAGTCACACAGTGAAAAGAAACCACCAAACCAGTCAAAGACAGAAAAGTATCCTCTTTCTTCTCCCGTGCAGTTTACCTTATTTTGACCTCTAGTTAAAAGAGGGCTATTGAAAGAAACGCTTTCATCTAGAGGCACCCTTCAAAATAGAAACTAGAGAGAAACAATAGATTTTGTGAATTTGAAATAGATACATCTTAGAGAAGACATTGAGGTATACATTTTATAGTCTCAATTGCAAAATAATGTGATAACACACAGCAATCAAACTTTCATACTGGATATTTAGAGGTATTAAAACTTTCTACAGGAAGCCTGTTCATGCAGAACACACCTGACCAGAAAAAAAAAGGACGGGGGTGTTGTAAAAATTCAGCAAATCATAAATGATCAGGAGACTACTGAGGTCTAGTAGTAAAAAGACCAAAAAATGAGAGAGAAAAACAACAGCACAACAAAACAAATAGTGAGTATATAGCTTATTCATTATTGAAGTCTGTAAATTGTTGTGAATAAGAAGTGACCAACAATAGTTGGCTCAGCTATGTGATAATAAAACACAGAGTGTAGATCTTGATCAAGAATATTGTCTTACATAGTTAAGGAGGGTAACATCTTTGAATGCCTGAGGAAGTAATAATTTACTATCAATGCGCTTAATTGAAGCTTCTGA
Organism: Climacteris rufus; assembly: GCA_013398175.1. Classification (NCBI taxonomy): domain Eukaryota; kingdom Metazoa; phylum Chordata; class Aves; order Passeriformes; family Climacteridae; genus Climacteris; species Climacteris rufus. The sequence continues at coordinate 36,962 of VZRZ01000586.1, forward strand.
ATCAGAAAAAATGCCTGGATTTTTGACAACTGTCATTTTGATTTCAGTATTTCCAGCATCACTATATCAGAATGCACACTTGCCACAGAAAACGGGACATGCAAAAAGGAAAATCAAAAAAACAATCTCGGTACTGAAGAGTCTGGCATCCGCTAAGAGATGCTGCAGCACTCATAGATGGCAATGGTTGATCAAAGACCATACAAGAAAAAGTACAGGGATAAAGTTTAATCAATTGGCAATTATTTATGCAGAAGAAAAAGAATGTGTTGAAAATAATTTTGACTTCTGAGCTGTGACTGAAGAAGATGCAGCTGGGTCTCCCAAGGGATTATAGAGGGTGTGCGGATCCTACACACAGAATTTAATGGTATTCCCAGCAGCCCTGCTATTAAACCACGAGCCTATCAGCTATTAAACAGGTACATGGTATCTGTACTCTTCTCTTTCACCTATACACTGTTCCCATGACGGAAGGAATTCCTGGTCATGGGAAAATCCATATCTAATATGAATTGTCACTAAACAGCTGGCCTGTGTATCTGATTCAGTCTAAAGCCCTGGAAGATCAGCCATATGTTTGCACACCTGGGATGTGGGAAGGTTCTGTGCTTCCTTTGCACTGAAATATTAATCCAGGCTGTGCTTAATTCCACCAACTCTGAAAATGTCTTGTCCAGCAGGCTGTGAGAAAAACACACTTTTACCTGGAAGTGTTAAGAAAAATCTCCCCATGTAATATCCTGGTGACAGAGGTGCTCAGGACATCTGTGTTACATCATTGCCCAGTTAAAGTGGGTATTTGAGGTTCAGTCCTCTAAAACCCAGATGATTATTTATTAATTTATCTGGCAAAAATCCCTAGCTCTCAGCCAGAAATGAAGGCCTGGCTTTGTTTAGGCATCAGATGAGGTTCTCAGCTCTGAATCCTGGATGGAAGAAAATGCTTCTGTCTGGCCTAGAAAGAGGTGTGTGGCTCAGCATCACTTCCTCTGAGGACAGCTTTGGCTCTCTTGGCTGTCATTTCTCCTTGAAATTTTGTTTCTCAGTCAGGCCCTCCCTGCTTAGTCACAAGCCTTTTTGTTGGCACCTAACTTGTCACATGTGTTGTACCAGGAGCCCTGACAAGGTGAATACTGTAAAGGACAGCCTAAAAATTTGATAGTGTGCAGTGTGACCTAGAGTGCTTGCTTCTTTCTCAGCTAACGAGCAGCATTTTTCAAGAGACCCTGCCAAAATATGCCATTGAAAGTGATTTACATTGCTAATGAAATGAATGCCAATGAATATCTCATTTTCTCCACCTATCCAAGGCATTGTTTCCAAGTCTATATAAGGATAACACATACTTTTATAAAACTGCTTGAAGTATTTCTAATAAGAACACAGAGTCTGAATCTGACCACCTCATCTCCTGTAAATAATCTTTCATTGCCTTAACTTCTATTTATTTGAGGTTTTAAATTTAACTTACAGACTTCAGGGGGAAGGTCATTCCCAACCAACAAGAATCTCTTAAGTAGGCAACTACTTGGAGATCAGAAAAGCCTACAAAGTTGTAGCTGTGTAATAATCACGTGATAGAAATCAAACATTTGTTTCAAACCCTGTAATTGTAATTGACATACAGAATGCTAATGACTGAGTAAGGAACAAAGGCAATATAAGCTTCAACAATTCCTCATGCAAAATTAATAGGCAACTTTGAATGAACATTTGAAATTAATACAGACATTTTTTACTTGTACCTGTAGTTTCACATCTGTATATGACAAAGCTTTTCAATCTGTTTTCCTTGTTTAAGGAAGTGTGAGTGAAATGGGGATGGGGAAAGGCAAAAACCTCAACCTTGATGCTAGGAATCAGGTTTTTATTCTCACTTTGACAATCAGGACTTTAAGTGTTATTACTGCCCCCCAAAAAAACCCTGAGCAATAATTTCAAATTTCTCACAAGCTATTATTTTCTCACAATCTCCTTTGTCTGGATGAAAATATACTATATTAGGGGCAAAGCTCACACAATCTGCATATGTGTCTACATAGAGAAGACTATATATTGCCACACATGCACAAAGGCTTCACAATTTGTTTACAGTTGGATGGCACTGAAATTAGATGTCAGTTGCCCAAGCATACCTGTCATCAGAATGACAGATAGCTGGACTAAAGGAATTGCTTGTGCTGTTTAATTGTTTACTACAAGGGGCATCTAATAAAGAGAAATTAAGATCCTGTGCTCTCAGCAGTGTATAAAGGTGTTACAAGATTCTCTGAGATTTACATTTACCAATATTTTGTTAATTGTTGTTCTAATTCTGATTTAGCTGGTTGCATCTAATTTCATGGTTGAATTCCTAATATAATTCTGAGCTTTATTAGTAGTGATGTGGTTATTAAGAGACATATGGTGAATTAAAAAACCCAATACCTTGTTAAAAGGGGACTGGACGTGCAGTCTATTGAAATCAGTGGAAATTTCCCTGGTACTGTGGACCAAGCCCAGGGGAATCATCTCAGCCACCAGGAATGCTAGTAACACAACCTTCCCACTGCCTTCTTCCAGCACTGTCCTGAAAGCAGTCCCCTGTCTGTTCTTTGCTATAGCTTTGCAATCTCAGTATTAAAGAAGGATATTAATTTTGTTGGTGTATTTATGATTTCAACAATTTTAAAGCGGCCACATTTATATTCATTAGCAATTCATTTTTGCCCAGAAAACTTCTAACTGAATTCCACAGGTCTACAGAGTGCAGCACTCTGAATAATTTCTTGGCCTATAATCAACTTTCCTCCATTAAATCAATACTTAGATTCCTTTTCTCATAAAACACATTGATGTCAGAAACCAGTGATATCAAGCAGTTGTTGTTACTGCAGTGAAAAATGAACCTGTATTGCAAAGAATGGAGACACATGTAATGTATTATACAACTAGTATGTGTCAAAGTCACAGAAGTCTTACATAAGATCCCAGTGGAGACATATATCCTTTATTGTTCTAACTTAAATACATAAATTCACCATAGTAGAATAAAATCACACAGCCCTTTTTACAGTAAGAGTCAGATTTTAAGAGCATTACTCGCTAGATTTTCAAAGAAATTTACTTTGCCACCCAAGAAAGATTTTTTTGTAATGTCTTTTTTATATTTTAAAAAGCTTTTTTTTGCTGAATTTTTCTTTAGTAATTCAAAGTTCAACATGCTGAACATTTTAGGAAATGTTGCTAAATACGCAGTAGATTTAAGTTTCCTAAACTACCTATTAATATGACAGTCATAAACAAAGATTAATTTTGAATCAATATTAATTCCATTACAGCAGCACCATACATGCATTTGGACATGAATGCAGAGACACTGAAATGCCTACCCCTAATTCCTTTTCATACTCTTTCCTGGGACTCCCAAAGCTACTGAGGAGTATTGATGGCAAAGACCTGGTTGAAGCTAGCAGAGAGTATTGTCGTGAATCTCTATGTAACAAAAATATTAGACAGTGCTTCTTTGGTTAAAATGATACAGAATGCCCACATGAACATACAGAAATGGATCAGATGACAGAAACAAGGACACTGTAGGCTGTGTGCCTATGCAGTGCAAGCACCAACATGGAAAACAAGCACACAAATATGTTGTCACAAGTGGACACAAGAGGTGAAATGGCACTTCCTCAATGATGCCTTTTAACACACTCCTGCTCTATGGGGACACATAGTCCCCCATTGTCCGCAGAGGACACTCCTTTGACTTCATCAAAGGGTGAGATTAAAAAAGCAGAGAGCTGTTGACACTGCAAAGTCGGGCCCTGACCCCACTGCAGTGGTTTGTAGCTGCAGATGTGTCTGTGTTGCAACAGTGCGGATGGTCCTACCCCTTGAGCTTGCACTGCTGTGTATGAGAGTGCCCAAGAACAGAGTCAGCCCATAAACACGATAATTTGTGTCCATGAAAGCAAAACACAGCTTATTGATGCCTTTACTGCAGATTTCCATCAGCTGCATTTGTGAGAAAGATGTTCTGCTTTTCAACAGTGCCCTCAGGAACAGCTTCCACCTGAGAGCTGAATGCTGTTAGCAAAATGAAGAGTATGGCACTGCCTGAGGCAAGATAACAGACTTAAGAGAAACAGTGTGGTCTTGACACAAAGCATTTCCAAAAATGTAGGTATTTATGAGGAAAACATCATACATTAACCATTATTAACCTAAAAATATCTGAAATTAATATAAATTAATTTTAGAAACCTTCTGTCAAGCCATAGTCACTCAGTGTCTTCCAAAGTTAGCAAGAGAAGCATATAGTGGCCTCTGGAAGAAACGCTGGTGTAACATCAGGGAGGCTGAAAGGGAATTGGATATCTGGCTTTATCAGATATCAGTGCAGTCTGCAGCGTGCCCACAGCACGTAGCCAAAGAGCCGATAACTCCCGCAGCAGCACACAGAGAAGGGAGAAAGCCAGTAATGCAGAACGGAAGTTTTCAAGGCAAGGACCTGCAGAAGGAAGGACTTTGCCCTTGCAAAACCACTTCACTGCTCTTCAAACTGAACACCCATCCGATCAGAAGAGATGCTGGGGCTGAGTAAGGCAGCCTGGTGTGACTACTGTATAACCTCTAAAGCAGCCCAATCTGCTGTCCATGAAACCCAGCACCACTGAGAAAAGGTGAGAGGTGACAGTAGTGGGAAACTCTCTGCTGGGAGGCATGGAGGCACCCACATGCTGACCGGATGTACTCTCTAGAGAGGTGTGCTGTTTATTGGGGGATCATATTAGAAACATCACCGAGAAGTTACTAAGCCTCATATAGATCACTATTACTCACCGCTGTTGTTTCATATGAGTGCCAGTGATATAGCAGGACCAGTCTGAAGAGTATCAAGAAGTATTACAGAGCCCTGGGAGTGGCAGCAAAGGGCTCTGGAGCACAGGTACTTTTTACATCAGTCCTTCTGATCTAAGGGAAGGGGTATGAAAGGGCCATCTTCCTCATAAGAGAGATCTGGCAATCAGATGTGGCAGTCCTCTAATCATCTTCCTAGCTCTTCACCAGACCCTCTCCAGTAGTTCCTTGCCTTGCTTGAACTGGGGACATGCTACTCTAGACATGACCTCACCAGGGCAAAGTAGAAGGGACAGGATCAGTTCCCTTTTCCTGCTCTTTGTTCCTGTACTCTTTGTACTGCGTCCCTTTTACCATTGGCCTTTTTGGCTACAAGGGCACACCAGGACTCCTGGGTTCTTTTTTGTAGAGCTGCTTTCCAGCAGGTCGGGCCCCAGCCTGTACTGGTGCATGGGGTTATTCTTCCACAGGTGCAGGACCCTGCATTTGCCTTTGTTGAACTTCATTGGGTTCCTCTCCACTCAACTCTCCAGCCTGCCCAGGTCTCACACAGACTTCTGGTGTATCAACCACTCCTCCCAGTCCTGTGTCATCAGCAAACTTGTTCCTTCATCCAGGTTATTGTTCAATAAGCTGAACAAGACTGGACCCAGTACTGACCCCTGGGAAACACCACTGAGTACAGGCCTCAGCTGGACTCTGCTGACCACAACACTGAACTCTGCCAGTTCTCAATCCACCTCATTGTCCCTTTATCTAACCTGGGCTACCTGAGCTTTCTGTGAGAATGTTATGGGAAGCAGTGTTAAAGGCCTTGCTGAAGTCCAGGCAGATGGCATCCACTGCTCTCCCCTCATCTTCCCAGCAGTCATGCCATCACAGAAAACTATCAGATTGTTCAAGCACCATTTTCCCTTGGTGAATCCATGTTCACTGCTCTAGATAACCTTATTTTCTTCCACATTCTTAGAGATGACATCCAGGATGAGCTATTTCATCACCTTTCCAGGGGTGGAGGCGAGGATGACTGACATTCTGGGTGCTTCTTCTTGCCCTTTCTGAAGACCGGAGAAACAGCGGCTATCCTCCTGTCCTCAAGAACTGCTCCTGTCTTCCATAACTTTTCAAAGATGGTGGAGAGTGACTTTAACAGTAACATCTATCAGCTCCCTCAATACTTGTGGGTGCATCCTTTTGGGACCCATGAATATATAGGAGTGGGGCTTGTCTAACCTCTAACCTGATGCTCCTAAAAAAAGGAAAATCTTCCTTTCTCCAGACATTTTCTCCCACCTTCAGGGCCTGGGATTCCATCCTGAATAATGTGCTGAACTCTGGGGCTCCCAAAATAAGAAGGATATGAGCCTGCTGCAGCATGTCCAGAGGAGACCACAAAAGATGATCAGAGGGATGATACACCTCTCCTATGAAGACAGGCTGTGAAAGTCAAAAGTTTTTCAGAATGGAGAAGGCTCTAGGGAGACCTCACTGCAGCTTTCTGCTACCTAAAGTAGAGCCACAAGAAAGCTGGAGAGGGATATTTTACAAGGGCATGCTGTGACAGGACAAAGGGAAATGGCTTTAAATTACGAGGGTAGATTTAGACTAGATATTAGTAACAAATTTCTTCCTGTGTGGGTGGTGAGGCACAGGTTCCCCAGAGAAGGGGTGGAGCCCAGTCCCTGCAAGTGTTCAAGACCATATTGGATGGTGCTTTGTGCAGCCTGGTCTAGTGAGAAGCACCCCTGCCTACTGCAGTGGGGGCAGAACTAGATGATCTTAGGGATGTCAACAAAGCGAAGACAAAGCTTTCTTTGCCTGTCTTTAACAATAATGATGAGCTAAGGGAGTCCTAATGCCCTCGGCTGGAGGATCACGGCTGTAAGAATGATCCTCCCAGTGCAGGAAGCTGTACAGGATCTGCTGCTCCAGCTGGATCCTTGTATTTCTATGGGACCTGATAGGATTAATCTGAATTTAATCAAAGGGCTGTCTAATGTCAGAGGCCTCTCTCAATTATTTTTGGACAGTCTTAGGAATCTGGAGAAGTTCCAGTTGACTGGAGGCTGGCAAGAAAAAGACAAGAAGGATGAATCTGGAAAATATAGGGCTATCCATTTCACTTCAGTGACTGGGAAAACTATGAAAAAGATTATTCTGGGAGGTATTGAAAAACACTTGAAAGACAGCACAGTCATTGGTCACAGCCAGCACAGCTTTATGAGTGGAAAGTCCTGCTTATCAAACCTGGTGACCTCTCTGGTGACCTGATTTCCTTTTATGACAAAGTAACTCACCTAGTTGATTGAGGGGACCCAGTTGATGTAATGTTTTTGGATTTCAGTAAGTACTGTCTCTCACTGTATCCTTCTGGACAAAATGTCCAGCACACTGCTGGATAAATACATCATGGGATGGGTGAGCAACTGGCTCATAGGTGGAGCATAAAGGGTCACAATTAATGGGGTGACATCAGACTGGGGTCCTGTTACTAATGGGATTCCACAGGGCTCCATCCTCAGCCCTATGCTCTTTAACATCTTCACAAACTAATTGAAGATATACCAAGTAAGTTTGCCAATGTTACTAAATTGGGAGGAGCTGTTGACTCCCTTGAGGGGCAGGGAGACCCTGCAGAGAGACTTGACAGATTAGAAAGATGGGCAATCACCAACCATATAAAGTTCAATAAGGAAAAGAATTTAACTCTGCATCTGGTATGGGGCAAACCTGGGTGTACAGACAGACTGCTGAATGAGAGGCTGGAGAACAGTGCCATGGAAAGGGACCTAGGAGTCTTGGTTGATGGCAGGTTGAACATGAGTCAGCAGTGCCCTGGCAGCCAGGAGGTCCAACCCTGTCCTGGGGGGCATCAGACACAGCATCACCAGCCAGGCAAGGGAGGGGATTGTCCCACTCTGCTCTCCACTGGGACAGCCTCGCCTCAAGTCCTGGCGGCAGTTTTGGGTGCCACAACACAAGAAAGTCATGAAACTATTGGAGAGTGTCCAAAGGGGTATCACAAGGGTGGTGAAGGCCCTTGAGGGCAAGCTGTATGAGGAGTGGCTGAGGTCACATGTCTGTTCCGCCTGGAGAAGAGGAGACTGAGGGGAGACCTCATAACAATCTACAGCTTCCTGGGAAAAGTGGATGGGCAGGCACAGATCTCCTCTCTGGTGACCAGTGACAGGACCTGGCTCCCTGAGGTGCTGGTCTGTCTTTCAAGGAACAGTGGGGCACTTAGCAGGCTCTCAGCTTGTCAGTGTAATCCTATAACTTATTTACTACACAGTGCTTTTAAAATCCATCAAGAAAAATCTATTATGCCTTAGAGAAAGGCTTCATTAGGGGTTTGAGCGCTGCAGCAGCCTGTGCTCCAGTATTAAGGCAGTTACTTGCAGTGTGACCAGCTGTTTTTCAAACGGCCACAGCCTACTCTGTCTCTGCAGGAACAGCATCTCTCACGTCTGCCTCCACCTTGTCATCTGCCCAAACTGAAGGCTCTCACAGCACTCCCCTCCAGCTCCTCAGAAATGGATGAGGAGAAAAGCATTTTTAAATCTCAAGAGATCACAGGGAGAATGTAAACACACAGAGATGTAATCCAGAAGTAAAAAGTTTTCACAGCATGTAAATAAAAAGTGATGTTCAGAGTCAGAAAATGGCTGCTACCTGGACATTTTGAAATTAAAAGCTGTTGACAATTTTCAATTTATTGTGAGTTATGGGCAGAGATGTATTTTCTTTCATGGTTGCGATACCAAAGCAGCATCTGAAAGGGAAGACAGATTTAGTATGTCTGCTCCTGATGAAGTACTCATTAAAGTATGAGCTCAAGTGGGCGTAAAAGGATGTCACCTCCGCCCCATAGCTAGGAGAGGAAGCCTGAAGTATCTTTTCTACACCAAAATTACAGACTCAAGGAATACTTGAGAGTGGATGGCTGTAGCAGATATGCAAGGCCTAGTAAAATAAGACTTTATTATCATGGAGTCACTCTGGCTAAGCAGTGAAGGACTATGGGAATGATTCAGCAGAAATAGAAGTAGAAAAACAAGTTATATAATACTTTCATGCTCTTCATGTGCTCTTCTCGTGCACACATCATGGGTGATGGTGGTTGGTTGAATTATGTTTGTTGTGCTTCAAAAGTATGGAACTGATAATGGCCTAACTGCTTAAAAAGGCCTGTTTTTTCCTAATAAAAAACTCCCTTTTGCACCTGCCTGGAGAATACGTGTCTTCTGTCCTGCTACAGATGGCACCTCTGGAGACCAACTTTCCATCCCCTTTGCTCAGAGCAGGGTCATCTGTGGCAGATTGCTCAAAGCCATGTCCAGTAATGTTTTGAATATCCCCAAGAATGCAAAGTCAACACCCCTCTATGGCCAAACTGAGCCAGTGTTTGACCACCATCACAGAAATAAAAAAGTCTTTCATAAGTCCAAGTGGAATGCAATTTATGCTTATTTCTTCTTGTTCAGTGTCTGAGTACCACTGAGAAGGGTATGACTTCATCTGCTTTATTTCCACCTATCATCAGGCAGTTACAGAGTGGTAAGATTTCTCTTGACTTTACCCTTCTCCAGAATAAACCCTCTTAGCTCTGTCTCTCCTGGTATCCCCGAAGCCTTAAGCCAAGCCTCAGTCATCTTAGTGCCTCTTTGTTAGACTCTACCTAGTATGTCCACATTTTTATTGTAGTGGGAAAGTAACTCCAGCTGTGTCTTTCCAGTGTTGAATAGAGGGGTTGGATACCTTTCTCCACCTGCTGCCAACAGTCCTAATGCAGCCCAGGAGGTTTTTAGCCTTCTTTGACACAAAGGCCTATTGCAGGTGAATGGCCATATCATAATTTACTAGGAACCCATGTCCTCTTCTTGCAAAGCTGCTTTCTAAGCCACCACTTACTGATGCTGGGGTTATTCCTCCCAAGGTGTAGGATTTTACATTTGCTCTTGTTAAACTCCATGGGTTTCCTGTTGGCCCATATCTCCAGCCTGCTGAGATCCCTTTGAATAGTGGTACAAATCAGCTACTCCTTCCAACTTTGCAACATTTGAGAACTTGCCACTCAGGTCATTAATGAAGATGTTTAATGGGATTTGTCCCTGTTTCGGAGAGAGGAGGTATTCCTATTCAAGGAAGGGCAAAATCTGAAATAAATAAGGGAAAGTGGTAAAAATCTAGCCTTTGATCAGGTCTTCTACTATATAATTAATTTTTATACAAATCCATTAATTCAGCTAGTTTGTGACAACAGAGTCTTTCAACATAAGTTTTGATTTCTGTAGTCTGACGTTCTGTGAATGTGACTTACTCTTACAAACCTTTGTACTTTTAGGTTGTATCCTAAACATGCATTGATAATCTAGAACTACTTAATTTCTAAGATCAAAGAACAGGAGTACTCATTCCAGTATGATCAAATGTATTACACTCAAGGATAAAAAACCGAAAAAAGAAAAGAGGCCACCCAACCCTTTCCCTACGTAACCCTTTGGAAGGCCAACCAACAAGTAATTTACTATGACATCAACAGACCCATAGGTTGAAACAGCTGGTGCTGGGGCCAAAATGTTGCAAACTCAAAGGCTGCAAAGGCAACTGAGCCCGTCTGTAACCAGAACCAACCTGGGGGACAATCAGGGAAATGGCTTGAAGACCACAATTGCTCTGAAACAAAATACTAACAGAGGCACAGCCCAAAACAAAGACAGCAGAGACAGAATTTTCTCTATCACCAAGAAGATGCAGTAACAAAATTAGTCTGAAACATGTGAGGAAATAAATCTCTTTTTCCTTAACATCTTTACTCATTTGTTTCTAGGAAGAAAGAAATAGTTTCTGAGGGGAACCAGGGTAAGAGTCTAGAGAAATTGACAAGTAGTGG
>VZRZ01000586.1:47733-152449 GCA_013398175.1 Climacteris rufus
CTACATATAGATATAAATATATATATATATATCTATATATATATATCTATATATCTATATATATATATATCTGCACACATATGTCTGTAAAAGTCCAAATGCATAATTTTAGTCTTTTCCCAAGGCTCAAAAAATGCAGGTCATGTAAGTCCTTGTTCTTTCTGTAGTGTAAAGAAACACATCTCTCTCTTTTAGATTCAGTTTAGAATTCTCTGAATTAGTGGTGAGTTAGCTTTGTCAGTTCAGTAAACTCTTGATGACAACCATATACTACAACAAAGCACAGCATCTGAAGGTCTGGCCTACCTTGCATGAAAAGCTTAGAACAGAGCCATCAATAAGTACTTAATATTGCCTTGCTTTTTGCTTTCAAAAATCAAGGAAAGGATGTGAAAATAATAAGTCATGGTTTACAAACTCTAATTGTTTCATAATGTAGATAAATGTGTGTATAACAACTCTGAAAACTAGGTTTTTATTAAAATCCTCAGTGGTAATAAAGATCAAATTTACCTCATTGAAAAGCAAATACAAATCAAGTTAATATACTGGATATCTTTAAAAGACATTTTTACTTTTCACAGATGTTGTTTCCTTAGACTGTTAAAGTGATTTCAATTGAAAATGTGATACTTACATCCTCATCAGCTGCAGATTTGTTACGGTAAGCAATTAAGGAGTGTGTGTCATACATCAATAATGTTGACTATTTCTCTCACTGTAACAATTCATATTTAATAAAATTATTGTAAAAGTAGCAACTGGTTGAATATTGAACCCAAAAGAGTATAAAAATTTAACCTACTTTTTGTACCCCCTGACCAGAGGGTAATGAATCAAATAGTACTAGCACTCCTGAGTACTGCAAAATATCCCACTGCAATAATTCTCAGGATGCACCATGTTAGGGACAGACTGCTGCCCCCAATGAAGAAGTCAGGTAGCAAAGTGGAAAACAAAATGTCTTTTGGCCCTTCACCCAGGCTTTCATGGTTTGTAGTGTCACCAGGGAATGAGTGGGTGCTTTCCCTTTGCTGCATTCAAAGAAGACTAACAGTGCCAAACTAAGGCTTTCAAAAATCATGCATTAGAGCTAAATAGTAGTGAGAGTCTGCTGCTTTTCTTGTTTACCTTACATCCTGAACATATTTTCAGCTTGGTCAGATTCACTTTATTTTTCTTTTAGTGAAGCTGGCATTCTGATATGTTCATTATTCTAGTTTTAGGGCTGCTATGAAAACTGTGAATTAGTAGAAGAGTCACAGTAAATTAGTGAGGACTGGTAACACTGTACCATAATAAGATGACTATAACAAACACCACTGGGCATTGCTGTTTGCATAAAAATTTTATAAGTACTTCCATTAACTGTGTGCTTCACATTCTCTTAGATAGTATGAATCAAAAAAGGAACCATTTAGATATAAAATAAAGGCATATTCAGTTGGCACTAATTCTCTAGGAAGATTTGAGATAGGACAAGATTTTCACTGAGAATAAAAGTTTGTTGGTTGCTGGAGGTTTTTTCAAGTAATTATTTAACCACTTTCTGAGCAACTATTTACTCTCTTGTTGAACTGCAACTTTTTACCTTACTCTTTGCCAAAAATCTTGCAGAGTGTGACCTAAAATAGGAACTGTAAAACCAAGACATGGAAGTGAAGCAACATGTGCCTGGATGCTGCTGATATTTTTGACATACTGGTTTAAGACTATGAGGGAATCTTTTGTCTTCACTCTCATTAGGTAGCTTAACACCATGGCAGAAGCACACAACTGACAAGTGATACAACAGAGCACCAGTGTGAAGTGACACAAGCAGTGAAAGGCAAGGAGAGTTTTCTCTATGCTTTGCTCATGTGCTTTCCTTTCATGTTGCTAGATCTTAAACATGGTTGATAAATTATCTGGTTAACAAGGAATCTCTGAAAAGGGATCTTGGACTTCAAGCAGCGAAGTTTATTTCAAAGGAAAGAAAATACCATCTCTTAGTTCTTTTTATTTCCACATCTTTAACCTTTCAAGCTGATTTTGACTAGAGTCCGGTGTCCAAATTTTGAATGTACCTGAGAACGCTTGTTTTACTGTTTCAAGCAAGCCCATGTATTTTGGGAGAACATTAAAAGATGTTGCCTCTACTAAGCATTACACCATGTGTTGGGTGGGAAGGGTTAAAACCGGATTTGGTAAGGACTGAGTAATTTCAGCCAAAGTGACCTTGCAGTTGGGAATACTAAGAAGGTCAGTGTGGGAAAACCCCACTTATGATGCCTAGTGTTCATCCTCCACCCGTTCTGAGAAACAGAATTCCTGTGTAAAAACACTCTCACAGACATGCTTGAGCCTCCTGCTGGGGAAGAGAGAACATGAAAGCACAGCCTTGTGATAAAGTGCGCAGTGAAGCCAGCTCATATATTGCGGCAGGCAGTGGGGCTCTCTCACTCTCCGTGAGGATGAACTGAGCCTGACAGAGCCTATGTCCCTATGTGTCTCTGCCCACTAGGATGAACTGAACCTGATGGAGCCTCTCTCCCACCAGTGTCTCTGCTCACTAGGATAAGTTGAGCCTGATGGAGCCTGTGTCCCCCCAGTGTCTCTGCCACCCCGTGTTGTTAGTGAGGTAATGAAATAAATTTATGCTGGATTTCAGCTCTGGTTTGGCGGTTGCCCTGGTTACCTGTATCTATCAGTTCACACACCATGAAATATAGAGCATGAATTGTACCCAACTGATAGCAAACTCTTGAGTTTTCTTATATAAACTGTCCAGTTACCTGAACCTCAGTTTGATATGTGTGTACAGCCACATCCATGAAGACAATTCTCTCTGCATTTAAGACGACATAACAGGCACTGGAAATTATTTGCACACGCAGTAAGTTATTCGTCCTTGTAGTGTGTTATATTGGAGCCTGGTGACTTCATATTCAAGTGGCTTACAAAGCTGTTACTTTGCTCCTCAAAGGAATTAATTCTTTGTAAAAGACTCCAATTCTATTCTTCTTTTGTGTCTCTCGTGCTTCATATATCACTACTGCAACAGACAGAACAATATTCAGGACCTATATGAGTTGGATTTACTCTGTTTTGATCAACAGCCTGAGTTCAGAGGATGCGTGTGATATGGGCTAGACAGGCTGACAGTGCCAGCTGCATGTACTCTCTGAGGCAGAGTGAACTTGGGGCTCTCTTAAAAGCAAAGATCATTTGACTCTTGACTCTGGCAATGATTGCTAGTCCTGTTTCTCTGTCTCTTGTCTGTAAATTCAGGATAATGACATTTCCTTGTCTCCCCGATTATTCTGACAACTGGTCAGAAATTGTTAATATCTTTGTTATGTTGATAGGAAATATCAAGTGTTACCTGTAAGACAAAAGAAGATGTAAGCAAAATACAAACTATACAGAAAAAAACGTGGTATGAATGTTAGTTGGAATTTGTTTCTTTAATCATCAGATATGTGATGTCGTACAATGTTCTTTCAATAGGACAAGTTAATGATAAAATTTCCTAAGCAGTAAAGAGATCCAGGAAAAAATGGATCTGATGAGTAAGGAAGATAACTTTCAACTCCTTAGTGTTTAAAAAAATGTAAGTATCTCAACAACGCACTTTAATTTCTAGGGCTGTGTAACGGATGTCCTACACTTTTCCACACATTTTAAGAAAACTGTGTTTTAAGACAGCAGATTCCACATTGCTGAAAAGAATCCTGATTAATTTTAAGATAATTAACTAAACAAATGTTTTCTCAACATAAAGAAATGTTTGGCAGAAATCACGGTTTTGGCACTGTTGCAAGTTCCCTAAAGCAGCAGTCACGTGTTGTGAAAAAGCAGTGGCTCTGCTATGAATAAAAGAAAATTTTTGTCACTTCCTGGAGTTTTCCTGCATAAGGCAAATTGGAAATTATATCAGAAGATACATCCTTTATTCATACAGAGATCTTAATCAACTTTGTTCTTCTGTTACTCTTTTGAAAAGAAAAAAAATTGCAAAGAACTGAAAATAAGTTTAAGTATCTCATTCTAGCTCAGGTCTTTTTAGTTTCAGAAACCCCAAATGTAAATTCTGTCTCTCATATCACTGAAATCCATGCCCATACTCTCTCCTCTAACAAGACTTTAATGAAGCCACAAAAAACGTTGAAGATATAATCCATCTGTAGTTCACAGAGAGTGCAATTAAGAGAAAGGACAGCAATTTTTTCTGAGCTAATCACACCCAACTTCTCAGTTTCCATTGCATGAACAGGTCTTTGCTGATGCTGTGTTTTCAACACAGAACTATTTTGTCACTGATATGAACTGTGCCTGATACATAGTTAATGTGGCTTGACTTCTGTTTCACCTAGAATAAACACAGTCACTATCACAAACACTATAAGATGGGTTTGTATAACTTTCTTTACACAGCTATACAAGCTCCTTAAAAAAAAAAAAAAAAAAGATTTCCAGGCCAACTTAAAATAAAACTTGATTTGTTTTGGAAACAGACTAAGCACATCTTCAACCACAGATTAGCTCAGGAAAAGTTTGTTCAAATGGTTGACTCTGTGAAATCAAATGAAGTCACTAAAGTTGCCTACAACACTTGTTTCTTGAGCTTGCAATCCAGTGTTCTGCAGACACAGCTGTAACAAAGATACATGGAGTCCCTGAGCTGCAGGATTCCTCCTGGACAAAAACATTGATCAGCAAAACTCTACTGTTAGCAGAGTTGCTCATTTCGTTCACTGGATGAGAATTTTGCAGACTGTACAGATTGAAACTGTACCTTTCCCATTTAGAGCACTTATCTGGGAAACAACATTTACATTTCTGTCAACAGTCTCAGTCCCTACCTCAGTATGTTCCATAGGACTTTCTTTCATCCCATTGCAAACAATAGAGACTAGAGAAGCAAAAGTTGTGAGACAGCTCTCAGATCACAGGAAAAATTGTTTCCTGTACATCATCAGTTAATATAATTGGATTTTCTTCTTGAACTTGGGTACAGACACTGATCATCTGCACACAAGCCAGAAGAGCTATTAAGATGTTTCAGTTTCATCATTAGTTCTCTGGCAATATATTTAAGGCTAAGTAGCATCAGTAAACCTGATGGCAAGGAAAAGAATTGCCAGATTGACTTTACACTTTAATTAATTACAAGGGCTTGCAAATTATCTTTATAGATGTAAGGCTAAGGCTAACGTTAAGTAAATTACCATTAACTATTAAGAAAATGAGAGTTGACAACAAAAAGCATGGGTTTATAAAAAATAATTAAAATTAATAAAAGAGAATATTGTCACAATGGAGACAGAAATGAATGCACGGATGACAGGTCAAGGAAGAATGAAAAAAGAAATTTTAAATAAGAGAGTGACAGTGGCAGATTGCTACTTTCATTTTCAGACTTTCTTATATTTTTCATAGCAAGGAATAAAGGAAGCTAACCATTGTGTATTCTACAAAATAAGGAATTTCTATGTGGGGCCACAGAGTGTAATGAAGCACTTTGCAATTTTTTATGCTGTATAATAAACAGGTTCCACACTGTACAAGTAACAAATTTGGAACAAACATCATTCTTGCGAAAATGACCATTAAAAAATCAGCTGTTTAAGGTTCTGCATCTTATGTATCTTAACGGCTGTAAGTTACATTTGTTCAAAGCACAAGTTGTTTTTTCTCTTTCAGAAATATGGCCAGAAGGCTTCCTTAGGATAAGAATTTTCTACTGTGTTCCTTTTGGCTTATGCATCATCCTCAGAAAGATGATTCATTTGAATACATATTTCTGAGTACAGCAGGCAAACCAAAAGGAAATTAGAAGTTTCTTGCCATACTGACCACTCACAGAAACCTTTACTTATCGCATAACAATTCAGAGCTGTCTCTGCATGGTAGTGGAATACTTCACCTGGCTACTAGGATTAACTGCTAAGCAGAGTTAAAATAGTCATATGGTTACCATGGTTATCTGCTCAGTAACTAACTGAACAGAAAGGCTTGGATTTTGTGGCATGCACCTGAAAATGACTAAAACTTCATTTGACATAGAGAGCCCACGACTAAACTAGAGATAAATAATAACAATTAACTTGCTGCATTATGCAGTATACCAGTGCTTCATGCTAACATTTAAAATGCAAATTAAATAAGAGCAGTCTGCATCTGCATTGAACAGCAACTCCTCTCTGGGGCTCGCTCTTCTTAGCTTGCTTCTGGATGCAGGGTCTGAGAACTGCAAGGAAATGTTACAAAATGCCTTGAGTCTGTCATTTAACATAGTAAAACAATCTCAGTAACTTAAGGCAGTTTTGGTTAGCAGAAACTTTTAGGATGTCACTCAGCCAACAATCTGTACTGCTCAGATTTCACAGAATCACAGAATCACATAATAAACTAGGTTGGAACAGACCTTTAAGATCACCGAATCCAACCTATAACCTAACACCTCTTTATCAACTAAACCATGACACTGAGTGCCACATCCAATCTCTTTTTAAACACATCAAGGGACAGTGACTCCACTACCTCCCTGGGCAGATAATTCCAATGCCCATCATTCTCTAGTGAAGAATTTTTTCCTGATGTCTAACCTAAACTTACCCTGGCACAGCTTGAGACTGTGTCCTCTTGTTCTGTCAAGTGCTGCCTGGCAGAAGAGACTGACCCCCACCTGACCACAACCTCCTTGCAGGGAGTTGTAGAGAGTGATGAGGTCTCCCCTAAGCCTCCTCTTCTCCAGGCTAAACAACCCCAGCTCCCTCAGCTGATCTTCACAGGGCTTGTGTTCCAAGCCCTTCACCAGCCTTGTTGGCCTCCTCTGGACACGCTCAAATGTCTCAACATCCTTCCTGAACTGAGGGGCCCAGAACNGGCCCCACCAGTGCTGAGTACAGGGGAAAAATGACTTCCCTGGACCTGCTGGCCACACTATTCCTAATACAGGCCAGGATGCCATTGGCCTTCTTGGCCACCTGGGTACACTGCTGGCTCCTGTTCAATCGACTATCAACCAGCACCCCCAGGTCCCTTTCCACCTGGACACTGGCCAACCACTCTGACCCCAGCCTGTAGCGCTGGAAGGAGTTGTTACATCCAAAGTGAAGAACTCGGCACTTGGACTTGTTAAACTTCATATTGTTGGACTTGGCCCATCTGTCGAGCCTGTCCAGGTCCATTTGCAGAGCCCTCCTCTCTTCCAGCAGATCGACACTTGTCCCCAGCTTGGTCTTGTCTGCAAATTTACTAATGAAAGACTCAATCCCCTCATCCAAATCATCAATAAAGATATTAAACAAGACTGGGCCCAACACTGATCCCTGGGGGACACCCCTGGTGACTGGTCGCCAGCTGGATGCAGTTCACCATTGCTCTCTGGGCCCGGCCAACCAGCCAGCTCTTAACCCAACAAAGAGTGAATCTGTCCAAGCTGTGGGCTGCCAGCTTTTCCAGGAGAATGCTAGAGGAGGCGGTGTCAAAGGCCTTGCTGAAGTCTAAATAGACAACATCCACAGCCTTCCCTGCATCCACCAGGTCGGTCACCTGGTCATAAAAGGAGATCAGTTGGTCAAGCATGACCTGCCCCTCGTGGACCCCTGCTGGCTGGGTCTGATCCCCCAGTCTGGAGTCTGGCTGGCTGGGTCTGATCCTGCAAGTGCTGTGTGATGGCACTCAAGATGATCTGTTCCATTATCTTGTCGGGCACCAAGGTCAGGCTGACAGCCTTGTAGTTACCCAAATCCTCCTTCTGGCCCTTCTTGTGGATGGACGCCACATTGTCCAGCTTCCAGTCATCTGGGATTTCCCTGGTGAGCCAGGACTGATGAAAAATGATGGAGAGTGTCTCTGGAAGCTCATCTGCCACTTCCCTCATCACTCTAGGGTGAATCCTGTCAGGTCCCATGGATTTGTAAACATCTAAGTGGCTCAGCAGGTCTCTGACAACTTCCACCTGGATAACAGGAGGGCTGTTCTGCTCCCTGACCCCATCTACCAGCCCAGGAGGACAGCTGTCCAGTGAAAAACCTGTCATCCTGTTGAAAACTGAGACAAAGAAAGCATTAAATACCTCTGCCTTATCCTCATCCTTGGTCACTAAATTCTCTCCTGCATCCAATAGAGAGTGGAAAATGTCTTTGCCCTTCCTTTTGCCATTGATGCATTTATAAAAATATTTTATACTGTCTTTCACAGAAGTTGCTAGTTTAAATTCTAACTGGGCTTTTGGCTCTCTAATTTTTATCCTACATGACCTAGCAAATACCTTAAATAATTCTTGAGATAGCTGATCCTCCTTCCAAAGATGTGTATTGGTTCTAACGGAGGTAGAGTTCAGCAGCCCTGCCAGTGCTGTGCTTCAGTTGATAACACAGCAGTGTTTTGACTACTGCTGAGCAGCACTGTCCCTCTAACATTCTCCCACATCAAGGGGCAGGGAGTGGGCAAGACCTCAGGAGGGAAAACAAGCAGGCCAGCTGACTTGAAGGAACCAAGGGGATATTCCATACCATATGACGTCAGCTCAGATATAAAAGCCGAGAGGAGGAGGGGGGGGCGTTCTGTAATGTCTGCCTTCCCACGGAACCACTATGTGTGCTGAGGCCCTGCTTCCCAGGACGTGCCTGAACATCACTTGCTGATGGGAAGTAGAGATTGACTTCTCCTTCTTTTGCTTATGCGCGCGCAGACCCCGCTTTTGCTTTTCTGTCACTTCAATAAAAACTGCCTTATCTCAACCCACTGATTCATCTTGTCCTTTCCCCTGTCCCTCTGGGGGAGGGAGCTATAGGGCAACTCGGTGGGCACCTGGCACCTAGCCAGAGTCAAACCATCACAAGATGATATCCTCTTTTTTTTTTTTCCTTACTTCCTTTAGAAGCTCCATACCTATCCAGGCTGGTCATTTCCTTGTTGGGTCATCTTTTGGCACATAGGGACCGTTTGTTCCTGTGCCATTAATATTTTTGTTTGAGGCATACCATTTCAACCAGAAAGCACCTTTTAACCTCATAAATGAAACCAGGTTGATAACCATCTTTTAGAAGCCTAAATGAAACCACTTCCTGAATGAAGAGCAATGTCTGTCACACAATCCAGGCACATCTAGAAGACGCACACGGTCAGCTGTGTCTCCTCAAATAACAGCATTTACAGGTATTGGTTCTCTTTCCTACTTTAATTTCTTTTCAGTATTATTGGTCCATAAAAATCACCTCACGCACACAAAATCAGTTTGATTTGTAGCTGAACAAAATATTTCATTGCCTTCAATACAGAATGAACATGCAAGGCCGTGTTCAGCTTGTGTGCAGGGACAGTAGGTATAAAACAAATATATCCTGGTCTCTGTATTACAGATGAGGATGCTGGGTTATAATATACACAGAAGCCTAAGAAACATTCTTCTATCATTTTGTTGCACTGCTACTACAAATGAAGACTGAGTTTTGGCTGTATAACTACAAATTTACTGACAGTTTTTGCTCTGGTTTATAGCAGGAGACAGAAGGGAATGCAGCCCAGCCTGCTGGCACCATAGTGCTAAGTGTGAGAGATAGTAAAGATACTTGTCAGCTGAGTGAACACTAGAGGCTTGAGTGCATGCAGAAATAACACTGCCTGCGGAAAAAATTGGCAGTTTTACTTAAAAATTTTCCAGCAGGAAGGACACTGTATTACCTGAGACATCCCACTGCTTTTCCCTTACTCTTCTGTGTTTTTATCTCTTGCTTTTAACTAGATGAGTGATTTCACGGAACTCCACTGCTCCTAAAGCAGTTTGTACAAGGACTACTCTACAATGTCCGAGGCAGGAAAGGTCTCCATATTAACAACAAATCATCAGTGGCTTTGACTTGTGACATAGAGCACTAGATGCTCAGATGGATGCTCAGACAAAGTGGTTGGTGCTGAGAGGTGGGCACAGATGGTTACATTGCAATCGCGAAATTGTAGAAAAATTTAAGTTGGAAGTGATCTCTAGGGTCTATCCAGTACAACACTCTGCTCAAAACGGGTCTAATTAGACCACGTTCCTCAGGGTCCTGTACACCTCCAAGAATGGTGATGCTACAGCCTCATTCAGCTCATGTTCCAGTATTTGTGTGCCCTATTAGTAATAAACATTTTTGCTTTATACCTCTTTGGAACTTCATATGTTCCAACTTATGTTCATCACCTCTCAACCTACTGCTTGCATCAGCAGGAAGTGTCTGGCTCCACCACATCTGTATCCTCTGATCAGATATTCACAGACCGGAATAATGCCTCCCAAAGGCCTTTCATTCCATTTCATCTTTAGGCTAAACAAGCTCAGCTTGTTCAACCTCTTCTTGTCCATCCCCCTGGACATCTTGTGTATCCTTTGTTGGACTTGCTCCATTGTTCAATGGTTTTCCTGCACTGGAGAGCCCCAAACTGGACAAAATGCTCCTGATTTAGTCCCACAAGTACTGGAGGGAAAAGTTCACTTTCCCTCAGCCTGATGGCTGCTACCTTGGTAATACAGCCCAGCAGGTCAAGTGCTGCCTTTTCTGCCAGAGCACAACCTTGGCTGAAGCTCATCTTATCATCTACAGGACCATCATATCCCCAGCTCTTCTGCAAGATTGTTCTCTATGCAGCCATCTGTCAGACTGTAATGTTACTCCATGTCAGTTGCAAGACTTTGCACTTGCTTTTGTTGACCTTCATGAGATAAATGTCAGCCCATTTCTCCAGCCTGCTGAGGGCCCATTGAGCGCCCCTGTCCTCCATCATATGAATTTGCTTCCCCATCCTGCCACCTGTCAACTGGAGGGTGTTGGCAAACTTGCTAGAAGTGCATTTTGTCCCACCATCAGTGTTATAAAGACATTAAACTGTATTGGCCTGAACAGCGATGCCAGAGGGATGCCGATAGTTACTGACTGTCAGCTGGACTGCACACCCGCCCCACAACCCATGGCTGTACGCATCATTTAAACTTCCTTAAAAGGCAGGTAGTCACTGTAAGTGGCCTGTGTTTGCCCTGAAAAAAAAGAGTGCAAATTTAAGCTGGACATGGGAAGACTAGAAAAAAGGCTAGTGAATGAACTGCTAAATGAGTAAACCTGAGCAGAACAGATGCACCAAACCTGCAGGGCTGGGACTGCCATCAGACTTAGAGAACAAAGGTGAAAAATTTCTCCACAGTGCTTCCTACAGTGTGAAATTTATTTACTCCAGCCCTTAAAGAAAATCCTCTTTTCAGTTCTATTGGATTAGGGTTTTTTTTTGTTGCACTCCAATACTGTTGTCTGTTGTCAACATGAAATATAAGAAATTAAGGTAATAATCAAAACTTATACCTACTGATGGAACATTAATCTTAGCATGTTGCCCTGCTTCTTGCAGTTGCGAATGTTTTTACTTTCTTTGTAGCTAGTTTCTCACAGTCCTTTCTGTAAACATAGCTATGTTATTGTAACTCTGTCTTATCTCTCACATTCCTTTCTCATGGACACAGAACTTTGATGGACATTTCCTTTGACCACTGTAATTGAGGGAGGAAGAACTGATTTCCTCCAATGAATAGTGATTTCCAAATGGATATAAAAAATAAAGAAGGCGGGTCTTGCCCTTCCTTCCTTCTCTCTGATCCTGGTAACAGGTGTCTCTGGCTCTTCCTTTCGTGTCAATACTGTGACATTAGCATATGGTATAAACTTAATATATGATCTAAACAAGGCTTCTGCTTGCTGAGAAAAATGTAAAAGAAAATGTTTGAAGTAGTATATTTAATATTTTTATAACTGGTTAACAGTTTAAGATAAGGAAATTCTTTTGGCTAAATCATTATACTGCACCTAAACTTTAAAATGAATAGTTTTGCTTTCCAACATTGTTCTGCTGGCTGAAAAACTGTCCCATCAGTCACTGATGGTACTGCATGCACTTAGCAATGGCTGGAGACTACAGACGACTGTAAACAACTTACTATCCAAAGGGTATTCTTTGGATTCAAGGTATAGAAGACTGGGCTGCACTGCTATCTGCATAAAATCCCATGCACGAGATTTAGATAATTGTCTCAGTTTTATTCTATTCTATATAATTTATTTATTTATTAATACATTACTGAATAGCTTTCCATCATTTTGATGTAAGGGCATATGTTCAAGATGCTAGTACCAATAAACTTTCAACAAATTTACATGATGCCTATTGAGATAAAATGCTCCATCACAAAATGCAATTTGTATTAGTGTTAGGTGTTAATGATTAAATGAGTGACATCTCTTTTCCTCTCAAAACTCATTTGTTGTAGGGTGGTAAGTGTAGTCACTGGGCAGTACATTTATTTATCCTACACTTGTGGTTATCTATAATGAGTTTGTTTTTCTCCAACTATAATGTTAAAACTTAATGTATAAATAGACAGTAGTCAATCATATTCTGTTCTAGATGGATTTTAAATCAATGCATGCCTCTCTTTAATATTTGCAGGACATACCATGAAGCAAACAAGTAACCTTTCCTGATTATTTTCTCTGGCTGCCAAAGATAGTTTTATCACAGTTTTGTGGGGAACTGGCATGATTTGTTGACTTTCATCACCAGTACAGTGATGTTCTGGCTTCAATCCCAGAAGCCAACAAATCTAACAAATGACTTAAAGGATGTGCAAAAAAAACCCCAAACAAACAAACAAACAAACAAACCAACCAAAAAACAAGGAGATAAGCCACAGCCAAAAAAGCAAGATAGGGGGATGTGTGGGATCTAAGTTAGAATAAATCTTTGGAAAAAAACTCCATCGGAATTCTTATATGCTACTTATGCTGTATCCCAGCTTCCACTAAGCCCTGATCAGTAGTATTTTTTGTGGTTTTCCTCTCAGTTATTTGGACTGACTCACACTAAACTTGTTTCAGCCTATTTTGAAGTTTAATTAGCAATGTTGACAAATCTTGTGCACATTTTCCAATAATTATAAAAGTAATTGTTAGACACAGAATGCAATGCTGTAGTAAAAAGAAAAAAAATTACTACACCAGTTTTCTACGCACAAAAGGTGCTATAAGGATTAATGATATCAGTGACATAAAGTGCCCAGAATACCCATCAGTTTTGTGATTTTCCTGACCATCTCTCTTACACTCTTCTTCTAGCAGGTCCTTCTCTGATAACAACAGAAGCAACCAGCAAAGTGGGTCTATCAACTTTCAGTTCTCAAAATAAACAAAATAAATTTCCTAAAAGAAGTCCTGCATTTGTGACAGAAACAAGAGAGATTGATTTCTCCTGCTCTTCCTGCTTTATCGTTACCCTCATGACAGAGCTGCTTGGCATCCTTAAATAGGACATGACATGTTGTCATCTGTCCTCCCCTATCCCTTTCATGTCCTTCAGGGAATCTGAACACAAATGCCTTATTTCAAGGAAATAATGTTTTTTCTGCCTCTGGCAATTTTCTTTGCCTTTAATCTACTTATTGTTATTGTCATTTTTGCTCTTTTCACTGTGCTTGGGCAATGACATCAGTATTTCCCATTACTACTGAGAAGCTTCTCCAAATGCATGAGAAAAAAAGGGAATAAAAAACAACATACAAAACAATCATTCCAATTGATGCAGTGAATTTTATCACCTATCACAGCTGAAATGATGAAAAAACTGATCTGGAAGGCAGAATAATTTCTGTATATTCCATATATTTGTATGTCTGTCTCGCACGAGAGTATTAGGGACAGGATAAGAAAGCAAAAAGTGACCCAAGCAGAGTGCAGCAATAAACAATGTGACCTCATTGACAATCAAGGACTTGAAATAGCCAGCTTAACCAGGACCATGAGATATAGTGCTCTGTGCTCAGTGTTGTTTGCTGTAATAACACTGCCTGCACTATGGGAGTTTACCCCAGATATGTCAGGTTTTGCCACTTATTAACAATGCCAACTCTCTTTTTCACAGCAAGCTGTAAAAACAATGACAAAAGACCAGCTAAAAGCGTGACTTCTGTCACAGAACACTTGACTGTCATAGACCCGAGCAAGAAAATACCAGTTATACAGTGTTCATCTTCTCAGACTCCAAATCTAAGAGATGGCATATGTGAGACACTTTCATTCTGATTAATTCAGCTCTCATAAAAAACACAAAGCCAGTTGGAATGCTTATTTATAGAGGATCAAAACCTTAGGGATTTGTAATGTCCTTTTTTTTTGTTGTTGTTATATTTGGATTTGTTCTTCTGGAACATTTAAATGTATACAAGCAAAACAGGAAATTAAAAGCCTAAAGACAGAGTTTCTCACTTTCTGGCTTAGAGGTTATCTTTGATCTAACCCACAGATGGATTACATAGTGTTTGGGGACACATACCACCTTAAGTCATGTATGCAGTGGTAAACAAATGATTTTTTTTCCAGGGTCTAAAAGCTTGTTTTCTTACGCTAAGTGCTAGTTGACCTAACATTAGGCTATGCTTTATAAAGAAATTTTATTTCTCTATGTGCATTAATTCAGTCAACAGTTTCACTAGGACTTCTGAATTGGGTCCACATCTTCTTGTCTTGCAAAACCGACATGAACAAAAGCAACAGCCTTGAGCTACCCCATCTGTAATCTGATTTGTCTGGTGGATCTGATGAACAGCTTCTTGTTGCTGGAGAAAAGAAAGGAGATGTCAAAACCATTCTCTAGGATCTTTCCATAGCATTCACCATTTCTGCCCAGGGCACCATTATCTGTGATATAATATCAAAAGTCCAAGTGAATCAGTAAAACTACTTGAGTCCTTCCTGGAGGAGGGCATTAGCGTAATACCAGTTGTTAAAATGCACACAATTCACTTCCTTTATTGTGTTTGGTTGTTCTTTGGTGTTTATTTGGTTTCTTTTAATATTTTCTAATCTTTTCTGATATTTAATAGGCAGGAATCAGCTAAACTGAAATACAGTTGAGACGCACTATCTACAAATATTGGTACATATTTCTGTTGCCAAGACAACTTAGCACAGGATGAAGACAAATTGCAGGCAAAATGGGTATTGACTAGCAGATTCAAAAAAAGCAAAGTTTGCAATTGCAATATAATCTACTTTATCATAGAAGGTTCAGATGTGAATTGATCAGTCTGGATCATATTTAGGAATACTTCTGGTTCTTCATAAAACCTTTGGTATGTCTGTCCATCTTCTCTCTTTGCCTAGATTTCCTGTGACCCGGCAACAGTTATTGTTCACACTGCCTGTGGACTAGAGGAATGAATACAAATCTTCCAGCACTTAGAAAAAATTAAATGCTATAAAACACTGCAGGCCTCTCCTCAAACATACAGACCACACATCTGGTGTAACAAGCACAGAAAAGCCATTATTAATGTTGACTTTGTAGAGAAATAAAAAATTCAAGAAGAACCTGGCCTAGAACCCCAAAATGTCTATCTGCTCACGTGAAAACTGAGATCTGCAGTTGTTGTCCTCTGATACACAGGAACTTTTCTTACTTCAAACCCAGACCTCTACTTAAAATCTCTACACTGCAGTGACAAAACAGGACACAGACTGCACCTATTTGGCTTTCTGAAGAAAAGGTGTGTAAGTAGATGCATGAGTAGACAGAACTTCTCAGGTTTTGTGATGTCAAGATGATCAAGAGGTGATTCACAGTGCTAAGTATGCAAAGGAGCACTGGGTGCTGATTGGTGAAAAATGTATACATTCAAGACTTACAGCATGTATTTCTCATAGGACATGGTCTAGGGCAATACTAATTCTCTTACTCTTCCCTGCTTAAAAAAAAAAAAAAAAAAGGAAAGAGAGGAAAGGCCAAATCACTAAAGAAATAAACTTGCATACACAATTCTTACAGAGTGTTTAGGTAATGCTTGTAGCTCAGACCCATAATTTGAAAACAAACACTTTCTGTTCCTATATTGTAGCAATTTTTTGTGTGAATAGAGGACTTCCAAACAGCAAAAATTACTGTCACTGAGTATCCTCAGAACAGTAGAACTGCAGATTAATTTAAAAATTTAACATATCTTTTAAAATTTTTTTTTCCCACTGGATAATGTCACTTATACAGTAGAAAAGAATGCACATGCATAGAAATACTGGAGTCAGTGTGAGAACTCAAAAGTAAATTTTGAAAATAGAAATATTAAGCTCAACTCTTAATGACATGCCTCAAGACATGAAAGTTTGTTATTTAAAATAAAATTTACTTTGGTTCCAGTCCAAGATAAGGTAGGAAGTAGGCTGAGGTAGATATAGATACTAGAAATGGAGAGATTTTAAGAATATATGAATTGGTTGTCTAGATGATGCCTTTTGCTTTCTATGCACTTTTCTTACATTTGTAGCTCTGTAGACTTCTGTTAGTACTTTTCCTACCCTTTCTCTTAGATTTTAGAATAATAAGCTAACCTTCCAACACATTCCTGAAATCCTGTTTGGTCTTGCTGTCAAGGAGAGAACATTTTGGTTTTGGTGACCAGAATCTGAGAAGACATAACAAGAAATAAGGCAAAGAAGACCCCTGGACTGATGTCAGGGGGGCAGAACCCAGGGGCTAGATGACCTAATTGAATGCTCTTTTAATTGAACAATATTCAGTAGATATGTTAATTTTTTAAACTTATAAAAACTGTAGAAACCTGATACCAACTGGGCATATAGCTACATTATGCACCTTGAAAGCTTTCAATAAAGGACCTGCTTTTTAATGTTGCTATTCTAATACTGTTGCAAAGTTTTCTTTCCCTTGTTTTAGGCAACATAGATACACATCAATATCGTGTACAATGATACGAAATATCTCTTAAAAGCAACCCTTTGTTTTGTTTGGTTCTGAACAAGCATGTATGAAATAATAAGACTGGACCAGACAGCAAAGTATATTCTGTGCTGTGGTCACATGTAGACAGGAGAACTGAATTTTGCTGCTTAACAAAATTCTTCTATAGTGCAATGCTGGTATTTTGAAAATCATTTCATTGCCTACCATTAAACTAGAGCTATTTCTTAATAATACGAAGTTAAAAAAAAAGAAGAAATGTTAGTGAAAGGAATTACAATACACTTTATGGTGCAAATAGAAAATACAACTACTCAGGCTTCCTTAAATCAATCTAGGACTCTATTGATCCTACTGAAGTAAATGTAAAACACACAATGTGCCATTGTTTTGAATGGACTATGCTCTTTAATTTACAATTACCTAAAATTTAATTAATGAACACTACTTCCACATCAATGTTCCCTTTCAGTCTCAACTATTATACACAAGTTCAGAGGTACATCGTCTGAGACTGGCACACACAGTAAGACAAAGCGAAAATATGATATAATACAGTTTCCTTAAGTTACACTAACAACTATTTGGGATTCTCCACAAGGATATCTAATATATAGAAACAAACTTAATTTTCAAATATTTGTATTCATAATGTATTTCAGATAAATGGTAATAGCTTAAATGAGAGTTTTGTGGGGAAATGGATTCTGTAATCTGCAGAAGAAACACACCTTAGGAATTGCTGGAGTAAATCAGGTAAATTGTTGGACTAAATCCTTGAATTTCTAAGCCCTCTTCTTTCAGAAGAGCACACTCAGGCAGTTTTTTCTCCACATCCCCATACTTAGTGTGTACCACTTCTGGGCTCAGAATAAAGAGATAAGAAAACAGTCCTTCTTTTATGGTAAAGCAAAACTTGCTCAGTTACAGATATATTGGAAGAAAAAAATATTCATGGTTTTATTTTTTAATATATTTTCTTCAATTTATTAATAATCTTTTATATTTGTTTATTTATGGCTTTGAGCAAAGACAAAAGAAAAAATCTAACTCATCCCTGATCATACAGTTATTGTAAGAACCAGATCTATAGTCTTCCCAGCAGCAGTAAGATCCAACCTTTTTCATTAATACATTTCATCTTGTACAGATGTGAGATTTCATACTTATGGGCTTACTTATGTACAGAGAAAATAGGTCACTTCTGAAACTAGCAACGGACCTTTATATTACAGGAATGTGAGTCATTTGTTTCTTAATCTAAGTATATATACATTCATACATACATATATATATATACGTATATAATTTTATACCCTGTACCATTTTTTTTTAATTAACATACAAATCCTAGATATTGTCCACTCTATTACAAAGTCATTAAAAATTATTTATGGTTTCACTGAAAGACCATGTGAATTAATATTTCTTCATAGTGCTTAAAATAAAATAAAAATATATATAAAAATATTTTGCTACTAACCCCATTTCTCCTATTAAATGTAAACCTTAAACAGTTTTCAAGATCAGTATATGATCTTAATTAACTGACAGAATTTGTTAGCATTAAAATAATATAAGGGGTATTGTACTCATAAATAAATGGTCTTGCAGCGTATCCATAATGTTTGAGACACTTTTTTTAAACAATCATTTCCCCATTTCCACTCCAGGTCACTTAAATTAATGGCAGCAGCATGTTAGTGGGTTAATTACATCGATCTTTACTGGTGAATGTGAGTCAGCAAAAAAAAAGGAAGATTTTAAAAAATTTTATTTGATGAACCACTTTAGTAAAAGGTATAACAGGCAGCATGGGTTCAAGCTCTGTTAGCTTTAGAATATTTACTTGGCTCTCAAGTACATCTGGATTCACTGCATTACGTAGTTTGTGATGTTATTTAATTTTTCCATGCATCATTAAACTCAGTATTGATGGGAAGAGAAGAACTCCTTTGCAATCACTTCCTTAACATGAGTCAGCTGGGTTTTAAGGAACAGAATATATGCTTGTATCATATCCATAATGCTGATTTTTCAGTGAGTTAAATTATGACACACTTAGTTTCAATCTCTATTTAATGTGATAAATCAGGCACAAATGATTACGATTTTTTTTCTTTTTTTTTTGTGGATAAGATAATGTGAAGGTTTGAGCAAACAAAACAAAATGTTCACAAAACAGTATGCTTTAACCCTGCTTTCTGTCACCATTTCCTTTCTGTTTTGAAGACATAAAAAATAATAAACCTCATACCTATGGGCTATGTTTGACACTACATGCCTTAGGATATACTAACCATTTAATTACAATATACACAGAGCAAATCGTGCATTTCCAGACAGACTTGATGCTATATTATATTTATTTTTGTAAATTAACACCACAGTCAACTACAAAACTACAGTGAAGACACAGAAAGCACCTGAAAGTCTAAATCAAGCTGTGGTTTACAAATAATCCTTTAAATGAAAAACCTCACTTCTAGACTTAAACCAGAGATTCAAAGTCAGCATTATAGGAATTTTAAGGTAGACACAATTAATGAATGGTTATTATTTTCTAAGATACCGTAAAGCCTTTTCCTACTGACCAAACCTATTTTTATTGTCTTTTTTTTTTTTTTTTTTTTTTTTCCAAAGCATGCATGGAATATTCTCAGATGCTATTGAGGGCAAGAAGAAGAAAAGTGATGGTATTGGTGAAATACAAGTGGTTTGCAGGATCAAGCGTACAATTTTGCATAAAACATTGCATGTAAAAGTAACACTGTAGGTTTTAAGCCATTGCATTACATTTTAACAGTTGTGTTGCACTTAGCTTTAACAAATTTTAAAACTGTAAATTTTGAAGTGAAAAGCGGAACCTAAATTCCTAAACAAAGACCTTGCAATGGTACACCACACAGCAGCTATTTTTGCTTCGGTCTAAAAAGTTATTTACAATGGCAATATTTAGTCTTTGAAAAGTCTTTAGCAGTATGAAGATCAAAGTCTACCCAGTTCTCTTAAACAACAGAAGGGTTGACATGCCATGAAGTTACAACCTATCCAGAGGAGTGCAAGTGCCACCCTTTAAACTGCACGTATTTGCAGTATAATTCTTTTCCAATCTAAATTCCAATGGATGGTGCCAAAATATGAAATGCAACGTGAAATAACAACTGAATTCTTCACGAGAAATTAATAATGTATATGCAATAAATGAAGTAACAAAGGTTTCAGAATATCACTTGGTCAGTGCTATGTGTTAGTTAAATTGTATTTTTGTATTTCCTTTTTTTTTTTTTTTAATATACTTGTTTGAAGTTTGTCATTGTGTTGACAATTTCCCCATGAAAACAGCAAATCCCATAAACAGAGAAATCTGTTAGGCTGTTTTAAAGTCAACACATCGAAGTAAGTAATATTAGAGCTAAATTTAATCTTCTGTAATGGTTGCAAAAAAGGAAGACATGAACTCAAACAAGTTTTTAAATTGCTTATATATATATATATTTAGATATATATATATATATATATATAACTGTTTTACATTCGTTACATAGGGCAAAGCTGTCTAAATTATTTTTCGCATAGTAGACTGCTGGGGCACATTAGGGAACAGGCTAAAACAGTTCCGGGGATGGTGCTCGGTTTGTTGCAAGTCTGCTGCTGACAGTCACCAGGGATCATAAGTTTGAGGCGAACCGCGGTTTGTCTCCCTCGGGCTCTGTGCTTAAGACTGTGGAAGAATCCCTTTGCAGCGCGGCTGCGGGCGGCGCGGCCCCGCGGTTCGGGGGGATGGCTCCCGAGGACATCTGCCGGAACAGCGAGACCCGCTGCGGCACGGTGGCCCGGCCGGCAGGGGGGACGCCGGGGCCCGGGGCGGGCTGCGGCAGAGAGGCGAGGGACTCCCCCACGGTGGGGTGAGGCCTGGCGATCAGGGTGGAGATCTCGTGGGGCAGGGAGGGCTGCGAGGCGGAGAGCGGCCGCACCTCCCGCGTCAGGTTGGTGTTGTGGAGGGCCTGGGTGCTCTTGTGCACCTCGTTCTTCTGCGCGGCTCCCGGCGGCTGCTGCGGCGCCTGCGGCTGCTGCTGCTGCTGCTGCATGAGGGAGAGCTGCGAGGCGGTCGGCGAGGCGTACTGGAAAGTTCGGCCGGCCAGCGGGCTCTGTACCGGCGGGCTGCAGACGGCCGTGGTGTAGGAGCAGGGCGAGAGGATGACAGCCTGCTGGGGCGGCTGCGTGCTGGGCGAGGGCGAGTGCAGGTTGCCGTGGGAGAGGCTGCTGGTGCTGTACACAGGAGGGGACTGCGTCCTGGCGCGGGACGACGAGGCCGAGGTGCTGGAGTTGAGGGCTGGCATCTGCTGCAGGCTCACCGGGGCGATGGTCTGCACCATCTCCCTGTCGTGCTTCACGATCTGCTTCAAGATCTCATTCTCCTGGTTGTTGAAAACGCCGGTGTTGAGGTCCTTCTGGAACTTCTGCAGCAGGATCGAGTTCTTCTTCCCTTCACAGAGAGGCAGAAGCGTTAGTGAGCCTGAGGCGCAGGAGCAGAGCCCCGCTCTGGCTTTGTGTTTCAGCACCCGTCCCTGAGGGCTGCAGAGGCCTCCGGGGGCACCGGGAGGCTGAGGGGCACTGCCCGGGAGCCATCCCGCGGCAGAGGAGGCTGTGCGGCGCCGGGCACTGCCGCAGCTCCCCGCGGCTGTGCCACACGCGGCCCGCCCACGCCCCGCTCCGGGGCTGCCTCTGCCTCTTTGCTTGCAGCTTACTGCTATTACTACGATTACGTGTAGGAATGGTCATTTCCAGAACAACTGACAGAAAAAGTCATCTGCATTATCTTTCTCTCTCTTTGCAAAACTGTCTGAATTTCCACCGACACCTGCCATCCAATACATTCCTGAGAACTAGTTACTAGACTTCAGTAACCAGTGACCACCAGTTTGGATGAAATCGTCCTTTTAAGTGCTTGTGAACTAGCATGAACTCGTGGATAATGTGGCACGTGCTTGCACAGTAAAGACTGCTGTACACTGTGACCTGATGTCTGCTTGATGGCTCACAGAGTCTGCAAGACATAGACGCTATTCCGTCTGAGTCATCAGATGCACAAGAACGTAATGGCATTCAACAGCTCCTTCCCCCCCCGCCCCCCTCTTTCTGTTTGGATAAAACACTGCACTTGAGATGGGATTGCTACCCCAAGCACAGACTGGGCTTTACTGCTAATGTTTTTCAAGCACATATTACTTAGAGTTGGACCACATTTCCAAAGAGTCTTGAGAGACAAATTGTAGGTGTTTAATGCATTGAGTGCTCACAGTCTGCAAAATACTAAACCTGTTCTGTTGAAATTAGAAACTGGTATACTTGTATTTAAATTATTTTGCTATATTAAAGAAAACATGCTTTTTTCCAAGTCATATCTTAAGCATAGAATAAACAGCATGACATTTCCTGCAGTTCTTTCTGGATTAATTTTGGAAAAAAATGCAAGCATGATTTTATTGAGAAAGAGTGATGTGGAGAATCCTTAGACTGAAGTTTTCTTGTGAAGTTGAGGAAGCACCACCAAACAGCATAAAGTGATTTTTTTCTTTTTTCTTCTTCCTTTTTTTTTTTTTTGCATAACTGTGTTTTAAAACCAGAGTCAATAATGATCATCAGAGTGCAATTCTCCTGACCAAAGACTGTATATTTGCCTAGTATGTCCTATTAGAGAGGTCCAAAATATTGGAACAGCAAGTTCACACCTTATGTTTTGATAATATGCCTCACCCTTCTGCCTTTCACTTACATATTGTTGGTCTGCTTTTCTGATTGCAGGCAGATCTGAGCAATGCCAGTGTGCAGCCATCAAGGCTAGCAGTGCCCATGTTGTGAGGAAAATGAGAGCCCTGCTGCAAAGGATTAATTCACTTCAACAAACAAGGGGTTTGTGAATGTTGAGAAGCTTCAGCTCTTCCCAGCATTATAGATGTCATCTATAAGCAATTTATTTAGGAAAATGTCATCTACTGCTCGTGACACAGCATAAATCCTTTCAAGTGCTGAAGGCAGCAAAAGAAATCTACAGGATTAATAAATAATACTAATGATAATTAAAGTATGAAAAATAATCCTCCGAGGAGTACAAGAGCTTCCTAAAACCCGGTGGTTTTCATTATTTAAAATTGAGATTGCAAAATTTCTTGTCTGCACACATGTGTTATTTATAGATCAACAAAACATTTACTGCAGTATAACAGAAAAAAACTTTTAAAGAGGGGTATTTTATCATGCAGCTCAAGGAAAAGAAAATGCAGAAGGGTTTTAAGATTTAATCATAAGGAAAGAAATAAAATAAATACCTATCCTGTCAAGTCTATCAATTGCCACTGTTTCAAAGGCCCTTCTCATCATGGGGTACTCTTCCAGGACCTCGTTGAAGTTGTCCACTGAGAGAGAGTACAGGCGACAGTACGTGTCTGCTCGTACACTGGCAGTTCGACGGCCCTTGGTCAAAAGGCAAATCTCTGAGGAGAGAAAAATTCAACACACACTGAAAACAAAGAAGTTGTTGAACCATGTGAAACTTAAAAGTTAGAAATCTACTCAGTACTAACAAGTAATAATTTAGTTCTCAGCAGCAATTTTTCTATTGCTGTTTACACAAGGTTGCAGGTACAATTCAAAAGGTATTTTATTCTATTTTTGCTACTCTGAAAAAATAACTGGTGTTCTTTATAAGTCTTGCCTATAGGTTTTCTCAGTCTGAAGTCTGACTTTATCAAGCATTTTTAAAATAATGCTTGAAGTTCTGAGAAATGATCCATCACCTGTCAAACATAGTTTGATGACTCTGATTAACCCAAGTGATTCTATTGATTTTCTTTTAAATATACAGCTGCTGTAGAGGACCAATCTCTTCAATAATTCACCAGCTTTACTAAACTGATGCAATACATGATATCATGCTATAATCATATTTGAATATAAGAAACTGTTCTAAGAAAAAATACTTGAAGCATGCAAATGCCTGCTGTTTCCTTGGGGTTTATGTCCCAGGTATTTTGGGAGATAAAACTTATGGCTTTTGCCTTTTTTTCTTATTAGATTAAAAAATGGAATTAATATTAGTCTAGTACCCTTCGTCCGCAAGTGCCTCCAATAGGAATTTATTATGCTGGAACAGTGGAAACTGAAGCTATATGCAGAGTCCCAAGAAACAGCCCCAAACTTTTGACTACTAATTCTCAAACCCACAGTAAAAGGGTTACTGTGTAAAGGCCAAAGTCAGTGTCTGAGGTTTGCAGACAGCAAAACATATGGGGCAGAATATTTATTTATGTATTTAGATTAAAATACAGAAAAATAGTCATATACAAAAAGAAGTGTTTGCGTTTATCCCATTTTCAAACTCAGGAATAAGAACACATTTAGAAATACCAAGAATTCTTGAGCTCAGGCAGGGTGAGAGATAATTTCCTTTCCCAGTTCCAGCAGTCAAGAGCTGTGAGTTCACTCTTGTTCACATTTAAATATAAAGTAGGAAACTGTCTCCTACCTTGCCTTTGAGTCCATCACATGCTCGGTCTCAATCAAATTATCATTTTCAAGTGTGGAAAACCGAATAATAAATAATTATGCAGACTTCAGTTCTACAAAGTACCAATATAGTTCTTTTTAATTTGTTTGTTTGGTTGGTTGGTTGGATTAGTTTGTTTGTTTTTTTTTTTTTTTGCTGCATGTCTTTTAGAAACACAACTTTTATTAATCTAGAATGTGAACAACAATGATTTTTTTTGTCTCATACTTCTTGTTGAGGAATTTCCACATGCCACCTAACCCTGAAGGCTTAGGGGATAAAATGCTTAAATTACAGTGGACAAATCAAAGTAAATTAACATTGGACCAGTACTAGCACAGAACGTACTTAAATCCCAACAGTTTTGGGGAGAATTTATACTGACTAGTGGGAGAGTAAAGTAGAGAATTTATAGAGAATACTAGTAAGAGTCTTGACCTAAAGTCCCTCACAAAACTTGATGCCCATGAAATAATGACAGCTTACTGGAAAGAAACAGCTAGGTATAACAGAAGTCAGTCCTTTCCTTTTCTCACTCCTA
Organism: Climacteris rufus; assembly: GCA_013398175.1. Lineage (NCBI taxonomy): Eukaryota > Metazoa > Chordata > Aves > Passeriformes > Climacteridae > Climacteris > Climacteris rufus. The sequence continues at coordinate 72,582 of VZRZ01000586.1, forward strand.
GCTTATCCTGTCCTCTTCTCCTTAGATTGAACCCGCAGCATTTTAGTTACAAGAGTGAGGAGGACATTTTGCCCAAAGGGAGTAGTTAAATGCAGTAAATGCCTGCTCCATTTCCTAAGACATTCTTTAGAGCTCCTAAAGAATAAAGTTTTACAATACATGGTTGAATTTAGAGATTACTATCTGGAAAATCTCTGTGACTAATGATCACCTCTTTATTTTCAGCTTTCTTCAATTAATTGCTGCAAACAATACAACACACAAGACACATCTTCTGCTCCTCTCAACAAATACTTGAGTTTAAAAAGTATGAAATGCTTAAAAAAACCCAAATATCTCTTAAATCCCTATCATTCTGAAGAGTGCAGAAAAAAAATAGAGAAAGCAGTTTTCATCATTAATAATCTTGACCACTGTATTGTAGACTACTTAAACAAGAAGAATGGGAAGAAACCATAAGAGGCAATGTTAGATTTCATCACAGGACAATGGGACTATGGAATTAATGGATATTACTGCAACAAATATAATTTCTTTTTCTTCTTTCATCTTCTGTTTTTCTTGTCAAGTAAGGTGAATGGAAAAAAAATCAATGAAAACTGTGTTCTGTAGACTCTGTCAATCTACAGCTTCTGGTTGAAGAATGTATGTTTGGAAGACTTTTTATATCTGTAGTACTACTAGTAAGATAATATAATAAAGGATGGCTCAGAAAAGATATGACAAATATCGCAGTGCCTAGAAACTGATCAGGGAGTGCTAGTGTGGAGCATGCCTGCTCAGGAAGCAAGGAAAGCTTTGAGTTCTCAACTCCAGTTGTATGGTTCAAAAGATGAAGTCAAGTTTTCTCACAGAAAAAATACCGTGTGATGAATACCTACATACTGAATTTTCAGCAATGTTTCTTTGATTAGAATTGTGTTATAGTCACTGACATGTCATATATATTGCCTTGTTATATGTATCAATAGCATAATTTTCATCCTGTCCACGAGACGAATGTGTTTGTTAATTGTATGTGTTAATTTATTAGCTATTTGTTTGGAACAGACCCTCAGGCATAAGACATAATATGTGAAATTTTCTTTACTTGGACCAGAGGGGAAGAACACAGAGTATTGAAATGTGCTCCCATCAACCACTTGTGTTCATTTCAATAAACCAAAGTGTTTGTTTTTCATGAAAAGAACAAAGTAATGAAAATATCCATGGCACATTTAAAATGAATCTTAGTGGCATCGAGTATACCAGGTGCCCTCAACAACTATGCTCTCCTCGATGTTCAATTGGTTAAATAGACTAGGAAATACAATAATAGCAAAGGGGTGTGTAGTGAAACACAATATGACTATTTTTAAACAGCTTGGACAAACAATGTTCTTTGTTAGCATAAAAATAAAGTGTCGGCTGCATATTACTCACTGATATTTCCATCTGCATTTGGCATGGTACATTGTCTTCATGCTGACACTTTCAATGTGTCAAATACTACTATCTTTCCTTTCCAAACAAAAGATGTCTTCAATTCCAATTAATAATTACGTATTAGGCTACAATGAACCTGTAATTCAATTCTGAATGCAAATTTTACTTTAATTATTTATTCTTTTTGGACAACTGTTCCCTAGAACATTATGAAACAAATGTCATTCACTGCCCTAATGAAAAGTGACTGTTTGAAAGCACTAAGTGATGCTAAAAACATTCATTTGTTCTTACCCTCAGTATTTAATGCAAATGCAATTAATTAATCTGTGAAAATCATAATGTGTGATCTGCTAGGATCAGGTCTTTCCCACAGAACAATACAGCTCTCAAAAGAATATGGAAAATGGCTCAAAGATAATGTACTTTCTGCTGTGAAGACATCAACCAAAAGGTGCAATGATAAACGTTTTAAGATAAGCCTGTTGTGAAGGTTATAATTATAATAATTGAAACTGATCACCAGCATATCAATTGCATGCATACATTCATGGGACATGGTTCAATGGTGGACTTGTTAGTGCTGGGTTAATGGCTGGACTCAGTGATCTCAGAAGTCTTTTCAATCTAAGTGATTCTGTGACTCTACGGCAGTATTTCATCAAGAGCATCAGGTTCAATTTTTAGAAGACCATGAATTTCTCAAGAAGCTTGCCCATATCTGTATGTCGTAAAACAGGGAATGTGTAGGTTGTATTTTACTATTGCATTAATGTGACAGAACACTTTGGATAGGAAATTCTACATACCTGAAAGGCAACAGTAAGGAAGGCTGACTTCAGGAAAATCTGAATTAGTTAAGCTGAATGACATAACACACAGGATGAATTTTAAAGAATTAGGATTAATAGGCCTTTTGTAAGGATCAAGTTTTAGTTCCAACTGAGACCAGGTTTATTGTATTAGAAGCAATTAAAAGCAACTAGCAGATTCAATGCATTTCTGTCCCCTTCCAAAGCTGTAATAGATTTTCCATCATCTATCAGGTTTAACATAACAGGATCTAGTGAGATGTCCTTACAGCTGAGAACAGCTGACAACTGCTTCAGTTCCTCAGCAGAAAATTTTTCTCTTCTTGCAGTGAGCATATATGTTGCTGTGCAAATGGCAAGCAGCTATTCAGGCTGATTACTTCCAGCGGCTGAAGAAAGATGGAAAATCAAAGCAATTCAAAAGCTTGGGTCAGTCAGTCTAACAGACTTGGGAATATTTTCTGGTAACAGGACAGTGGATTAGAATTTTTTTTATTTTATGGAGACCAATGAGTTACTAGACCACCATAGACAAATGTACAAGTGCTCTTTCCACCACCCATCTTGTAAGACTTCAGAGTAAGCCTGCCAGAACCATCATGTTTAGGCTGTTCTTACTAACAAGTCTTCATAAGAGCAAGTCCTTGGCATGGTACAAAGATCAATAGTTCTTTACTTCTTTCAAACTGCTGAAGTTGTCCACTGAGCAGAAACTGGCTAATGGCACTTTCTTGGTGTGCCAGTTGCAGAAAGGGACATTCAGCATGGGGCACTCTGCTCCCAACTTTACAACACGTAGTATGGATAATGTTTTTGGTTTATTTTTTTTCCCTTTAGGAGAGGTCTATATAAACTTCAAGCCATTAAAAAAAAATCAGCAAGCTTCTAGGCACCCCATTCTTTCAGAAATAGAATGATTTCCCAGTTCCATGTTGACTTATGCATCTCTAATACAGAAAACAGGGAGAAGCTGTTTCATATGATAACACATTAGTTTAACATGAGCATCTGCATTTGTTAGCTTTTTCTTTATTAAACTCTGGAAAACATTAAATTCATTTATCTATATTTTTTCCTAATTTTCCATGTGTTCTTTTTGTCTTTCATTATCACTAGTGCACAGAAGGGTAAACCCAGAGATATGCCTCTTTTTCCCTCTTATAGTTACTAAAATAACTACCATCAAGTCTTACAATTACTCAGAATGTAGTTTACACCAATTAAATGAATTTCAGTAATCTGTGTTCTAAAGAATTCAGTCCTACATTTAAGGAACCCTAAAATACAGTCACTGCTCCACAGGAACATTCCTGCAGCAAAGGAGAGAACATAAGGAGGAAGGAAAATGGAGATCATTCCTGCCTTTTACAGCCAGATTTGTAATCTGGACTGTCCAAAAGAAGGCTATGCAAAACCTGCAGCTTTTGCCATCATGTTTGCACTAAATATAGAATTGCAGACAAATGGGTTTGAGTGAGCAGATACTGCCTGCATGACCTCTTCATTTTAAAAAATTATCTCAATAATAGTCTGTAAAGTTACTTTCAGATATTTGGGTTCATCAGTTGGAGAGAGGGATCGTAAAGAAGGCCTGGATACATGGCTGAGTAGTTACTCTTTTAAAGAGAGACTGAAAATGGCCTATTAGAATGAAAGCCAACTTCTGCAATATCCCATCTTCAATCTCTTGTCACTTTTTAAACTATTTACCTGAATCTAATTGAAATATATCTGTTTGTAATTTGTGATAGCTGTTGCTCTTATTAGTTATCTGATTAAAAAAAAAACACAGCAAAAACAAATAACAAAATCTGACCCCCCCCCAAAAAAAACCCCACCATAGGTTAGCTTAGCTCATATTTTTATTGCCTGTTTGTAGTAATTTTAAATTTCTGTGTCTGAAGATCCTGAAACCTGAGCTCTCCGCATGTCCGTTGTTTGATTTATCATATTTTATTTACTTTAATATAACAATAGCAAATGAAATTGTAAAAATTTCATTGGGAAAAAATTATTCATCTGAAAAGAGCTGTCTACATTTCATCCACCTACACTTTGATAGAATTTATAGACAAATATTTATTTTAAAAAACATTTCATATTTATTTAGGGTTTGCCAACAAGCCTGAGAATATGCTCCTTGCTATACCCAGCTCCAAATGTGTCTTTTCTGCCACTTATCTAGGAGAAACCTGTTTCTTGCCTTTATAAAAAGTGGCAAGTTATCTGACCAGAGACATTTTATTTTCCATCCTGACCTGTCTTTGCTTTTTTCCATGTGCAGGTGCTGAAAATACCTGTGGCCAAGTTTTCATGACTAGAGCAAACAGAAGCCAGTAATGGAATCACAGAATCACTGAGGTTGTAAAGGACCTCTGAAATCATCACGTCCAGCCTTTGACTGAACACCACCATGTCAACCAGACCATGGCCCTTAGTGCCACATCCAGTCTTAGGAACATTTCTTTCATCCTGCTTATTTTCCAGTGTTAAATCAAATTCTTCTGAGAAAGCTCTGTTGGATAGAACAGAAGTTTAGGATAATTTCTTAAAATAGAAATGCAATTGCATGTTTTATCTTTCATGCTATTTATAACAGTGTCCATATACTTATCTTCTACTTTAATGAAGTGTTCTTTCTATAAAGACAAACTAAGATAGTCTATTTATTGTTTTGTAAAAGGGCATAATTTTACTGATAATAATTTTATTTTCCTTAAAAAAATAATAATCAAGTTTAGATTCTAAGACAATATGTCTAAGTACAGATTTAGTTTTTGTACTGACTGTGTCAAAGGCCAAAAGTGTAATTCATTTACTCCTACTTTTGTTCAAATGCATGCTTATTCCATACTGAAAAAAGTCACTTAGTTCCTTATCTTGAGCTTGGCAAACAATAACAGTTACAAATTAAACTATTCAACTTGAATTAAAGTAGGCTATATCAATATTTTACTTCTTTTTTTTCATTAAATTATTAAAAAAAATCAGAGACTGTCAGTTCTGAATTAAATATTTAGCTTAAATATTTAATCTAAACTCAAATATTTAGTGAAAATTCTACTGTGTGAAATTGAAGGCAGTTGCAAAACCTTCTGGTTTATCTCTGTGGACCACATCAGATTTCCAAGCTATGTGTTATTTCACTTGTGTCTAGTTATTTTATGTCTAAAGTTTAAATTAAAAATGTATACTGTTCATGAATTTGCAGAATTATAATTTATTTATGCTTTTTAGATTGCAAGACTTATTACTTGTGTTATTGTGAATACTGTTAAATTTATATTTACATCTGCTAACTAATAAAACTCCTAAACCCAAATAAACTTGTACCTTTTAGCATAAAAGTGTAAGTTGTTTTCATTCTATCTTCATGAAAATTTTCCTGGACTTTCAAAAACAATATTGAGTTTGAATAGCAAGAAGTCCTTCTTTCTGAAAACTATTTTCCATATAAAATATGGTGTCAAAAGAACAAAACAGTTTCTTGTCAACAAGAAATTATGCAATATTATGAGGAATTGTAGCCTCAAAATGGCAGACTAATCTGTGGCAAAAAGACATTTAATTTTTAGGCCCTCTTGCAGACAATATTTTTAGAAAAATGTTCTATACCGTTCACCTGAAAAATGTTTTACAGATGAGTTGGCATGGAGATCTGGAGATCCTGCTCCCTTAAAGCATTTAATTATGGCCTTGCCATTAGGAATACAGATAATCACATCTCAGGGAGGCTACTTATAATTAATTATTTGGATTATAGCATGAATATTGAAAGACTTAATCCACCACTACCTTGAATAAGGAGTAGCCATATGCAGTATTTTTGCAAAATGTAAAATTACATACATCATATTGTCCATATGTAAAGCATTTCAACAATTTTTTTCTATTTATAATTAGTATTATACTGCAAATCCTTTAAAGTATTCTATCAAAAGGAAGCACCTAGAGTATACCCAGAAAAAATAAGTGGCAAAATATAATCTAAAGTGACTCAACATTTCCCTTGGTATTATTTTCCACTGCACTGGTCTAAAATATACTGACAGTTACTGTTCTGAAAGGGGGAAAAGCTCCATAAATAATAGGTAGGTCAAAGAAGTTCTGTCTAATTGGCCTTCTACAAGCTGAAGCAAATGCAAGAAAGAGTTTATTAGAATTTCAAGTGCAGAAGGGTAAATGTTAAAACTGCATTAAATAATTTAAGCAAAATAAAACATTTAAAATTGAAATTATTCCATGAACTACATGTTACAAAAAACAAACAAACAAAAAAAAAGATGCTATAATATGTCTCTGGGATATTGTCTGGAAGATGGCAATGAGAATCTGGTTTCTATATACATTTGCTAAATAAATAATGACATGAAGCACAGACAGTGATATCTGCCATTGAGTAAGTAAAATAAAACATGTATTTGTCTCTTATTATAGTTAAAGAGATAGGCCAATACAGTTTCATATTCACACACAGTAACTCTCACATATACACATCATAAAAAGTTCTTAAAAAATCCCATTCATTTCTTCATGTTCAACATACCTGGAAGATGATAGAAAAAAGTATTTAGCAGTATAAGTTTTAGTTAGTCTAAAAGCTTATTTATCTACTGGCTCTGAGTGGCATGATACCATTGGGATTTTCAGTGGGGCAAAAGAAAAAAAACAGTGGGGAGAGGGATCTGCAATGGATACATTAAAAACTGGGCAGCATGAATTACTGCAGGCTTATCTACTGTAATTAGGAAACTCCCTCAACTAACAAAACTTCCATGGGGCCCCAGACCTAATTAATAAAAATATACCTGCACTTCCTACTTGCTCAGCTTAGATTTCCCTAGCAAGGCATTCCTTCAGCTCTAACACAGTATCTGTTAAAAACAGAAAAAAAGGGGTTAAATTTCCTGGAACATATGTCTGGGCTGCTGAATGAAGGAAAGCCTGTGTAAACACAGGTGGGAAAACAGATGGAGAAAGGAAGAGATAGCAGGGAGACAAGTCTTATCTTGTGTCCTTTGTGGCTGAGGGGAATTTTGCCGATGACTACAGAAAAGAGCAGGATGAGACCACAGTGAACAGTCAGGCCTCTGTCCACCAGCAAGCAAGAAAATGAACCAACAGCAGAGGCCTGAACGCGTTCCCAGAAATCCCCCTTTGAGTAAGCTGTGCTGAGCCTTCCTGGTTGGGTAGTACTGGATTAATTTCTTTCTTTTTCCCTCTGTAGGCATGTCAGTCCCACTCTAACACACCAGTTCAGCATGAAGGTAGCTCCACACATGCTTATCTGAATCAGGACTGCCTGCTCTGAGTGTCTCCTCTGACCCCACAGGGCTGGCAGCTGGAGGGGCACAGGACCTCGTGAAACCACCCCTTCTCAAAAGCCTCTGAACTAGCTTTGGGACAGCTAAAACTTTTATGTTTGCAGGGGTAGCAATCTCAGGTGAGTTACCACATGGCAGAAAGCTGCCTTTCTCCTTTATTCCCCAAGCAGGAGCCTGCCATCTGTAGCAGAGTGCACAGGAGCACCATCAGACTGACTCCGGGGTAAGGAGCATGCGAAGAAGTGGAGGGTCACAAGGCATCAGGGAGGGAAAGGCCTTTCCAAAAGGGAAGAGAAATTGCAGGGCCAGATTTTACTGTGATGACTGAAGGAGCCACAAGAGCCACACCTGAAACCAACTAGGAGGACAGAGATTAATCACATCAAACATGCAGGAGTGTGTTCGTCCGGCCCTGCCACCACAGAGGAGACATGTTTGATGTGATTAATCATCAGAGATTTTGAATTACCAAGTTGTATAATATTATTACAGAGTGATTCTGAAACAATTTTACCACAACAAAAATCAGAATTGTTGCATAGCACTGGTATTACGTCAGTTTCTATCAATATGTATTGGTATCAGGTAAATTAGATTAGTATTAGGCTCATTAGATACATTACTAATTCTGCTCTGTAAAGCTTCAGGAAGTGATGAACTAATCTTTTCTATAACGAAAAGACTCATATTCTTGTGCTTTATCTCTAAAAATGTCAAAATCCTTGCATTTTGCCAAGTTTATATGTATAGTGAAGAATTAAACCACAATCTGTTCAATAATTCTTCCTGTCATAGGAAGGGTAATTTCTGACCCAATCACCTGGTACTGAGAGGAGAAGGTTCAGTAGGATTGAAACACGGCAATTTCCTCCCTACCCATTATTACTGAGATTATACTATAAATGGGTTTGAACTACCAAGATAAGAAAGAGAAAGGCAAATATGCACTGAGACAGAGAAAACAAAAATGGGGACACTCTCTTTATCCACTGCTGTATACTTAACTTTGTATTTTCAGTAAACTGTAGATGCTCAGGACCATGGACAAGATGACAAAAAGTTAAACAACTTCGTAATCACAGCATCCTCAAAATATAATTTCTTTTATCACCTGCCACTTGATTCTTATTTTCCATCCCAGAAGGCTGAATTCAAGTGTGTTCATCTCAAGCTTTCAATTCAGTTTAACTGCAAATACATATGCAGTCAAGTTTTCCTACTTGCTATTCAAAAGGGATAGGTGTAAGCATCTTCTCATTCTTTTCCAGCTTCTGGAGGTTGTTCAGATGTGTGCATGCCCCTTGTGTTTTCCTCCCTTTCCCATCAGCCTGATGTCCATGATATTCCTGCACTGTCAGCTCCTCTTTCTATTTGCACCACTCACAATCTGACTTATACCCACAGAGTCGTCTCTCTGTAGACATGTCTCTTGGTCCCCACACTCTTCCCTATGGTTTTGTCCTATGCATTAACAGTCCACACTATCCATTCATTCTCTCATGATCTTTTTCATTCACGTTACTCTCCCCACAGAGGCAGCTAGAAGGAGAAGGTCATACATAATTCCTTGGGTAAAGAATTGGTTGCATGGTCACATCCAGAAGGTGGTGATCAATGGCTCAGAGTCCTGATGGACATTGGTGACAAGTGGTGTCTCTCAGAGATCCATATTGGGACCAGTATTGTAGTATCTTCATTAATGAAATAAATGAAGGATTTGAGTGCACCCTCAGCAAATGCACTGCTGAATCCAAATTGAGCAGTGCAGTTGACACATCCGAAAGATGAGATGCCATCCAGAGGGACTTGGACAAGCTGGAGAAGTGACAAGCTGGAGAAGTGGGAGTCTCATGTGGTTTAATAAGATCAAGTGCAAGGTGCTGCACCTGATTTGGGGCAACCCCTGGTATCAACACAGTCTGCAGATGAGAACACTTAGAGCAGCCCTGCCCAAAAGGACTTGGGGGTGCTGGTGGAGGGGAGGCTGGACATGACCCAACCATGTACACTCACAGCCCAGAAAACCAAACTGTCCTGTGCTGCATCCAGAACAATGTGGGCAGCAGTGCAAGGGAGAGGATTCTGCCCCTCTGCTCTGCTCTGGTGAGACCCCAGTTGCAGTGCTGCATCCAGCTCTGGGGTCTCCAAGATAGGAAAGACATTTACATATTGGAGTAAGTCCAGAGGAGACCAACAAGATGATCAGAGAGATGGAGCACCTGTCCTATGAGGAAAAGTTGAGAGAATTGAGTTTTTCAGCCTGGAAAAGAGAAGGCTTAGAGGTGACCTAATTGAGGTCTTCTGGTACATGACAGGAGTCTACAAGAAAGACAAAGAGAAACTATTTATAAGAGCATGTAGTGACAGGACAAGGGGAAATGGCTTCAAACTGAAAGACAGTAGATTTACATTAGACACAAGGAAGCAATTCTTTACTGTGAGGGTGGTGAGGCACTGAAACAGGTTGTTCAGAGATGCTGTGGATGCTCCCTCCCTGGAAGTGTTCAAGGATGAACACTTGGATGGGGCTCTTAGCAACTTGGTCTAGTGAAAGGTGTCCCTGACCATGGTGGAGGGAGCAGAAGCAGATGATCTTAAAGGTCCCTTTCAACCCAAGCCATTCTATGTTTCTATGTTTCTGTGATAATTTCTATTGAAGGCAACCTTGTTTCCTCTCATGTGAAAACTGTGTCAATGTCAGCAGGAGAAGTTTCTTTTGTAAAAGGCAAAGATGCATCTACTGTTATGCTGATAGTGGCAACAATCCCATTCCTAATAATAGGGAACTAGGAGATATACTAGCAAACAGAGAGCAAAAAATTAAGGAAGACAAAAAAGAAATTCACTGATGTTTCAGAAAAATGAGATATGGTTCAATTTAAAATAAATCCAATAAAAACAGCTATGGAGTATTAAAATCCCATAATTCCTCACTGGCTTACATAATTTCACTGATGTAGAAATGACTATATAACTGCACAATACAGTGAAAATTATTTTCGTGTACTCTTCCTTGTCTAATTCCTGTCCCTTTTATAAAAACTCACATAAGCATACCATGTGAGGACAGGGATTCTAAGGTAAGGCAGAAGTTACTGTTTTATATAAATGCCAGCAAAAGGGCAGGGGAATATGGGCTATGAAAAATTGCTTTCAAATTCCTACTAGCACTTGGAGTGGATAAGTAGGATGATAATGTGTTTCAACCAGCAGTCTGAAAAAACCCAATTATTGGGATGAAAATTACCATCCTACACACTGCTGGGCTAAGTAATGCTCCTGCACACAAAGAAGATTGGATTTATGAACACACATCAAGGTCAAGGGACAAAATGCTCTTCACACAGGAATACTAAGGAACAAACCACAAGATCTCTATGGTTACAGTCTTGTATTTACTTCTTTCCTCTGAAAAGGAGAAACCAGTGAGCACAGAAGAGAAAGGAAGGAGATGGTACTCAAGCCCAGTTCTATGCAGGGCTCCTTCTACAGTCACCACTCTGCATGTCCCTCAAAAATCAACAGAAAACATAAGCAGAGGTGTAGTCTGAGTCATCTATTCCGTTGGTGGTTATTTAAGCATGTTCTTTTTGAGAAGAATTACCAAGGAATTGTAAGGTTTATTCAGTTTGCTATCAGACCACATCTGTGGCAAGCCTGTTTTTAATTAAAAACAAAGAGCAGACAAGAGAATTTAAATGTTCAGCTGCAGTCTTCAAACCTCCAGATATTTCCTCTTTTATACTGCAACTTTTGGCTTTCCAGGATTTCGTTGTCCCAACAGTTGCCATTCAAGACCCTCCCAAACAGTAGTGATTCTTTGGTTTTTCTTAAATCTTGGCTTTCACACTAACCTCCAGTTCTCCCGCAACTTAAGGGTTGTTGTTTTTTGCTGATAAGTTTTTCACTGATACAGTGTTGTTAGCACAAAAATATTATTAGATATTAAGAGTTTCATAAACGTTTTCCAAACCCAAGGCAGGATGCTGGTGAAACCCTCCATTAGTTCTGGAGGTGAACATACAAATCTCCCAAAAGTCGAGGCCCGCAGGTAACTCAGCTCTGGGACATACCTGACAGCCAGAAGTTATCATCTCTGACCCGGGAGAAGGAACTTTGAAATCATAAGACATTCTAAAATTGAAAAAGGATCTGTTTATGCATGGCACACCCTGTCACCTGTGTGCCCTTTACTTGCTTCTGGGAGCACAAGTGTTGATACTGATTTGTTGTGTCAGACCTGGGAGCTATACAGATCTGTTATAAGTAGCATTTTCTTAAACAGAGCCTCAGCCTCAGATTTTTCATGTCTCCAATAAGCAAAAAGAAAAGAGGTTGTTTGTCATAGGATTTGAATGCTACCTTGCTCTTTCAGTTTTATTATTTTATCACTGTGTAATATTTCTCATGTCTGCTTTGGTCAGGAAGCTGTACTCAGATTCTGATACATGTTCCACAGAAAGCAGGTGTTCTCCAGAGAGATGAGAATGTTAGAACTCTTTTTTTTTATTTTATGCTTTGACAACTCAAATCTATTCAATTCACAGGTATTTGATTTCCAGCTTGCTTCCTTTCTTTTCAGCTGCAGTGACAGAATTATAAAATCATAGAATGGCTTGAGTTGCAAGCGACCTTAAAGATCATCTAGTTCCAACCCTCTTGCCATGGGCTGGGATGCCATTCACTAGATCAGGTTCCTCAGAGTACAGTCTCTCCTGGCCTTGGACACTTCCATGCATAGGACATCCACAATTTCTCTAAGCCAAATAGGTATTTTTTCTCCTGACTTGGAAATACACTTCTGGAAATTCACACAATATGTTTTGCCACAATAAACCTGATTCTCAACACTCGGGATCTCAGGGCATTTTCTCAGGTTCTCTCTCCCTGTGCAGTTGCCCTTCCTTGCCTTTCCTCACCTCTCCAGGCTACAGCAGCAGCTATTATCTGCCATTTGCCCCAGCAGCTGTCAGACTTTGGATACCTTAGCACCTGTTTTTGCAACACCTGTCTCATCCCATCTGCAATTTGGATGAGCAAAAGTGCTTTGGTATGCAGTGTAGTGAGTTCTTGTAGTGTCTGGATATTGCAAGTAGCTTATTTTTTTGTCTGCATTCCTGTTAAGAAGGGTAACAGATGAACAGGATGAGCTAAATGGTTGTTTGCCTTGCAACAACAGCCTGACAGTTATGTAAAATACTTTCATGTGCAATCTCCTCTGATCCTCTGCTGGTTCAGAGGAGTATTATGGCCAGATTCAGCAAGCAGGCTCTTGCAAACTCATTTTCATAAACTAGGGCACTGCTAAGCATAGAGGAGACCAAGACCAAGGTTGCTCTGTTTCTTCATCCTCAGCATTTACCTTTTCTTTCTGCTTAATCTCCTGTCTTCAGCATCTACAGTTTAATCCCATGAGATAAGCACAAAGACCTCTTTACCAAAGTGCTTCCACAAATACTGGTGCTACAAATCACCTTGCAGAGGCTACTTCAGAGTGACAAGGTCTGCTGGCCTGATCAGTAGGAGTTGCTTTAGCGTATTATTCTAAAATGGGATTAGTTAAGTAACTCTATAGCCCAATTCAAACACTGAGCCCAATTCACTTTTCTCAGCTTCCCCCTTCTGTATACTAACTAAATGGCACAGATTAGGCTCTCAGTTGAATATTTTCTGAAAGGCTTTCAGGTCAGTTCTGGGATCATTAATGCAATTCAACAGAAAATTAATACAATGCCCAGCTAACTAACCCTCATGGGCAGCAGTGGTAGACAGCAATATTCAAGCAGCTTCTGAAAACCAGCCTTTCTGCTGATTGTGGAAGCAGACACTGATTTTAGTGCACAAAGACAACTTGCAGTCACAAGGAACAGCTATTTAATATCATTAATTATTTCATATAAAAAAGAAATTGCTTTCATCCAAACATAAATGTTCATATGCCTTCATCTAAGCAAAAAAAACTTCTTTTTCATTAGGATTACCGGATTAATTTATTAAGATTAAAATTCCTGCCTGTTTTTATTAATATACATCTGTTAGAAAGCTACCTAGTCAGATAGAAAGTCCAGTTTTTCACAGTATATATTGGAAGGATCAACATTGCTGTGTGCTAACATTCAGTTAAAAAGCACTAATAACATCCTGAAATATTAATGAGTTACAAATATCCCATGTAAATAATGCTCTTTTATCCACTGCTAATTTTGCAGTTCTTACTATGATTTTTACTTTTAAATTTATTACTCTAAAAATGGTATTGTTTTTCAAAGACCAATCCTGTCAGTTTTACCTCTAAAAAGCTATAAAATGACATGTAAATGATTATATTTTTATTTGAAGATTGTCTGTTAAATAACAGTGCCCCTAATTCAAAATAACTTCAAAATTCTGGAAGGTCATTCTGCATCTTTAATAGCTGTCCTCATAACAGTAAGCAGACTGAATGTCTTATTCAGAAATATTTTGCATACTCTTCTGTTTGATTGTCTAGGCAAATGACTTAGTTGATTTCTTCAGAAGTCTCTTTTTGTCTGTTATCTGAACATGTTTTGTTCTAGCGCATTCACTCCAGTGTTATTATTCATTCTTTCCTACTCACCTCCAAAGTAAGAGCCATCTGTCAGCTTCAGCTCCTTGTTGGATTTGGTGATGACACCGGCAACACCGTGTTGAATGAAATACATCTTCTTACCCACAGCCCCTTCTCGGATAATATAATCTCCAGGTTGAAACACCTCAAATCGCAGTTTGCTTAGCATGGCAGTCACAAAATTTGGGTCTGCATTAGCAAAAAGAGGCATTGTAGCAACCAGCTTCCGACAGTTGAAGTTGACAATCTCCTAAATGGGAAGGAAACCACAATAATAATGGTCAGTAAATATGTACAATATGATGGGCATTGAAAAAAGACTTTCTGTTTTCTTCACAAAGAATTTCTTTATGTTCATATTGGACTTTTCTGTGTGCTTACTTTGTAACATATTTTCACCTATTTCTAGTGAAGTGATTGATACAAAAATGCAGTCTGACTTGTATTTCTGAGGTTAAAGGTTGTGTTCTGGTGACTTTTCACATATTATTTATTATTCCTATTGGAGTTTAAGGGAACAATATGACAGAAAGATAAAAATTAGATAAGAATTACACTGCTTGACAACAAGATTAGCTGTTGCAATAATGATATTAAGTGATGAAGTCATACAAGCCCTGTGTTTTCAAATATTACACCAGTAACACCTTTCTGTTTTAAACGTATCCAGGGGTAATATAAATATACATCACAGTTAGCTAGTTGAAATAAACAGGAAAATTTCCTTCTCAGTTTCTAATTAATTTTATAAACACAGAGGCATACATTTCTGCCTTTCAAAGAGATGTGTATGTAGTAGATGCCTATATGCAGAAAGCACTGCTATTTTCCTAAGGCATTAAGGGTTTTTCCCACCAAGGAGAAACTGCATTTATATTTACAGAGCCCACTCTGAGCACATCTACTTGAAAAGATTAGTACCAAAAAAAAGCTGTAAATGTCATGCTTGCTTTAAATTAAAAAAAAAACCAAACCAAACCGCACGAACAATTTCTGAAATATTTTTAAGTTCGCTCTTGCTGACCTTACATTGTCTTAGGAAACGAACATAGTCAGTTGCCTTTACGGATTTAACATTGTATTGCAAAACTGACAATAATCAGTATTACACATGGAGAGGGGCTCAGGCAGGCAATATCTACTGAGGTAGCAAACCCAACATGACAGGAAGAGCAAATATAATCATCTGTATATAAATGCAAACAGAGCACATAAAAGCAAAATACATCCAGCAGTCACCTTACTGCTTTGTGTAACTAAATATGCCTTTGTTGTCAGTGCAGGAGCCCTGGCATTTCCTACACTAAGCCAAGGCTTTGAGATTGGTGTAAAGAAGACATCCCACCTACTTGTGCTCTCATTCCCTCGACTAAGACCCACTGCATGCCTACTAGAAGTATTTCAACCTCCCGTGCATCTGCTGTCATATATATCTCATATATCCCATGCAGACAACTCTCTGATCATGAAGCTCTGATATGTTCATTCATAGATCAGACAAATTCCTTTCCTCTCCCAGCCCCAAAATGTAATATCCTGCTTGCAGACATGATGAAGAAGTGCAGGTAATTTCAAAGTGTAAGCAACGAACCCATATTGAGTTTTTCAAATCTGTCTGCTTGCATCTGGGAAAGAAGTGGGAATCCCCCTTTGAAGGGAAGCCATTGGTTACTGAAGCAATTGACAAGCAAGTGCATGAAAATTGAAGAGAGTGAAAAAACAATCACCTCTCTCAGAGCAATTACATCCTTTTCAAATAGATATAGTAGAGCTTAGAAAAATATATTGGAAGAAAATGTCTCACCAGGCACCCCCAAACCTAGTCTTCCTTGTAAAAACACACGGTAAATTTGATGCAAGATACCTTCTGTTTGCCCGAATTCAAAAATTATCTCAAGCAGCAGCACTGCAAGGTGTGAACTACCAGAGAGGTGACATTTAAATCTGTGAATACTGCTGAGTCATTAAGTCAAGAGTGGTAATTCCAAAATACCCTTCTAAGTATATTCTGTACAAGGCAATAAATATAATGAGATTCCGACCGTCTGTGTTTCTAAAGGATGAGGAGAAGCTTGTTTTCCTTCTTGGTTAAACACTGCATTTCTCAGTAAAGCTTCAGCTTCACCTCACTCCCAAAGGAAAGTTATTTGCTTCTCCCACTGCTAGCAGTGTGGTGGCATCCCGCAAGGAGCCCCAGACTCCCTGTGAGACTACCTTGCTGCCATCTTGGCTGATGCTGGCAATAACTATTTCTTGTCTTGTCTTGCTCAGGGACTTTTCAGTAGGCTTGCTGTTTGTTTTCTGTTTCTGAAAGCGAATAGCTTGTCTTGCATGCCCAGGAGGCAGAGAAAGGAAATTACTAAAGAAAGCAAAAATTGACTGGAAATTATATAGAAGCTGGTGGGGAAGCACAGAAAAGGTTGGGAGAGTAGAAAGTTCAACTCCAGTCAAGATTAGCAAGAAAGAGTAAAATAGATTTATGTGGAATAGTACTACGAAAGAGAGAATTGGAGAAAAACAAAAAGAAGGAACACAAAGGCCTAGAGAAAAAATAAAAATAAAAGAAAGAAGGCAGGAAGCTTGTCTTTAAAAACAGAGTGAGGAATGGAAATTGCTGAAAAACTGAGAGCACACGAACACAAAACCTGGAGAATATATGTCTGGAGTGAAAGCTGGGAAGTAGGGCAGATGAAGTAAACAGAAGGGAAATTGGGGAAAAAAAAGAAAAGTTATCAGTAACATATCTTTAACAGAATCATAGGAGAGAGCATGATATATAGAGAGGGGAGAATTCAGACCTGGATGACTCCTTTGCACAGAGCCCATCCAGTTCACTCAGAAAAAATTCATCTCATTTTGGGAATCCCAACAAAACACACCCTTGACACAGGATTTTCACTCTTGGAATCTCATGTCCTCTTATGGCTCATTCTTCTGCCCACCTTTCTCTGCCATTATGTAATCTGTATCTGGATATACCCTTGTATACACACACATTATCGTGCTCAGCCTGAGTTGCCTAATGAAGGTACCAACATAGCTACAAAACCACCCTGCTGTGGTAATTTCAGCTGTTATTCCTAGTAATGCATTCATTTTGTTGATTAGTTTTCTGGGAAAGTTTGTGCTAAAGTACAAACTTCCCTTATTTAAGATGTTAGAAGGTGGAAAATTACTGAGGGAGAAAGAAATGTGTCATTTTTAAGTGCTTTGTTTTTCTTTAAAGCGTTCTTTTATTTAAATATGAGATCATTCAGAACAAGTAAAATACATTTCCCTGAGTCTTAATCACAGGCAGTTCGGCAATTTCAGGTTCTTGTGTATTACTTTAAATATCGTCCTGGGGAGAAAGAAACAGTAAAGATTATGAAAGTGTTTTATGTAACTCAAAAAGTACTAGGAGAAAAAGTTCTGTTTCAGAAGAGAGGTAATAAAAGAACACACTGAAAAATTAAGAGTTGACATTGTATGCAGAGAAAAATCACTCACATTTTTCTTTTAATTCTTTGGAGCTAGATTGGAACCAGACTATGCTGCACAATATGATATCTTAATAAAATGAGATTTTGTCTAACCTCTACTTGAAGAAAATACCAAATGAAGCCTGAGGAAAGGATCAGGGAAGAAAATACCAAATGATACCTGAGAAAGGCATTAGGAGTGCATTATATAGCTGAAATGGTTAAAGAGCAAGAATGATTCAGACCTACACGGAGCAAGTGTTGATCTATTCCCAGTGTTGGTCTCTTACACAAGAATTAAGTCAGCTGCTTTATATAAGAGATTGGCCTCTGCTCCATTGTAGTATATTGGGTTTATTACTCATCTTGACTTTCCAGGGTATCTTTTCAAACTGATGTTAAAGCATCAGATATTATCATTTTGTGTGGTTTCAATATTTCTTGATGGCTCCTCTGGAGCATCTCAAGATGTTACACATGCAGTCACAAGGCTGTCCCAGCTGTGACTGGAGTTCTCTGATGGCATCTCTAAAAGTTTTTAGGACCTTTTTTCCAGAAGATTTTTAGATGGATGTAATGCTTTTAGTTAGACTGACTGGAAAATGCTGTTACTATAAAAAAGGAAAAGTTCTTTACTTTTTCTCAACAATCCAACTGAGCTAATAAAAAGTACAACTTCCATCTACAAACTATGTCCCTCTTACATGTAGGTCACTTAAGTCCATTTGTGACTGCACAGAAAAATATCTTAGCTTTGTTGGGTCAATTCTACATACTATTGCAAAAATCTAGTATATAACAATAACAATGCACCTTATTTTTCTGAATGTTCTTCCTTTAAACTTTGCTTTCAAAGGATGAGAAACTAAATCAGCCTTAATTTTCTGATGATTGAAAGGAATAAATCACTTTACTAACAAAACTATTTTTTTCTTATAAATAATTTGCAGATAAAAAAATCACTGAGCCATCATTAAGAGAGAACTATAGGAAAAAGCATTATATTTAGGGATTTGAGGCTGTTTGAGCAGGTTAGATATATTTAAACTCAGTTTTAAGAAGTTTTATATTCTGTATGCGTTTATGATTTCCTGTAATTTTTTAACCCATTGGTCAATTATAGTCAAGTTTGGCAGAAAGAAGGCATCTCACTGATACTAAGTTCTCACAGGTTTTATGACAGCAGGCAGTCAGGAAGACTAGGATTAGTATCCCACTGAGGGAATGACTACATCATTATCTAACAACTTGTTAAATGCCAGAAAATCTACATGTGGCAATGGGATGCAATATTCTTCATTTCTGGTGCACCTGAAATTGTTCAAATTGCTTTGACACATTCTGTTTAATTATCTATACAGAGTGTATGACTTAAAAATAAATTTTGCTCAGAGGTCTTTCATGTAAGTAACAACAACTATGTACATTTTTTCTCTTTGAACGGGATTGCCATGATTTTCCATTTTTCAGTTACATTGATCAGTTTCAACATAGAGACTCTGCAGTTTTACTGACAGTTATGGTAAGTCTTCAATATTATGTCTAGAGCTGTGTCAAGAAACACCATTCTTTTTTCTTCAGAACTCAATATTTTGTCATTCTTTTAACATAGCTGGATACTGTATGTGTGTGTTTTGTCTAGCCCTTTGGTTATATATTATAAAGCCCGAGAATGCTCTGGTCTGAGGTAGTCTATGTATCTGACCTACAGACAAAACACAAAACCTGAGAAAAACCCCTGATCTCTGAGGCTAAGAGAATCCGTGGGATCTCAGTTGCCCTGAAAACCAGGGACCAGCCTATTTCCATTTTCAAAGCCCTCCAGTTCCCAGAACTCCCAGCATACCTGGATACAACTTATCCACATGCAGAAAATTTGCCAGCCAGCTGTGAGATAAGCTATGCAAAATGATGGAAAGAATATATAGGCCTTGCAACCAAACAGTGAATGAAATTCTTGGTTCTACCAAGACTGACAGAACTGAGTCAAATCAGGGTTTTTTTTTCCTGTCTACCTCTGTTCAACTCAGATTAAGACAAGTCAACCCTAAACAGAGCATATGGTAGCTGGTATTTCTGTCTCCTAAGAGAAAGCAATCTTTTTTATGCATTTGCAATCAGAAGGGATATAGATTTGACCAATTATATATTCTTGGCTTTGTTGATTAAATGTTGGCCTTCTGCATACTTTTCTGTCATTCTCTTCTTGATTAGAATTTTCTATTCAACTCCTTATATGCATTTTTTATGCTTCAGTATTATTATTGCATTAAATTCAAATGCAGACAGAATAATCCTTTTGAAGCAGCATGGTTCAACCAAACCTCCAATAAAGTCAGTCTGATGAAGGATATCCATCTTTTCCCCAGCTTCCTAATTGATTTAATGGAGCTTAAGAGAGAGCAGTTGTGTGCATCTCAAGCTTCTCTTTGGATTGTCCATTATATTTAGAGGATTAAAAAAGAGCAAAAAAAGGAAAAAAGGCACTATCTATCCACCCTTTCATTCATCCAACTTCTATCCATTCTTTAACTATTTAAAAAAGGAATTTAGCTTTCATCTTCAATGTTCTGAAATGTTCCATGCTGCTTATTTCCAGCTGGGCAAAGGACGAAAGGCTTTAAAATGGGAGCAGCAATACAGCCAATATTTTAAGGCAGTCTGTAAAAGAGAGATAGCCAGTCTAATTTCAAAACCTTGAGAAGTCCTGATAATTCAGATAAATACTTAAAGTTTGGCCCCACTAACCAATCTCTGCTTCTTGAAGGTTTTACCCTTTGACCTGTTCTGCTGAACAAAATTTCTCTATGAATGCTTTCAGTAAAAAACACCCATAGTTTATTACAAAAGGTAATATGGAATTAGTGCTGTACCATAACAGCAGTTGCTGTAGACTGTTCTCTTTTATTAACTGAATAAATTGCAATTTGCAAAAGTATCCAACAATCTCTATCTCAGTTTTCTGTCCCTGAGTAACTAAATCTCTTCATTCCCATTTGTGTGTGTGCATGCTGGAGAACTTCCTAACCCTATTTAAAAAATAATATCTTGGGCAGGGGAAAATTAAGGCAAACATCTTTGTTTAGCAGGCATTTTAAATATAAAAGTTGCTCATTATGCTAATGAGAACACAGATTCAAACACTTGTATTTTATAACTGTAGCAGGAAATGAATCCTAAGAGATGTCCAGTTGAAAAAATCCTATCAGCTCCCATATCTTATTGGTATCCATATGATATCCCTATGTTATGTTAGTGTGTGGAAGAGTGGCAGGAGTTAGACATAATGTTTGCTGTACAATGAATGAAGCACACCATGTTTTTCTAAACATCACTTTCAGTGATTAAGAATAGGAGAAAATTTTGCTAATAATCACCAAACTTTGTCTGCTTGCTCACAGGTTAGTATCTACTGCAGCACTGCTGTTCCACTGTCTTTGAAGCTCTTCTAATTGGTGATCTGCTGCTTCTGCAAACCATTTTCACTATTGTGCTTTGGTACTGAAGCTCCAGTGGTAACACTTGCCATCACCAATCAATATGTGATTGGCCTTGTATGTGGTCTGTTTGGCAGCTACTATTTTTTAATACTACATCCTCCCAGAAAAACAGTTAAATTACTAGTTGCCCAATGAAGAGTACATCCTATATTCACTGAAGTCTGTGAGATTTCACCTGATCACCACAAGAAAAAAGATTTTGTTTTAGAATAGTATTGGAAAGAGTGCTATCTTCTCAGGACAGTGCATGATTCACCTGATAGCAAGGGATAGTAATTGTGCATGAGAGAAAAAAAGAGTGGAGACAGTGGAGTTTCTCAAAGGAAGCCTGAGTTACATTTGAGTGAGTTATTAGTTAAAATATATTGATTGGGGCACTTTTTTGTGTAAAACTTGTCAGTTGGAATGCAGGACAGCCTGAACAGTTTCTCTTACTCAAGAAAGGGAAGGTGATGAAGAGAATAACTTGTGGATGAAAGCAGGGAGGGAAAAAAATCTGTATTTTAAGCTATTGGGAATTACTGAGGGCTAAAATGAAGTCTGAAGCAAAGATCTCGGTGGTGGGAAAATATAAACATGATTTAGAAGAAATAGAAAGCTATGGCTTAGATATAAATTTTTTTGCTGACTTATTCCTTATTTGCACTTCTTTGATCAAGATCAGAAACAGAAGCTGTGAATGCTTTCATGGAGAGTTTATTGTGTCCTCTGAAACAGGCAAGGAATTCTTTCTGCCACTCCACCTCTCCTTCTTTGTCCCCTCGTCCCCTCTTCAGTCCCCCATGTACTGCAACCCAAAAGGCCAAAACTGAGCAAGAATGAAGTTGTCAAGAGAATGTGCTTTATCTACACCCTACGTGTATGGTTTAGCTGATGCAGTAGCAACAAGAACCAGAAAAACAGTTATTTAAAAATCACTGGTGATTTGTTCACTGAGCCCTTGACAAGCTCTGGATGAGAAATACTCTATCTTGTTAATTGCTAGGTTAACACTTACTCTTCTTATTATGAATTTAAAGCCCATTGGTTCAAAGGCTCTCTCTATAAATTTATTAAGTGGCTTAAATTAAATCTTACTGATTATACTGGATAAATCCCAGTTAGCTGAGCTTGAAATATCCACACTGAAATTATGTTTAATGTTTTTAAGTACATTTCAGTTTGCATCTAATTTGATTTGTAACTATTCAATGAAGGCCTATATTTGTAACTATTCAATGAAAGCCTATATTTGTAACTATTCAATGAAGGCCTCTATATAGTGTGGGAGAAACACCAAATTCTTAACATTAGCTAACATACAAAATTTAGACATTGTTACACTAAGTATATTCCACATTTTAAAGTAATAAAAAAGAGCTTTTGTAACCAATGAAATTTATTTAGATTCCTTAGACAAATGTGTGACAGGATCCTGAATGCTTCTGTGTGTATGTGCTAGAATATTTACAATGCCAGCTATAGATGTACACATCTATATATAACAGAAGGATATAAAAAGACAGATAAGGAAGATGCACAATCCCCTTCTAATTCTGACTCAGCCTTCACTGCTTTGCAATGCGAACTGGGACAAGCTAATTGTAATACCATTTGAATTTGCCCTCTAAAGGAAACTACTGACAAGGGTGATGGAGTGCAGTCAGGTGCAAGGGCTCAGTGATGTTATGTTGTGAGTAGCAACTTTCAATACAGGTGTAAGAAGCTCATGACCAACATTCAGGCCACTGAATCAGAGCCCGAGCATGCAGAAGTAGAAAAATACTGAAAGTGCTGATTTTAGAGCCCTAGTTTACAGTGAAACATGAGGATGATGCTCAGTTGTAAGGGTGAGACATGGAGATCTGGATCCAGAAAAGATATCAGCAGATCATAAAAATGAAGATGAAGTTCCTGGGAATAATTTAGCAGAGTGTCAGCCAGACAGCCCTCAAGACAGAATTTGCTTGAGAGTACCACTTTGGCTAATAGCTGCAGCAAAAAGATATGAATAAATGGCAAGGGAGTTGTGAAAAGTGGAAGAAATTCTGAGAAGTGCAAATGGTGACAGCAAAAACAGCCTCAATAGCAGATCATGTGGAGCAAAGAGAAAGCAATCTGGCAGGAGTAGACTAGTCAATATGTATTAGCAGTAATAGCTAGAACAAAAGTAATGCATCAGACTTTAAACATCCAGTAGTAAATACTGGTATGATATCAGAGTAACAAAGAGTCACGTTACAACTAGGAGCCAAATCACGGTCGAGACATGACAGATCAAGGATGCACAGGACATCCTCAGCATTTGTCCATCCTGAAAAGTTTGTTCTATAGAACACAGAGAAGAAGCAGCTGTGTAAATATTAAACAAGAAACCAGGGGACATACCTACAGCCTTCTGTTGTCTACATTTACTACTTTTGCTCTATTTGCTCTCTGAATGCCATCACTAAGGCCTTAAATACTTGTGCTTGTGCTTTCCCTCCTGGACTACACATGCACTAAAAGCAAAGGGGCCCGATGACAGCAGGACACTCAGGAACTGCAATTAGCATCTGTGCATGAGACCAGACAGGCATGGGATGCAGATGCAGAGGAAGTTCCATGTTCTTTACATCACTTATATGTTTTTTTTTCAAAACAATTTCAGTTCATCTGCTTGCCTGAAGTTTAAAATTTATTTAACTATTAATAGCATTTAATTAAATATATATATATAATTAAATTGCTCACTTAGTGAGTTAAACATAGGTTGAGGTTTATTTCTATAAGAAATATCTTCCTATAATTAATTCAGAAATTTCTTAAAATGATTTTTAGACTATATCTTAATCTCCACCTTTATGAATAAATTTACCTATATTGATTTTATATCATAGGAAGACCCCTAAACCCCTTGCAACTACAGTTCATTTTAAGGTAATATATTATAAATATAGTCTGGTATCATGGGAAATATGTGCTGAGATAACAGAAACAGCGAGACTATACTATACTGAAGTACCTAATGCAATATATGTACTTTGTACTATGCATATATATCAACAGCATATTATATAGCATTCTTCTCTCATATACATCTTGGATGGACAGCATGGATATGCCAGAATATATATGTATATGTATATGTATATGTATATGTATATGTATATGTATATGTATATGTATATGTATATGTATATGTATATGTATATGTATATGTATATGTATATGTATATGTATATGTATATGTATATGTATATGTATATGTATATGTATATGTATATGTATATGTATATGTATATGTATATGTATATGTATATGTATATGTATATGTATATGTATATGTATATGTATATGTATATGTATATGTATATGTATATGTATATGTATATGTATATGTATATGTATATGTATATGTATATGTATATGTATATGTATATGTATATGTATATGTATATGTATATGTATATGTATATGTATATGTATATGTATATGTATATGTATATGTATATGTATATGTATATGTATATGTATATGTATATGTATATGTATATGTATATGTATATGTATATGTATATGTATATGTATATGTATATGTATATGTATATGTATATGTATATGTATATGTATATGTATATGTATATGTATATGTATATGTATATGTATATGTATATGTATATGTATATGTATATGTATATGTATATGTATATGTATATGTATATCTCTGTGTGTGTATATATATACACACATATGCATATAAATACATACACATATGCATATGCTCTCCCACACATGTATTTACATGTGTACATGGACACATCTATATGTGTACAAATGTACATATCTGTACATTAAATGAAAAATAACCCAAAGTGTAACTAATTAATGTGTCCCATTAGAACTATATTTCAAATTAGTTTTAGTTATATATTTAGACGTTAATACAACTCACATAAGAGTGTGTGTTTGTATAACCCAAGTTATAATTTACAAGCAAAGAGGTGAAAGGAAAGAAGATTCTGCTCTGAGTCCCAATTATGTTCTTTGGAAATGAAATGTCCTGATGTTCTATATTCTGCAAGGACACATGATCTGTATCTATTTTCAGTGAACATCTTCTCACATGGTGACCTAAAAATAGGCCAGCCATGAACTTTAAATAATGGCTCAGGAAGGGCATTAACCTCTTTCTCACATTCTAAGTTTGTCCCATTGCTGTAAGTATCAATATTATGAAGAAGGTATCTGGTGTTAGAGAATGACAAAGCAAGCTACATACACCTCCATTTCTGCTTCTCTAAAGATGTCATTGCCTCTTAATTTCCTTCAAGGACTGTTACATATATTAAGCTGTCCACACACAATACTGACAGCATTTCTTTTTCTCTAAGCAGTGAATCTGTTTTTTGCCAGGTGTTAAAAAGCATGAACTATTTCATTTCCAACCCTGCAGGGTGGGAGACTTTATCTTGGTAAAATGTGGATGCTTGGGAAAACTAATATTTTCACAAATACACAACTGTTTATTCAATGTGTGGCAATGAGTGGTTTATTAAGTCGCTAGATTTTCATTTTGGGGTCTGTGGCTGTCTATATTATCTATACTTCCCAAATAATTCCCAAATACTACTTCCATAGCATAATGCAAATTTTTCAAATGTTTCTCAGCAATTCTACTCTGTTCTTGCTTTTTTAATAGACACAGATACATATTTTCTTCCCGATTTTCAGTTTAGTACAAGAAAAAATCCTCACTGTGAAATAAACTTAATTTTTTAATATATGTGAGGGATATTCATGAGATCTCATGAGATCACAAAAACAATAGTCTTCAGTTGCACAATTTGCTAATGACAGCCACACAGGCTAAAATGAATACTGATTACAAAGAATGTAGTTCTTTAAATTCTGTAATTTCTTTAAATTGATACATTTACCACATAGGTATTTATTTTATCCACAAAATATTTTAGTCTGCGAGCAAGGCATCATCCCTTACTTCAAATGTAGTACAGTGAGTGCACAAACATGCAATGATCAAGTCAAAAACTTGCAACTGTTCATATTTTAGGGCACCTCATTAGTATCCTTTCAACCAACCACAGAGATTTTTTGCTTTTCACTAGTAAGAGAAAAGAAAAATTGATTTATTGAGAAGAAAATTAACATAGACTTCACAGAACAAGCTGGGAGATTAAAATTCTTTTGAGGGGACTCTTTGTCTGTCAGTGCTCTACTACTACAAAGGGTGGCTTAGGATCCAGTGCTACCACTGAGCTAGGACTGTGTGAAAGTATCATGAAAGAGGCAGTGGCAGCAGATAAAAATCTTGTCTTGAACTCAGTCCAGGAGCTACTAGGAGCTGTACCTGTACTCACAGTGTCAGACTCTACATTTTGCACTAGCTTTTAATTTCACTCATCTCTGAGACTCTCATTAAAGTATCACATACTAAGTTCCTTCAGTGTTTGATACCTACCCTTAAATTAAACAAGTGTAATTCAACACCTTGTGAATCTATATCTACGTTATATTTCATTATCTGTCCATTTATAATAATTTCAAAATTTTTGATTCAATTTCCATTTCCATCTAATCCCTTCTATAAAAATTCATCAAAATAGATTACTAAATATTATTTTGCACCTGCAGAGGAGACTCCTGATTTTTCAGGTAAAAAAAAATTCAGTGTTTCAACTTTGACTTGCCTGCAAGAGAGTTTCTGGAAAAGAGATTTTAAATATTTGCTTATTGCAGCTACAGTTCAAAACTACAGACTAGACAGAGTTTTGTGTAGGTTTCAAAATGGTGTACTTTTTTTTTTTGTTCAAGTAGCACTAGGATGAAAGCAAAACAATGATTTAGCATTGCCTTGAAGTGAAGAATTTAACTTGGATTATCTCCCACAGCTTTAACTAGATTTACTTTCTGAAATCATCAGAGTACAAACTGGAAATTAAGTTCATAAATGTGCATTCAGTACAGATTTTTTGCTCCATTGTTTTTCGCTCTCCTTGTCTTTGCCTTTGAGATCACATGCTTTTAAAAGGCAACTCCAGATTTATGCATGGGAAGTGCTGTGTACCCTTCTGTATGCTGTTACTACCATAATGTGCAACTGAGTGCATAAAAATAAGCACATGCATTTGCTTTTGCATCAAACAGTTCATGGCATATTTATCTCCTCTTGATGATGGTGAGTCACAACTCTCATCTTTATTTGTGGTGACTTTCATGGACAGTGGCACATTTAAAGGGTGCCCCTCAGCACAGAAACTTTTGTATTACGTCCCCCCCCAGCATTTTTACTGGTTCCAAATAAATATGCTTCAAAAAGCTTTAGCCTGCTTCTGGATCTAGTATTTAAATTCCACAGTGAAAACTCACCCACCTCCATTGATGAGATTTACATAAAAGGGATGTGGGCATGTCTATGAGTGCCTCCCTGTCTTGTCTGAAATATGTTTTCTGCTGGAGTCCCAGCTGCATCCTCTCCTCCCCTTTCCCCCTTCTCCTTCCCATGCTTTCCTTATGGAAGTCCCATGACTTTTTATTGCAGAAGTCTATGAGGGGAAAGAGGAGAACCCTGGTAGGTACCAGAGTGCCAGATCCTGCATCTCCTAATCTTGACTCAAGAAAGACAATGTAATTTCCAGCTCTTCATCAAGACTTTTAATGTACTTAATTTTTA
Organism: Climacteris rufus; assembly: GCA_013398175.1. Lineage (NCBI taxonomy): Eukaryota > Metazoa > Chordata > Aves > Passeriformes > Climacteridae > Climacteris > Climacteris rufus. Next base: position 100,345 of record VZRZ01000586.1, read on the forward strand.
ATTATCTTCAATTATTCTCTAAAGGGTTCAGAGGAACATATGGTATATTCTGTTGTTTTATTGTAATAGATTCATAGTCACAATTCAGGGATTAAGGCAAAGATCATTCAGTTTTAGCTAAAAAAACCAAAAATTTCCACATTCTACCAAAAAGAACACCTATCAAGCCAAAGCAAGCATGGTATTTTAAGAATGTGTTTACATAAGAAGGCCTAACTCAAGAGATAGCTGAAATATGTTACTATTACTATTTTGAACCTCTTAAAAATCAGCAATTCTATCTCTAATTGCAATAACATATTCAGACCTAATAGAAACATGAAATGGACATGGGTAAGCACTAATGTGCAGTTGCCTCTCCTGACTTTCACCAGAAACTGCATGGAGATTAAAAAACAAAAGTGCTTGACTCTCCATTCATTGTCCCAAGCACCACCTGAGTATCAAGCAGCTGAACAATTCTTTAGTCTGTTAAAAACTGAGACAGGACAGATGCTTAGAAGCATGATCTTGGATGGAATAAGGCAATGGGTGATTTTTGCCTCTGCAGGACAGCTGCTATTCTCTTATTGCACTGGACCAGGTACCCCAGAAAAACCTCTGATTCTGCTCTTCAGATGCATGAATAGCAGTTCAGACAGGAGCAGGCACAGACTGGATCTACTTTTCTCTAACAGGATTTGACCTCTCTCACAGTTATTTAGCTTTCATCTATATAGTTTAGTACTTTTCTCAAACAGTTTACCTTTCTTTATATGACAGACAACTACTGCACTAAGAATTGAACATTTGATTGGGATTAGTACATTTCATGAAAGAGCTCATGAAAGAACTTTCTTGTCTGAAATATTTATTAAACAATTACAACAAAGGAATCTCATAGGTGCATTAACATGACTATTCAAAATCATAACTACTGAGAAGTGCTGGTGTATTATTATGTGTATTATTGGAAGCAGTTAGGTCTGGGACTTGTCAAAGCATGTCTCAGCTCAGGATGGATTTGCTAATAAAGCATGTCAAACACAGAAAGGACTGTGATAAAAAGTTTCTTGAACATGTGGAACAGCAATGAAAGTGGTTGACATTTCAACCACAGCATGTACACTGGTGAATGTGCATACATCAGAGGGTAAACACACTCCCCAGAGCTCAGGAAATCAAATCACATTGTCTTAGGTTCCTAGGAAATAGGCTTGAGTGTGCACACCATTTCTTACTGTGTCACACCTGCTGGGGATAATCGTCTTAAAACACAATAACCCAATCAGCTGGTGATTGTCTGCCCATTTCCACATTAAAATGGCCATTTGTTACTATTTTCAATTTTAAAAACTTCATTGTAGTTCCTTCTAAGAACTTTTCTTTCAGCCTTGTATACTTGGACTGCAATTTAGGCATAATTTACACAGATATGTAAAAAATACCAATTTTCTCCTTCAGCATTTGTCAAATAACTAATGCTGTGGTCTATCAGCATTTATTCTGCAAGACTGACATGCTGCATAATTTGTTCATGATTCAGTACTCCAGTTTATAAACTACAGTTATCTGCACCTCTGAGAAAAACATCTTAACCAACCAAAGATTCCCTTTAATTCACCAGTTAAAGAGGTGTTCACTCTCTTTATAGACATATAAGGAGATATTTAAATGATGTCCAATGTGACTACTTCTATAATACTGATGCATTTTCCTTAGTTTCTCTCTTTAAGCTTCACACTAAGGATTGCTGCATATTAATATCCAGAAAACTACAGTGGATTGTAATGAAATAATTACCTTTCTCTTTTATGAGATAAATTTATGGACATAAGTTGTTATAGAACCAAAATCTCCAAATTCAAATATTTCCCCGATACTTTATTGTTTTAAAATAATTTTATTTTCTACCATTATTTTGATGTTTGAAAGTCCATAGTCCAAAATCATAGTGACTACACTACTAAAAAGGATCAAAGCATTCTATGGTCTAATCACACCACATTTTGGCATCATACTATTACTCTGGAAATACTTCATCTTTTGTCCACAGGATTATAGTATGGTCTAAATACGAATATATTGCTTGGTGATTTCTAAAGAGAAATACTAAATAAGAACAAAGATATTAAAAAAGGAGATAAACTTCAATAGGGATAAGGAGAAGGTCAACAATTAGGAAAAATCACCAAGGTTACAAAATTGACAATTTAAAAAACTGACTTTAAAAAGACAAAATAATTTCTCTACAAAAATATCTGATTTGTCTACATGTACCAAACCATCTGGTTTGGGTCCAGTTTTCACTTAAATTATAAATCCAGTAATGCAAACTTTCCATCATTTTCTTGTGGGAGTGCTTTCCTTACAAGAACTGCCACAAAATTCCACTCTTGATGCAATACTAAGCACTGTGAAAGATGTTTTTGGAACCTTACACCTGACTCATTAGGCTGTAATAGGTACCACAATGTGCCTGTATTCACTATCCCTATGGGAACAACACGGGTCAAGGACTTCACACAGGTCTGCTCAGTTCCAGAAACAGCACCATGTAAAGATGAAGAAGCTTGATAAAAAGAAACTACAAGAAGCTTCTTGTGGTCTGGTTGGAAGTTACTGGTGGAGAGCAATATCAAGTGATACCTAAATAACCACATAAGATAACATATTCACTACCTCTCAGAGTTAGTTTTTACCATTACACTTAAAAAAAGAAAAACATAAACTCAATGGCTGTCAGTGATTAAAAAGCAAATTAACATTAGGAATTATTAGGAATTATTTGTCTTATTATAGCATCGATACGCTAGCTGCAGACCTGGTGCTCTCAGCTCTAAAAGGCTATAGCAGACACAGGAAAAAAAATTGGGAATGGCAAGAAGAATGATGTAGCTTCCATGCAAGAAAGAGGTAGAATCTGTCTTTTTGCCATCAAAAACCACAGTTTAAGTATGATATTATATAAGTCTATAAAATGGCATGCAAAGAGTTGGTAGAAATTGACTGTACTATCACTGTTGCTGCAAAAATTTATGGCCAACAAAACCAAAAACAATTGGAGATATCAATCCCAAAAGAAGGTGGTGGTTTCTCATGCAAAAGGTTCAGGCCTGTAGTCCTTAACAAAGGATGGTGTGGTTGCATAGTACATAGATTGAAGTACATAGATTACAGAGAGTACATAGATTAAAGAATGCAAATAAGTAATTGGAGGAGATGTGTATTAAGGATTACCCAGTAGTCAAATCACAGAGCATCTCTCAACCTGAAATATTGTGAATCTAGGAGAGTTATTAAGAGACACACCACACTTGCCCTGTTTTTGTTCTTCTATGGGCACCCACCTACAGTCGCTGCTGGCGATACTGTTGGCTTAGACAAATGCCAGAGCTGAGTCACTTTGACTTATACTCAGTTACGAGATCAAATTGGCTATATATATGTATTTAAGCTTTTATAATTCGGGTGTCCTTTTGGAATATATTTCTCTTAGCTATGTGGGGGTTTTGTTGTATTTGGGGTCTTTTAGCTTGATGTCTGTACTGCCTCCATTTCATGTCATGACAGTTACAAGGACCGCTGTTGGGATCAAGGCTTCCTGAGAAAAAATGATGTTCAAGCCTTGTAGGTGGTAAGAATAATGAGCTAAAAAATGTGAAGTTTAGTATCTCTGTCTGCTGAAGAACCAGAGATGATATTTATATATGGGAAATATGTTAATTGTTACCAATTTCTAATCACTACCTCAAGAAATGAGGCAGAGGGTTAATTGCAAATGCTATTAAAGACAGAATTTATTTCACATGTCAACTGCTGTTTGAAGATGTAGCCTTTTTCTAAGCTAGTCAGCTAGGTTGTCTTTACCGAGAGAGCATGTGTGTGTGGGTGGTATGTGCAGAGAGAGCCTGATGATTATCTTAGACTTGTTGCAGGACTTGTATGGAGCTACAGACAGGTTTGATGAATACAACCCTGCATGGCCTCTGAGAAGCAATTTAAAATCTTTCATCTCTACCAAAATTGTAACTGCCAGGAGTCTCTTGATAATCTTTTTCTTGAGAAGACTGGACACTTATTATCAGATAAGTCTAACTGTGAAAAATGGAATATACTTTTCACTTTGAGTGAAACTTCTGAATTTAATGAAAAGTAACCCTTATCTGTTCCTTTTCTCAGAGAACACGTGGCCTTAAGAGCAGGTAGTAGCACATAACATGTTGCAATTTCTGGTTAATTCAGTTTGAGTATATAGAGCTAAGAATATCCAATTGACTACATTTCCAAAGAATATAGAATTTTTCAGTCTCTTAAATGTCTACCTTAGTTCCCAGTCATCAAACACAATATCTTTGTTAATACAAAATTATTCTTGCTGGATGCAGGTCAACCACTGATTGCTTTACTCAGCTTTGAAGCACTTAGACAGAACCTTTTAAAATTTAATAAAGTCCTGGATTCCTTTTTCCCTTTTTTTTTTTTTTTATGAAGCCTTATTTAATTCCCCACAATAAACCTGACTCTGTTTCTGTTACTGAACAATGTTGGGCACTCACACACATGCATCAAATCTTTTCTTGGCTTTTCATTGTTTTAATCATCCAAACTACTATGAATGTTCCATACATAACATTCGAAAGCTCATTAAAATGAACATCCCTCCTCTTTTACTAAAAAAGACTTAACCTCTACTCTCAAGGGAGGTGATTGTCCCTCTCTGCTCTGCACTGAAGCAGCCTCACGTCAAGTCCAGGGGGCAGTTTTGGGTGCCACAATACAAAAAGACATTAAACTATTACAGAACGTCCAAAGCGGGGCCATGAGGATGGTGAAGGGCCTTGAGGGGAAGCTGTGTGAGGAGTGGCTGAGGTCACTTNCTCTTCTCTGTGTGATCAGTGACAGGACCCAAGGGAATGGCCTGAAGTTGTGTCAGGGGAGGTTTAGGTTGGATATCAGAAAAAGATTCTTCACCCAGAGGTTGGTTGGGCACTGGAATAGGCTCCCCAGGGAAATGGTCACAGCACCAAGCCTGAGAGAGTTTAAGAAGTGTTTGGACAATGCTCTCAGGCACATGGAGTGACTCTTGGGGATGGGCCTGTGCAGGGCCAGGAGTTGGACTTAATGAACCTGATGGGTCCCTTTCAACTCAGCATATTCTCTTATTCTGTGATTCTATAAGCATATAGAGCTTTATTGCTAGAATTTATCATGCAAGAATTATTTTTACACCAGATTTTACTGCTAATTCTATGTACTTTATCTATTTTTAATGGTTGAATGATCATATTTATATCATGCATAATTACTTTTCGGCTAAAAAAGAGCCAGAATTTTAAAATGTGGACAAAAAAAAAGGTCATCACTCCTAAAGAGAGCATAGCTGTGGAAAATTTCAGCCCATACAGTACATTTGAATGGCTGAGAACAAGGAAGTAGTGAAAACCCTGCAATTTTTTTCATAACATTTCATAATACTGTAATTATGCAGCAGTTTGTATGGTTTCTTCTGTTCCACTTACTCTAAGAGAAGAAATAAGGTTTTCAGATGGATATCTTTGCCATAACCTACTTTCGTCAAGCTAAGGATGTCTTGTGGAGACTCTGAATGTTTACCCTATGCTACATTCCAAGTATAATCAAATGTAGGATTAATTAAAAACTTTAGAAAGGCAGTAAGTACTTATTCTTCAGTGATGCAACTAGGATATCTGTGCTATTACCTATTACATCCTTGTGCACTTATTGTCATGTAAGATGGTAAATCCTATCCAATATCTGAACAACTGTGTTCCACCTTTAAAAGGCTCTAATTTATTATCTATTATTTACATCAAAAAGTCACTACTGCAGTACTAAACTGCATATACTGAAGTGGTAGATAAAACAGAATTTGAAACTATTAACTAAGCAAATACCCAAGTGGTGTTTTCAGGGCACAGTGCATAAGCTGTCCAAAATTTGGATAGATTAATTGAAAAAGCTGTTCTGGCATTTCCAGTGTCCAGTTTTTGGCGTTTTGTTTTGTTTTGTTTTGTTTTTTATCTTTCTCTGGAACAGTACTGTGTTGTGAATAGGGCAGTGTGCAACCTGATTGTAGCTAAGTAACTTTTTCATATATGATAGAGAGAACAAAGAAGACGTGCTAAGTACAGCATGACCATAGCAAAATCAGAAGCCACTTCTTTCATGAAATTCTATTCTTCCTCTATGTTTTTAGAGACTCATTAGTTTTTGAAATTTTCCATGCTTGATCTCTCTCCAGAAGTGCTTTTTGTTTTTCGTGGTAAATCAAATTTGACTTGCTACTTCTAAGGTACAAGAATAAAGAACAGGAAGAGGACAGGGCTAGGGGAGGGAGAGAGGAGGGCATGAAACAAAGAGGGAGGCAGGAAAAGCAGAAAACACGGGTAATTAGAGAGCCACAACTGCAAATTGCTGTTAGTAAAATAGTATTTTGCAATGGAAGGGTATTAGACTTCACTGTTGGAGTAATGCTTAGAATTGGAAACAAATGAAACTTCCTGATGTCAGTGACTGATACGTATGTACATGTTTTTGTTCTCTTAACAAAACACAAGCTCCATACTGGCCAAGATTCATGTTTTGACTGTCACTGTAGTGTAGGGATGATCTCCACACTTTTTCTGTCCCACATGGCAGATTTTTGTGGTAAATTATCCTCTTGACATTTCAAAAGCTACCCAGGGAAGCCACAGTGTAAACAGGCAGCAGCAATGCAGAAGCCAGGGCCCTCTACCTGCACTCAACACTTACAAACTCAGAATATAAAGAAAGGATTCAGCCTATACCTATGTTAGAGACTTAAGTAGGCCCAGGATCTGAAATTAATTCATGGACTATTAAACTGTTAGCAGAATCATGGTTTGGCCTGATTTGAAGCATTTAGCAAAGACTCAGCAATTTTGGGCAGCACTCACCATTCCCAGTTGGCAGTTTATAGGTGGGAGGTCACTACTGGGTTTTCATAACAGAGATGTGGAGAAATTATGACTTGGAAAGGCTTAGTTTTTTATGACTATTTTAAATATGGAACTTGATTGATTTTGGCAACGAGCTGTATGATGTTTTCCCTTCACAACAAAGAGATTCAGTTGTACACACAATCCACCACAGACCTATGTTCTCCTTATGCCTCAAAACTTGTCAAAAAACCGAACAACCTTCACTTATTTTTCCAAAAATACTGATGTCATCCTGTGCTCTGTTGGTTGTTATGTCTACATTATACATATCCATATATACACACGTATGGAATATGATCAGTACCACTCCTCCAACAGCAGAGAATGTTAAAAGGCATTACCTGCTGGCACTGAAAATTACACAGGTTTCATCACATAATACTCCACCTTTACTGTCCCACTTTCTTGTTTCTCTTCTCTTTTCCCTGTTTATGCTCTCTTCTCTCTGAGTTTTTCAACTTGCTTCCTCTCCTCTGGTTTTTTTTTTTTCCCCTCCTTTCAGTAGAGGTTATCAGCCAACATCCTTGAGCAGGTCAGCCATGAAGAACCCAACAGAAGACAGTCTGGTTTATATTCCCAGTAAGCAGCTACTTCTGCTACCACAAGATGAATACTGCCTTTGTCCCACACAAGCAAAGAAAATTATAACTGTGTCCACACACCACATCACATAACATAACATAGCATAAGGAATACAGGCTGGAATACAGGCTACAGTTTTAACAAAAGACATTTTTAATGATTTGTATATATAGTATTCTAGCTTCCTCATCTCAAGTAAAGATCACTTTTACCAACAACACTACTTCACAAAACAAAACAAAGCAAGCCTCCCTTTGTGGTGACTTTCAGTGGTTTTATCTGTACAGATGTGTGGCTAGCAAATATGGAAAGCAGAAGAAGATCTTCAGCCGGGATCATTCTAGTCCAGCCTCTCTCTATTTTAAAAAATGGCAGAAAAACATGAGTTCCAGTTCAACAATTAAGGATGAGATTTTACTCTTTGACACTATTTTACTCTTTGACATCTTTGTATGGCAGTGACTGACAGACAAATAGAGTGTAAATCTGCTTATTTCTTTGTGTCAACCCAGTATAAATTTAATTATCCTGGTCATTCATTTACTATGTAAAGTAAGATGAAACGTTACAGATTAGAATCAGAAAGAGCATTTCAACACAGAAACAGCAAAGATCATGCATGTTTTCATAGCATGAAGAGCTATTCAAATACTTTAATCTTACCTCCCTGAGAGGATCATTGAGCTCATTCAAGATGTTTTCTTCATCAAAGATCTTCCCTTGATAGCGATGTTCATAGTAATCATGGATCTTCTGGCGCATTTCAGCAGGTAACTTGTGGAATGACATGTACTGTTCCACTTGTTTGTACTGTCAGGATTTAAAAAAAAGGAAGAATCAGAAAAAGCCCCAAATTTTTGCTATCTAAAATCACCTACAAAATACAAATTCATTCATGTGTCCACTTCACCTTTACATATTTTATAAAGATAACATTTTTTCGTATGTCAGAGAACCATCACACAAATATTAGTTAATTCAATATTACTCACATGACGGGATATCTATAAATTAGAGAAACTGCCTTTCTGCTAATATCCACAAGAATATGTAAGATTTAGAAGCCAAACTATATTTCTGATATATTCCCTAAATTCCCAGCTATACAGGAGCTGCAAAAATACACCAACACCATTTTTAGCTCATGCAGTAGACAGGAAAGCTGTATACAGTGTTTAGTCTGTAGTGTACATTTGGGGAAAGCTTAAGGTGTGAAATTTCAAAAACTGGTTATGCTGTATTGCTATGCAACATACTAATGTTGTGTATGCTTATAAAGTTAAAATCTGTATGAAATAGAAAACATTCCTCAGGAGGAGTGAAGAGAAGAGAGAGGTAAACTAGAAAAATAGGTATGGCATCAGGAAATAGAAACTAGGGGAAGAAAAACTCACCAGGACCCAGGAGACTTAGAGGAACTCACTACATTTAACTTGTGTATTTGGTTTCTTTGTTTTTACTAGTCCTCTGGGGTTTTTTTATTGTTTGTTTTTCTTTTTTTTGGTTTTGTTTTATTTTGTTTTGTTTTGTTTGCTTGTTTGTTTGGGTTTTTTTTTGGTTTTTTTTCCCTTCTCTTTTTCAGAAGCCTTTTTGGATATAATAATTTTCAGAAAATAAAGTCCTGAATCAATATTCTCAGAGTTGTATTGTACTAAAGTACATGACTATATGATAATCTGAGACCCATGAAATGGACAAGTTGTCTAAATTGCAAATGGACAAAGGCCACTAGAATAAGATTTTTGCCCCTCAGAGCCCCCACCCTTGTCTCAGCTGAAAAGGATAAGGCACTGAGGTAGAGAAGGATAAACCCCATCCCAGGCTGAAAGACAAGTTAAAACTTGGCAGAAAATTGATTCACTTATGTAAACAGTCTTAATTTAATTTGTTATTATTTTTTTCACGCTTAATTAGGGAATTTTACCTTTTTGCAGTGGAAAAGCCAATGAAGTCCTAATTAGGATTGGCATTTCTGTAGAATAATTAAATAAATGTATAATGTATGTGCTCTCCTTATGAACTGCAGCATGTATCCTTTATAGTTGAAGACTGTTATACTGGAATTGAAATTAGCTTTTGCTTTGCAAAGTGTACAACATGCACTCTAAAAATAAGAGGAAAGGAATTTTGCATGGCACTATTTAACAATGTATGACAAATATGAAAGAGGGATTTAACCTCTGCACAGGTATTTTGCCCCTCTGAAGTAACAAGTCTTTACCCACATCCTTTAGATGTGTGATTTAAATTTTCATGTTTGCCATTGGTTTCTGTTGTGCTATCGAGAAATTTATGCATACATTGTGGGTTAGAATCAGGCATCACTATGGTCCCTAGGACAGTGGCTGCTCCCTCTACACAATCTTATTTGCACACCAATATGCTTAAATAACACTAACAATGAATAAACCTTGCTAAGAACAGAAATACATTCATTGAGATGTGTATTGCTAGCAAGCTGAAAAGGACTTTTATAGCAGGGTGACCTTGAAATAGAGAGAATTCATGCTATGAGAAAATTGCTTGGGCAGCAATTTACACTGCTGCCTTTCATTAGTGCTGTTATTTGAACAGGGGCTTTATCCCACACCAGCAAGCTCTTTTCTTTATCAGAATTTATGCTTACACATGAGAATTTTAGGGAAAAATAAATAATAAAACTAGTAGCAATGTATTGCTTATCACTGGTATGTCTCAAAATGTTTGCAAATTAGTAACATATAGAATAATAGGGGCAGCATAATATTAGCAACCTTTTCTTCAAAAATCTATGAAGAAGTTAAAAGTCTTCCACAATTCCCTTGTACTAGGAAGTATTTAACCATGTAAAATACTATCCAGGTCCCTTTCCATATCTAAATATCTGACTGTGTGAGTGTGTAGTATACTACCACTATTGCCCTTCAATCAATGGTATTTCTCAGTATTTCTCAGTGTGGTATTTCTCAGTGTGTGGCTTTGGCTCACTTTCTGTATGGTTCTACTACTGGTTCTACTACTACTTTCTTGACATTCTCTTCACATGTAGTGTTACCTCAAAACTTTTAACTTGCAGATTTTGGGTTATTTGGTGCTTTGTTTTGTGTTAGGGTGGGATTTCTATTATCATCCATAAAAATATCCAGTTTTTAGCTCTCTGTGCTTCTACATTGTCTATATTGTATTTGGTCTGTATGAAGAACATTTTTCTTTTCACTTTAATTCTGCACTTAATTTTTCTCAAATTCATTATGTGTTGTCTTATTTTTTTCATTAAATCAAACAGCAATTTTGAATTCAGATGCTGTTTGTCATAACTGTTACAAATATATATTCCTGGTCTTTTCCATATCTCATTTAATGGAATAAATACTGTGTTGCTGACCAAACAACAAGTATTTTTTTCTAAGATGAATATTGAATTGTTTGTCCTAAAATTAATATGTATATTAATGTGATTTATATATTGCAGTGACATAATTTCAGTAATTTCTATGTGCTTTATATTCATCACTGAAATGCAAATGCTCATAAGTGCTACAAAAATAAGCAAACCAAATTTCTGAGATAGGCAAGAGCTAAGTAGATTTCCAAGCTTCCATACATTTTAATGTAAAAGAACATCCAGTAATAATTGTATCTTGTTGTTTCAGACACAATCTTATTCATGGGCTCTTTGTATGCAGCAAAATTCTGCTAATGGGCTCCTCCAGCCAAAGGTGACTAGTATGACATCAGTCATAGAGGGTCCTTAGTAGAGTTAGTCAGGAAAGTACAAAAATCCTCAAAAAAATAGGTATGGAAAAAGGCAAAAGAGAGGAACGATGGTTTGTGCACAACATTTTGCAACTGAGGCAGGGAAAATATTTTAAAATTAAGATAGTATTGCAATACAGAAAATATCCCAATGAAACCAATAAAACAGAAACATGAATGTTGATCTTTCTCGAGGTATTTTAGTATATACGTTGAGCCTACCAGGTCCTTTCCTCATAATGTTTCATAACTAACTAGCTGACCTTTTTAGCTAAAAAAATTATTGGAGTCCTACTAATCTTTATAGCTCAGCATTCTGTCCTTGATACAATAAATTATGTAAATATTTGAGAGACATTAATAGAATCAGTTAAAAAAAAATAAACTACATTTATGTACTGTACCTGGAACTAGTCTCACCTAAACTACCTGAGTACCTTCCAGGAAAAAGTGCCAAAATCAGGTTTTTCCAAAATGTCAATATTCAACAAGTTCCATCACTGGTTAATTTTTAAAAAAACCCAGGTCCCTCTACCAACACTTGAAAGTCCAGCTTGAACAATAGGCCTTTTGCACTTCGTACAATTTTGTCCTTGGCAATAGGGTCTCACTTCCAAGAAAATTTCCTCTAAAATACTGTAAGCATCTTTAAAAGTTTATGTTCAAGTTCTCTTTCCTTTTACCACAAATCTAATCCTGACTCTGAAAGTGCCTTTATAATATATTGTATTTTTAACATACTGTATGAGATAATCTAAAATAAATCATATATAGACCGACTGGGCAAAAAAAAAAAAAAATAAAGAAAGAAGAAATAGCACTTTATTGGAGATTTATAGCCAGTCAAAGCCATAGCATTACAAATACAAACTACAGTGAGCTGTGAAAAATAATAATAAAAAATCCTATATACTGATTGCAAATGTAAATGAAAGCAGAGATTATTTATGAAACCTTCTACTGAGTCATGCAAGTTCTGTCCCACAATTTAGATGCAACAAATCCATCAGTACTCTTAAAGCGGTTTGGAAATACTTGCTTTCCTTGTATAAACACAATATATTTTAATATACAGAAGGTTCAACTCACTGAGGAGAAGAAAGGTAAGAGGGGGAATTTGATAAGATGAAGCCTTTTTAAATAACAAACATAGTGTTTCAAGAAGCTCTGTGGTCATATATAGTTCTGAACCCTATTTTAAATTTCAGTCTAAATATATTCAGATGCAGTTTAAATAAATGAATATTAGTAAATTAGTTAATGTTAATATGATTTGTTAGTACAAAATTATCTAGTAGCTCCAAAAGATTCTGTCTCATAGTATGTCTCTCTGGAGTGCTTATAGCTGGGAATTGTGTCTCTTCCCAGGTTCACGCAGGTAGCCTATTGTACTTTTTGTTCAGAACATAGCATACTGGCCCTCTTTCATCTGTTCTAGTCCGAGTTAATTTTTCTCCAACTGAAATTATTAGGACAGTAATTGTATTAGAGGAAGTATCACCAATTTGTAGATGAAACTGATTTCTCTCCCGTATTTTGGAAAATGAAGATGCATTGAAAACCTTGTTTGCAGTCATTTTATGAGCAGCTTCAGCACTCAGATTTCTCATTTTCTCCTTGGCACTCACAATTACTGTGCTCTTCATTTTCCAGTTTATAACAGAAGTTTGTACTAGTACCTGAAATACCTGGATTTTGAATTTCTGAATTTCTGCATATTACTGTTATTTCATCACTTTAAATTCAGTTCATTCTATTTTCATCTTTCTATAATATTAGCATATGAAGCTTTATACCATCCTAAACTGCAAACTGTCGTTTAGCACAAGCCTAATGACAATATTCTGCCTTAAGTATTTTGCTGCTACAGAACCACAGAATCAATTAGGTTGGAAAAGATCCCTGGAATCATCAAGTCCAACGTATGACTGAACATCACAATGTCAACCAGACCATGGCACTGACTGCCACGTCCAGGTTTTTCACAGACACCTCCAGGAACAGTGACTCCATGACCTCCCTGGGCACCAACCCATTCCAGTGTTTCATCGTCCTTTCCATGAAGAAATCCCTCCTAAAGTCCAAACTGAAACTCCCCTGGCACAGCTTGAGACTACGTCCTCTCGCTCCAGATTGGTATCTTGAAAATTTGCAGTAGGTCCATAACCAAACTGGGTTGTAGTCTGGCAGTAGCATATGTGATAGCAAAGAAATTGCTGTCCTTCACCAGATTTGCTTAGGAGAAAAGAATGAGGTTTATATAAACTAAATCAAATTAGTTTTGTGTAGATGACATGTTATGGTCTACCTAGCAAGTATCACAAAGAAGAGATCCCAGACTGTCCTAAATATCCTAATACGTAAATGATTTTCATATTTGTAAATTTTCATCAACTACTCTTTCAAAAAATCAACCAAATCAAAAGGCAGCAAACTTGACTAACTGAACTTTGAACAGAATCTTTTAGAATATAAAATTAAGACTGTTCTCTTTATGTGCTAAACAATCTTGAAAAATATGACTGACAACAAAGATTCGATACCTTATTTCCACTTTCTTTAAATCTCTAATTTAAAACAGTTATCCTGACTGTCTCTCATGAACAAGGGGAGACACTAGGCATAATTAACTTCATTCAAAAATTTGTGTCATGCAAGGATGGAATAAAATCACTTTTGTCATCTTTATCTCTTTCTTTCCACTGACCGTTGGGGAGTTCTCAATGACTAGCATTGACCAATTAGCAAAACATCAATGTAAGTAGCCAAGTATTTAAAATAGTAATTTATTTAAATGAATTTTTCTATTGCGATACATGTAAATATAGCATCTAGTCCAACAGATCCAATTGCACTTTTCAGTTCCGTGTTCACCCTTATAACTGCACTGCTACAATTTTAGCCTTAAAGGAAGAAATGTAATAGATTTGGCTATCCAAAGAAGAAAGTGAATGTTACAGGGAGGCATTGATGAATCTTCAGTTATCAAATTCCAGGTGAGGATTTTTATAGAATCACAGAATGGTTTGGGTTGGAAGGAACATTAAAGATCATCTAGTTCCAAACTCCTCTGCCATGTATTTGAGATTTGTAATGCAAAAAAAGCAGATGAGTGTTTTGTATTGAAGGACAATAAATGAGGTTGTCTCTGAGTCAAAGTATGGGAAAGGTATTTAGTGTGACAATACATCACTGAATAACAGCTGACAAAGGACACTGAACTACTGAATGGTCTGATGTATGAAGGATTGCATTCTAATAAAAAAATACAATTATAAAATTTCACACTTTAAAAATTTTTAGTACTGATTAGACCCATGATTCATGTAACTAACAATTACCTACCATTTCAAAAACCAGCTGATCTCAGTTAAGTTTTCAAGCAAGCATTGAACAAAAAAGGCATAGTCCAAATATTTACATAGTATTCAAATAACTTTTCAGTGATAGATTGTTTCTATAAACACAATTTGCAACATTAAAAATCAATTTTCCAGTATTTTCTAATCCCTATGAAAGTTCACTGGCTCTACACCTTCAGAAATTATTGAAGTCAAAGGCCGTCTTCTCTGTGCTATGGTGCTGTAAGGAAACAAACTGAAGGAACTGAGGAGCTTTGACTCGTCTCTTGTCCTTCACTTTGCTGAGCTCAAGGTTTTATTTTCTAGAGATTTTTATTTATTTTCTGGTGAAGAAAAGGGAGCAATTTTTTTCTGAAGTAGTTCAGGGGAATTGGGAAGGAGAATGGGGGAAGTTGCCCAGGGAATTGTTTCTAAGCATATAAGCACTTAATATTTTCTCAGTTTAACATTAATTTGCATATTCATTGAGTTTTAGATCCCTCATTTCTCTGCAGGAAGTACCAGACAGACGAGTTTTGAGGAAAAGAGGGAAGGTTCAACAAGGATCTCATGACAGAGAACAGGAGGGATGGCATTTGCAACAGCTGTATAGCCAAATGCAGTGTAACATTGAAGCTATCCAAAACAAAATGTAGAATGTTATAAGGTAAAACAACATTATTTTGGGATTTTGTTGTGGGTTTTGTTTTGTTTTGTTTTATTTTTTAAATGAAAAATAATTTTTTTGCAGTGTGTACAAGTTAATGGTTTTCATGGAAAATTTTGCTTTGTGGAAAATGTGCTGGTTATGAAAAATATCTGCCTCTTTCTCAAGCAGCACTAAAACACAGCTCTGGAGACAGCATGAGCTGTAGGGACAGGGACAGAAGTGAACGACGATCACACACTGGCAAAGAATCTCAGATAGAGAGAGGCTTTGCCATATTAACAGCTTGAGAGGTTTTACTGCCTCTTTCTCAAAATTATTCAAAAACGTGGTGGACTTGGAAAGCAAACAATCAGGGAATTACACAACCTTAAATATGCAGGAAGCTTCAATTTCTAGTTAAACATTAAACATATAAAAATAACATTCTGGTTTACAATTCACAGAAATATCTCTAATGTCTACCATGCTTACATTTGGCATTCAACTGAATGTTGACTTTTCACTCAAAATACACAGAGGAAGGCATCTAAAAAATAACCAAACTGAAGTTTCATCTGACCAAAAATTTACAGGCAATTACTTTTTAAGCATCATATGTATGTTTCATTTGTTGAAATTTCTTTCTGCACAGAAGGGTAACTGCAAGCACAGTTAATTACTACTGAAATAACTATAAAGGAGAACAGTTTTTCTCTTTATGAAGAAAGAGTAATATTGCTTTTTAAAAACAATCTTTCAGCAAAATGTACTTTTTAAGAATAAAGGAATAAGATTTGCAAAATTATGTACAATGATGCCAGAATGAAATGATTTACTTTTAAAGATATTACTTGAATTTAAACATTGTGCACTTTCAATTAGCTACTTTACTAAAACATGTTGTAAGCTGTTTCAATTAAGTGCTATTCTATTATGCAATTAAAATGGTACATACAAATTACATTATTCCCTCAAAAAGAATGTGTAATTTCACATGGCACATATCCCCTTTTTATGATATCTTACTCTCTCTCACATGAAATAATAAATTTGCTTTTTCACTCAATCACTTAAGAACTTAGCTTGTTTACAAGCTTTTAAAATGATCTCTTAACCCAGTATTCAGTAGTGCCAACTCACTAGCTGAGCCACGCAGTTGGATGTCAGAATATCACATGATATTGCTTCAGTTGGCTAAATGAATAATCTAATCTATATAAGTAAAAATAATGTCTGAAAAAAAATCCCTGAGGCTTCTCCCAGGAAGAATTTGAATAATATTAGACAATCACAGACAGCAAGCTGTACATTTTTCCTTTTGCAAGCACTTCCAATCTAACATCATAAGTGGATTCTACGTTAAAATAATAATAAAAGACATTAAGTTACAGATTCATGAAAAAGGAATGAGAATTGTATAGCTTATATTTATTAATGGTTATTTAACAGATTTTCAATTTTTCTTGTCACATTTATTCTGAGAACCTGGTATTTTTCTTTTCTTTAACTCCTTAACATGTCACTAGCTACAAGCATTATGCCTGACACAAAGTGGTGTGAATGAGGTAAAGCCAGTGTTCCTGCTCAAAAAACATGGGCAACCTGTACTTCTGGCCCTGCCAGTGTTTGTGGGAGTCTGGGCAGGGCAGGAAGCCACTGCAGGGTATTGTTATATGCCTCTTCTCTGTCTCATACTGCAAATGCTGCTATATAATGGACCTGTCATCTGGATGATATCAGGTCTCCAAAGTTATTATCTGTTCTCTGCAGTCAGTCTCACAGTCCAAACTAACTGTTTGTATGCCTCGACTCACAGTTAGAGAACCAAACGGTAACAGACTGGGTCTGCTGCTCTCTATTAGCTGTGTTCATAAGTCTAGCCTGGAGCTTCGGCTACCAGCAGCCAGAATAAAGCAGAGAATATAATCACTGATCATCTCTCTTCTACCACAATGGAATCCTACCTCACTAATGAGGATTCCTTATTACTGCAAGGAACTCACATTATGTAGACACAAGGACCTACTGCCCTCGGGTTAGTATCTCAATGGTTTTTAGATTACTGGGGGACAGAAAGGAGAGAAAGGTCAACACCTTCCCAAGCCGTAAGGAATTCTGGATAAATATTCCTAAAGTGTTCAAGCTCAATGTCTGTTCAATTTCACCTGCCATTTAAAAGCATTGTCTTCAGTAGCTGCTAATATGTGTTTCCTGTTTGGAGTTCTCATTCTCTTCCACAGAACAGTTTTTTCACCTTTGTGGACTCATTCATTCTGTCCTAATATTGAAAATAATCTCTTTAGGCTAGTGCTTCATATGCACTAGAGGGCTTCAGCCAGTTTTCATGTACTTGGCCACAGGGACTCTTGCTCTTCAGTGAAAATTCAACCAGGAATCTGGAAACATTGCTGTGCCCCTTATAAGGGTTACTCTAAGTCTCCTGTTTGTACAGTTTATCTTTTAAAGTCCTTTTCATCCTTTGACTGGGATTATTAGAAAAAGAAAGAGAGGTTTTGCATGTTGAAATATCTCCATGCTTCACCCGTGGACAAGACTCCAATTCCTGTTCCTATCTTGCATGTTTCCCCCAACCACACTGGAAAAATGAGATATTTACATTTCAGAAACACCTCTTGTTTATGCATCGTGCTCTGGCCTGCAGTGGCTATTTCATGAGCCAGCTGAACTTTTGACCTGACCACCAAGGTACCAGAGGACAATCTATAACTGAATATTGGGTCAAACCTGAAGTTAGCGCTAACCTTAACTAACAGAATGATTATCTGTGATGATAACTCAAACATGAGTAAGCACAGACGGCTCTTACATGACCAGAGATCTGGCTGTATTCAGAAAAGACAGCAAACAGTGAACCTGTCAATCAATGATTTGGGTTTCTTATTTCAGTACTAGCAAAGTAATAAGCTCACCTGTCCATTCCACAATCAGTAAACAGCTGAATTTATTAAGGCTCTAGAGATATTTCTACAATCTGCTTTCTTTACTGCTACTTTACTTAACATACAGACATTTTCACATAAAGAAAAAACAGTTTATAATCAACCATAGATCAAAATAAAATGTAAGTATTCCTACCGAATATTTTAATGGTAAGTTAATTTTTATAGTTCTTTATCATGAGATGGAGCTGAAGTGATTTGTTTAGCCTAAAAGCTATCATCTGTTTACTATCTATTTTTCACTAATTACCCCCCAAAGAGTACTGTTGCTTACAAGAATGCTTTAAACTGTCATTTTACTTACAAGCAGTAATTAAACATTTCCTTTCAATTGCCACAAAATACACAATATCTTATTATTGTTCCTTTCAATTAGTGTACTTGAGAAATTAATTAAGTTATAGGGACATTTCTGAATAGGATTTGTTTTTTTAGTCTGTTCTTTATCTTGCACAAGATTTGCTTTTTACTGCTTTAAAAAGGGGAGTGAAGCAGCATGAAAACCAGGATCAGTTCCTCTCTTCACAGAGGCAATGAAAGGACTCTGATTTAATGAAACAACAATTGGAGCCCCAAGGCATGAAAAGAAAAACATCTCTCCTCCATGCTACTATCAGTGAAACTATATCAAGTCTAAGGCAAGATGATTTTCCCTTGTAATGAGAAAGACACTGTAAAGATGACAACTTATTTAAAAATATCAGATATTCTCTAATGGCCTCCTTAGAGTTGCTAGTTTTGAAGTGAAATTTAATACCTATCCTGTCTCCTTGTGCATTATTCCTTATCTTTTAAATAATTTTAATTTCTTTCTATTTTTCCCCCTTTTTTTCAATTTACATTGCCAATAAAAAAGAATATAAAGTAAAACAAGTGCCTAGAGGGCAGGAACAGGAGACAAAATGAGTTATTCCCCACAAGCAGTCTGGGGAAGTAAAGGGGATCAACTTGTCTTTGTTGGGGCACTTTCTCAGTTCAGTTCTGGGCACGGGCAGCAGTTTGTACAGCTCCAGGATCCACAATGGGGAGGGACATCTGTACCTAGGACTGCATGCACGCTGCAGATACCTTTGATGCTGACTCTGAACACAGGGTGACAAGTGTCAATCACCTGTTTTCATTTAAATGAAAGTTTTTTGGAGATGTGTGTTAACTCTCTGCTTGTCAGAAGCAGTGGTTTCCTGTGTCATGGGCTTCACCTCAACCTGCAATACAGAAACATTGCATAATGCTAAATTCAGTGTGTCCCACAATACCTTTAGCTAAGTTGGCACGCTAAGTTGTGAGCATCTCACCCACAGGAAAGACAGTTATTTCAAGAAGCAATTTGAAGTAGCAATTTAGAAAAGTAATATAGAAAAATGGATAATTAGGTTGAAATTATGTAACTTTGTGTCTATTGTTTAATAGTTGCAATGAAAAGAAGAAGAAAAAGAAGTTTTATTAGCACTGTAATTGTTACATCTGCTTGGTGTTGTGCCAACAGCTAAGCTACTAGCAGCACCAGCATACACAAGACAGAAACACTGGCACAATACAGCTGCTGATCCTGGTAATTTTGTCTCTGATAAAACCTGACTATGGATTCCCAGATCCTTTTGTATTAATTAGTGAAAAATGCCAATTCATCAAAAATAACTTGCTTTTTTAATGGACGCATTTTCACTTTTTTCACTTCCATATCAAGACACTTGCATAGCAATAAGTTTATTGTGCATGGGAAGGTCTGTTCAAAGCTAAAGGGAGAGACAAAGAGATTCTTCAGTACATAAAGTTGCTCAGTTTTAGGATGCATTGCTTTTCTTGACCTCTGACCAGAGACCAAAAACTGGCTTTCCCTCACTTCACAGCAGTGTCTTAATGATGAGGAAATGGTTCCTCTAGGCTGGCATCTCCCAGGCCCTTTTCTACTTGTCTATTATGTGTGTATCAAGATAGAGACAGAAAGTTTTCACATTCTTCATAGGGATAGAAATAATTATGTGGGTGATCACATTTCACCTTGATTTTCCAAGAAAGTATAATCACTTATATAGAATTAAGACGGTGAGAAACACATAGAATCATCCCATGCAGATGCTGCTCATGGGGAAGAAGAGCCTACCCGGGGCTATTGGCTGCAATGCCTGCACCTCCTTGCAAGGTTTTCACATGTAAACACCTGAGTCAATGTCAAACAGATGCAGTACTAAGGTTTTTTAAGACATGTGGGAGTTTAAAGGAGAACAGAAAGCCTCTGTTCTGAACCTCATTAATGCTGTTACTACTTTCTGAACCATTGTTTAACATATACAGTATGAAACCTTCGATATTTTATTTGAGCGTACAGCTGCATACTCTGGCATGATGCAAAGAGCCCTTCCACTTTTAAAGGAGACTTGCAGACTTCTATTTTTTTAGATAATCTAAGATTTTTTGTCAGACTGTTCAGGTCTCCACCTTCACCTGAAAGACTGAGGTTAACACACAGTATCATACAATATTCATGATGCTGAGCCTTCTTCACCAATAACTGCAACAGTCTTGACAAACTGTTCTTCATGTTCCCAGCTGTTGTGCTTCACTCATTCTTGTAAACTATCTGTGATGTTCTTTTTCTTACCTTATTTTGATCTAATCTGAAAGTGTACACATTTCAGAGATATCCTTAGAGAAATAAATTTATGGCACCTGACAAATGACAGCCATGGCAGGAAAGTAATACTCCATGCAACCTTTTGTATTCTCTTGAAAAGCATCATTACAGACCTGATGCTGTAGGTGGTTCTAGTGGAATGATTGTGAGCAACAGGATGTATTCTCTTATATTCCAGTATGATGGAACTTATTCACCAGGTACAGAAAAAAGCCCCTGCAATTTTTAATGACTTTAAGATAATTATTTAATTAGAATAAAAATTAGATATATGAGAATTAGAGGCTGTATCAGGGATGGAAAAGTCATTGGAACATTCTGCAAAGAACAAACTTTAAGGCAATTTATAGCTTTCTTCAAGCAAATAGACTAACAATTCCTGTAATACTTCTGGTTACAAAGACATAGTTCAATGCATTGACCATTCAATTATCCAAATGCATCAAATCTTACACAAAGAGTGAGTCTTATTTTTTTATTCTTCAAAACAACACAAAAAGTTTTTCATACCAGTGGATTACTTTCCACATCTCTATGGAGATTTAACTCTCAAATAAATTATGATACTGTATTTCTGTGCTGTTCATTTCTGCAGAAACACTCAGGAAACGTTTTCTTTAGTATAGCTGGCTTCATTCAAAAGTAAAGTCATAGAGCTGTAACTGTTAAAGATAAATAATGGAACTTTTGTGAAATACCGTTATAATTTTCCCCCCTTCTTTCAGAACAAGAAAAAGCAATTGAGAGAGCTTTGAAGAAGTGACAAAACACCTATGAGATGTTATGGAAAAACCACGAAAGGAGTGAAAGGCTCTTAAACAATTCTACAAGCAATTCCAAAGACTAAGGATTCCTCATATTTTCTTTCACTTTATAAAAGGCATATTTATTTCTTCCTGTCTTAAGTATTTTAGGAGCACTCTGCTCAGCATCTCAAATTTTAGCAAAATTTACATTAGTCTTTTGTCCGAATAAAGAATCATTTATGTCCAGGGCAAGAGGAGCAATTTGCACTCAAGTACCACTGGCTGTGAGTACGATAGTCTGCCATGGGTCTTGTTCCACAGGGTGAATTTATAATTCACTTCTATTCTGAACTAGTAGCTTAAACACCATTACCAGCACTGACAACACTGACTCATGGAGCGGTTGCAATGCAGGACCCCTGCTGAAGCTGAGGAGGCACCTACCTAGCCCTGCCAGGGACGGTCTTTCCTGGTGGGGAATGTAAAGTGTTCACTTTTATTTAAAAAATTTTTTGTTTTTGAAAAGGGCTCTTTTTTTTTGTTGTTAAATATATGCAATAGATAAAAGATCACCAGGCCCCTTTTCAGTCCTCCAGACATATTGCTCTAAATATGAGACCACAAAGTTTTGTGTGATGGCCATGAAATTGTAGGGAAACCTTGCTAAGAGAACAGCATTGCACCCTCTATAGAGAAAGCCACACCTGGGCTATGGAAAGAACAAAGGTAACAAGGTGTTGAGGCAAGAAAAGCCTTTTCATTTGTATTTTGTTTTTAAACTAAATCTGAAAAGGAGGTGGAAGAAATCAGAATGTCTTCACAATAAATCAATATATTTTAAAGCTGTATAGACAGTGAAATTTTGAACAGTCATAATCAAATATAGCACAAGGGCTCTACAATGATAATTTCTGAGAACTACAGAAACAGGATACTGGTTCCACTAAAATTCAGTGTTATGTAAGAACCTCACTATAAATAACAACTACCTGTGGTAACCTAACAATTTTAAGGGCTACACTTCAAATATAAACTGGCACTTGCTACTAGTTTTCACATCACAAATTGGTGGCTAAAACAGAAGCCCTCTCTGCCACCCAGGGAGAGTATGTTAGAAATTGTATTTAATGTATGTTACAATATTCAACTTTGTTTTGAACAATTTTCTGCCTTTAGCCCTGGTGTATTACAGAAATCCAGGCTAAAAACTGAGGAATTGCCTTCAGCCACTGCAGAGAGAGACAGCTCATTTTCTCAGCCTGCCTGATTGATCCTTCCTCTGCCCAGAACTGTACTGCAAATTTAAAAGTCACACGCAATGGGGCATACACCTAATATTAATGGATATGCCACAGTACAGTGCTTTCATTATTCACTTTTTCCCCCCTTTTTTCTGCTTTTTCACATTATTCTGTGTAATTACATCACTGCACCCTCCCCAGGTAACTCTCACTTTCTTGACATTAAGTAATACAGAATAGTTCAGAAAATGAAAGCTTCCTTTTCCTGCCATGGCAAGCGTGGTGCAAGTTTTAGATGAGTGATCCTATCTTCTCTAAACCCTACAAACCAGCCTGGTTTTGTAGGGGGTTTCGGGGAAAAAGAGGACAAATGGTCTCTGCCAGATGCAGAGACTGCCTTAGAAGGAGACATGGGGATTGCAGGGAATTCTGGTAGACTGAGAGGCTATGAAACAAAGTAAAGCTCAGGTAAAACAAGGAAGAGTTAAGGTTTATGTCTGACCCAAATAATTTCTGGGTTTGGCACTATTTTACAAGGTTATACTGTTCCTTACTATCTTATATGAATCAGGAACTCTTGCAGAGCAAGAGTTTCTTATATATTTTGCAAACAAATCCAAACCACAATCTTTCAGCAATAAAAAAAATCTTTTAATTTACTGAGTTACATTTACTATTGGTTTTATTGTGCTTTTGCTTTTCAGTCACAATTAATCTCTGACTTTTACAGCTTTGTTTTAAAATCAATGGACCACTACAGTCCATGGGAGTTTTAAATCTCTTTTGCCCTTTTTATACTAGTCAATTGACTTCCTTTCAGATTTTTTTTCTAGCAACACTGCTTGAAGAGTAAATACTGTTGCCTGCCTTACAGGTGCACCTGATGGAGCAGGGATTATCAGATCCTATCCTGTTTCTGCCTGTGCAACCCAAAACCTCCTGGCTGACTCAGCTGGGTAATGTGATATAGTAATCAAGGTAATCATTTCCATTAAGCGTCCTCACTTCAGTTCTCTTCTATTATTTTTTGCACTGTCCACACATAGAAGCTGCTATTCAAAGTGAGGAGATATGTAGGAAATAGAAGGCCCTATCTCTTTGCCCAAAATTCAGAGTGCATGTCAAATGATTTCCTAATTTGTTTCAGGTAATGTCATGTACTGCCCAATGAGAGGTTCTTCTCAATTGTCTACAAATGCCTCATTACAAGCTCCTCTGTCTCTATTACAGTTCTTCCCTAAAACAAGTCAACATCCTATTACCCCTGGTGCAGTCGCTTTGCTTCCTTTCTCATCCTCACTTCACATATTCTTTGGCTCCTGCTGCTTCAAACTGCTTTTTCCCTTGCAGGCATTCCATAGGAAAAAGTCACTGATGCCTTTCCACTGCCTTTGTTCCACAGACCAGTCATCTTTTGGGGCTCTCTGCCTCAATTCTCCTCTGGCTTAGGCTTTTGGGCTGCCCCTGGTGTCCTGGCTGATGTGATGCCATGTCCATCTTCTGATGCTGTGTGATGGTGCCCAAACACAGCCTGTGAAACACCTATTGTTGAGCAGGAGTGAAGCAGCAACAAAGAGAGCTGGACTCTTCAGTCGGGTGATCACCCACTCCTCTCTCTTACTTACATTTCCTACAAAATCAGGGGAAACAAAGGCCTATGACTAAAAAAAAATGTTGAAAAATGAAAAAGAAGAGTGAGCCATCTTATTTAGGGGAATTAACTCCATTAAACTCTACTTACCAGCTCCTTCATAAGTCTAATAAGAAACATCCAAAGACTTACTCCTCATTTAAAAAATGCCCAGTGTTTTCCTCAAAAGTTTATAAAATTACTTTTACATTTACATTGAATTCTGAAGTGAAGCTCTGCCTGAATATATGCAGGCATCCAGCATGCTGCCCATAATAAAAGGCAACTAATGAACAAATATTTTGTCTAGAAGAAGACTGTATAGATGCTTATCTGAAAATGACATTTTCCTAACCCCAAACTGTGAAAGCGTAGAAATGTGAATGTTTATGAAAAAATATCCTTTTATTGTGCTTTAGTAATGAGTGTTTAGAAAAATATATTCTAAAGGTTTTGCTCTTTTTTTTTTTTTTTTTGGTTGCAGAAAATGGCTGGAAAAAGTAGGTCTAATGTATTTTATGAAAAGAAATGGAGATAAAAGCATTCTACTTCTGTATTTATTACTGTGTCTCTTTTCTAATAAAGGTTTTTTGAATTAGTTTTACAATATTTTTCAAGGTTACGAACCACTTGGACTAAACTTTTAATTTAGCACACAAAACAATACAAAGGGGGTTTTAAAACATTCATTTGTAGAGAAAAGGTTTTGGTCATTCTGCTATCCTCTGCACTCCAAAGCATTTATAAATATTGCATGTCTTAAGTTATACAAATTATTATGTTTTCAAGGTAGCCACGCTTAATTACTAGAATATTGAGAAACAGGGTGAGACTGGGAAAGAATTATGATTTAAAAGCCAGTATAAAAATAATCAGTCCTTCTTTCTTCCCTTCTTCCCCAACAAGGTAAAGGAAAAAAACACCCCAATCTTTCACAGCAAGGATTATTTTCTCATTCCCAATATTATATTAGATAATATTGACTGCTATTTTCTTCTACTCATCTAGAGGACATAAGCACAATGACTCTAGTGCAACTAGGATTATTGCTACTAGCTATATCTATCTGGTGTGAATCAGAGAGTTTTCTCTTGCCAAAAGGTAATTTGTGCTGTATTTGAACAGAGACTTTGAAACTCAAAACTTAAGTCCTTGTTTTTTGTTTCTCTCTCTTCTTTTTTTTTTTTTTTCTTCATCTATTTAGTGTGTGAATCTATGGTAATTACTGTGGAAAGAAAGCAGATTGTGTGTAAAATCTGACTCTGGTATAACTTCATGCCTTCACAGCTAATTTTATATACTCATCATGAACATGGCTGCAAATGTAATGAGCTTGCTCTGCAGTTTCATATGGAAAACTGTTAGAAACCTAATCCATAATGCAAGACAGCAGAACACTTTATAGGTAAATTACCCACAACACAGCAATAAATCAAAGACAGTCCCATCTGTCATTTTAGAAGCGGTGGGAGTCTATTACAGTTTGGCACAGGTATGATGCAGCCGGGTAGAGAGCACTTGGCTTGCACAGTGCCTGCTACCAGGAGGAGCCAATCACCTTTGGACAGATGAAAGGCAAAAAAAACCAGCCCGATTACCCCAGCAAGACTGGCTGAAACACAATAATGAAGTATCAGGGCAATAGAGGAGAGCAGTCCAGTGAGAATGCTCTGACTGATATACATTCCTCTCCAAAGTCTTGCCCTCGAACTAAACATAATATTAAGTTCCACTTGTAAAGAAACAAATATGTTTATTTTTTTAATTGCTGCATCATTTAAGGTGAGTACCCTCTGATTTCTGATTGGGAGAGGGAAAAAATTTTTGTCCTTACTTGTTGCAATACTATCTATTGTTCTTTCCTGTTTCAAAAATTGGGAAGATCAATGTCAATATCACAAGTATGTGCAACAAAAATCCAGGTAATTATCATAAATGTAAATTGATAAAGATGAGAAAGAGAAAGCAAGCGATGGCAGTGAAGGCCTTATCCTGATAACAAATATTTTTATGTTCAAGTTTCTGTCTGCATAGCCCACACTGGTTCTCACAGCTGTATTTACATATTCATTTATATGTCAGAGGGTTGGTTTCATGACGGCCTTAATTATGCATCAACTTATTTAAAAGATACATATGAATAAAAGAATTAATGTACTTACAAGTTCTATTATGTGGATGTTTCTTTTTAAATAACAGTATTCATCCTGTGAAATGAAGTATCTGAAAAGTTTTTTCTGAGATGCAGCTGTGTGCTTTCTCCCTTTGAGAATGTTTTGCTATTCAGTGATACCAAATATCTTTTAATAGCTTGCTTTATTCTAATAAATCTCAGGGCTTTCAGCAAGGACCAGTAAGACTCACAGAAGCCAGGAATACTACATCTAGCCATCTAGCAGCCTGTGACCTAATGTATGCCAAAACAGTGAAAGACTCAGAAATAATCAGGAATCAAGACTTACAGACCCTTTTCTAACTATAAGGCACCTTGAACTCCCAAATAAAATCACAAACCCAAGGATTATAACTACCAGAAACAATCCACAAATACTGTGGTATGCAATGATTCTCAGTCATGCCTAAATATTCAGGGAATTTTCTCCTTCACAATACTGAGATGACTATATGGCTTTTGATACAATCAATACTTAGTCCTGAAGTTCTGACATTGTACAATACTGTTAGCAACTCTTGTACCTGATCGTTCATAAAACACTTCAAAAATTGTTTACTATTTAAAAGACTGCACTGTGGCAAAGCTAAATAGGATATACATCTGTGCAAGCTGATCAGAATTTTCTAAAGACTTGCAAAACTACAAGATGATAGCAAAATAGTTTTGCTTTACTTTCTTTTTTTTTTATTATTATTTCCCAAGTAGGTATACCTCCAGATAAAGTAAATCACCCCTCATTTTCCAAAATAAACAATTCATTTGAGGTAGCAAATATACTGCAGCACTGCTGCATAGGAAATACAAGATTTATCTCCTAAGTGGCTCACCTTCTCCAGCAGTCTGAATGTGACACAACCTATTGCTAAAATTATGCTTTATAAATGAAAACAGTCTATTTTAAGTAAAGAGTCATAGAACATGTTCGTGTTACAGTATTGTCAGACTTTCTAAAAACTACTACCAGCAGCAGAAAAGCAAGACTTACATTTTTGAAAAGCATGTGAAAACCATGAAAAGCTACTGAACTTAGAAATCACTACTTAATTTGCTGCTCAGATCAGACCAGATCCAGGAATAACATTCTAAAACACAACTACTGCAAGTTCAGCTGTGTGTCTAAAATTCAGGCTCTGCAATTTCTATTTTGAACATCTGTTAAATTTAAAGGGGGAAAAAAAAGCCATAAAACTAAATTTTCAAATATTTTTATGAATAGTATATAATATGTAGGCAATGGAAACTTTTTTATCTCTTTCACTCTAATTCATCTGACTCTCGAGTATATCAAGTATCTGCCCATGGACTGCATGGACAAGTTAGACACCCAAATTAGAGCTGTGAGGGACAGACTTGAGAAGCTGGGACAAAGCCTTGCACTGCAAAATCTAAAGCTGCCCTGCTGCCCTAATTCTGTTACTAATTTCTATATGTTTCTTCCTATGCTTAAGAAAGGACAAATGAGCAATCTGAGCTTCAAATCCTGATGCTGTCTATATAAAAATGCACAACACCACATAATAGTGTAGTAGTTGCTTACTAACAACTTACTGGCTGCTTTTAAACTAACTATATACAATTATTGCTTTTTCTCTGTAGAAAAGTACATTTAGATACTTCTTTAGAACTAGACTGATTTAACTGAAGATGTGCTAAAAGATCATAAATTAAGAGATAAAAAGCAGAATATAGGGTTAGAAGATGTCCTTTGGGATATTGGAGACAGTTGTAATTTATTTCCATTTCTTATGATATATATAGTTGAATTAAATATTTGTTACATCTCTTATACTACTTGCAATTGGTAATACTGGTTTGATTCTTCTTTCTGTTTTCAAGACCTTGTGTGGTTTGAGTACTATTATAGAAAAAACAAAATATACAAAGTAATAGCATAATGAAAATGGATCACTAAAATAAAATGAAATAATAAAAAAACCCAGCTAATACCTGGTACTTTATCAAACCAATTTAACAATCTTTACACTATGAGACAATCTTTATGCTACTACAAATCTTGCCCCTATTAGCTTGTTGTATTTTATGCCCATGACAGATTGTAATAGAGAAAATATTAACCTATCTTCAATCACGAAACTTCAATGATACTTACAGCATTAGACAAACATCTTCCTATTAAGAACTGCCAACATCTAAAGGAAGAAATATTTAACTAATGATCTTCACCTTCTTGTCAAATGACTTCATTTTGCCTCCTTTGTTTCACACTAGCTTGTTAACAAGTTTGGCATCTGTATTTCTGGTTCTTTCAAGGAAATGTTGCCTCTACAAGGCAACTATCTTTGAGATGTGGTGACTTCCTAGACATTAGAAAATGTCAAAGCTGTTGTCTCTTAGAATTTAATTACTTTTTACTTAGTAATTTTTAATTACTACTGCATTCATTTGATTTTCCCAAAGTCAGGAAGGAGAGTGCTAAGATGCCATTGATTTATTGATTTGTTCAGTTCTTTTATAAGTCAGAATTGTCCGTCAAAGTTTATTACTGAAAAAATAATATGGATATATTATATATACCTCGCTTGGACATCTTCCTCATTTTTCAGGTATTAGTCCTTCACTAATTGGTACCAGGATCTGATGTATTTATTAAATCTGGGAAGTATTTTTTTTCCTGTAAGAACAGTTCCACTACTTCAGCCGAAAAAAGCCTGAACTTCGTCAGTGACCAGAATGTACCAATGCATTCTTTTTGCACCACCTCTCGCTGCACAAGTTTATTGTTCACCTCCTTTGTTTGACAGCTTACAATTACTTTTAATTTTCTCTGATACATTATGTCTTTCGCCCATAACAGTAAACATGTGGAGCAATATTTGCTTCCTTACCATATTTTGATTTCTCTCAGCATGCACAGGTCATAGATGGTGTTTGACATATTTGACATATTTGGCTTAATGAAATATGTTTCTTGTCCTCCTGTGCTTAGTTCTTCCATTTTGAACTATGCTTGTTCTAGTTTTGCATACACTGAGCTTTGGAAAGATCTGAATGGGGGAGATTTCAGCAAATATTTCACTTCTGGCTGCTTTCAGTGTGAGAAGTACCAGAACTCTCCTTTGATTACTTGAGTACCACAGATACATTTATGATGTTATTCAGAGAAGAATCAAATAACAACCTCTTCCTTCTTCTCCACTATCATTCTATGTTGCCTAGCAATTCATGTTAACTTCATTATTTTCCATAATTTTTAAAAGGAAGACAATGGAGTCAATAAATACACAACCGTAGATATATATGTAAGTCAAAAAAAGAGGTTGATCCTAGGCCTTAAGCCCAAAAAAGCAAAAAAGTGTCACTCTCCTGATTTTTTAATTTCAGAAGGAAAAAAAAAAAAGAAAAGCAATGCATAGGCAAAAATAGATAATGCAGTATATTAAAATCTGAAACCTGTAGCTGGACATTTGATCCACTTTTTACTTGAGTCTCAGATATCAGATAATTGAAATATAAACAATTTTTATCTGTCAAAATTTTAGAAAATATGATGACAAAATGGATCGCACAAACTGGTCTTTGAAACACCCATTTAGCTAGTTTTCAGAGTAAAGAAAAATATAGAATACTCATTAGGAATATATAGTAATAGTTTATAATTCTTATGCTATAATCGAAGATATATTTCAGAATATGATTAAACTCTGATAAAGCAATGGTTAAAAATACATGAACATGTCTGTATAGTTGTTATAACTGATACTATATATATATAATTTCAGGGTCTCAGAAATCAGCAGAAAAAAATTCTTTATTCGAGACATCAGTTGGCTCTAGCCCTTAATAAGTGGCATATAAATAGCTTCCAGAAACCAAGAAACATTTTTTCTAAAGCATAGAAATATGCCATTTCTTGCTCATTTCTTACATTTCTTATTGTCAATGCCATGCTATTTTTTTACCTCTGAAGTCAGGAAATAAGTAAGATGTAAAAACAAAAAGAAAAAAGAAAGTGTTGAGAATTCCAGGAACTGAAAAATGTCAAACATTTCTATGCTTGTTTAATAAGATGTGTTCATAAAATGAGAGCACTAACAAAGAAACAAAGATTTTTTCTTCTTGCTGTTAAGAGAAATGCAATACTGCTTGACTGCTGCTGGGTTTTAGATTATACCAAAATCACAGATAAAACTGCCTTTACTCAGCACAGTTTAAAATACATGGATGTTTTTACACATGCACTATATTTCTGATGCTCAAAACATTGCGATATAGTGCTGCAGCCAGCAAGGTCTGCCGATAACGCTTATGATGAGATTTCAGGTGAATAGTGACATTTCTTCTAATTTCTTAAGTCTATGTATGCGTGTATATATGTTAACCTAACCTCTAATGAAAATGCAGTTATACTTCATGACCATGGTTACAATGTTTCTGTCCCACAGCTCCCTAGAAACGTGCCATTTGGATAAAATTACTTTCCTTCCTGTCCACAGAACAGGCCCAATGAGTCAGTTGGGTTGCACAGCGTGCCAGGATTAGTCCTTTGACTTCATACTCCGGGTAATAAAGGGGCTTCACCGGGTCACTGACAGAACTCAGATTTTTGGAGGTTTTAATGCTCATCTATCTTTTCTTTCTAAACCTCTCATTCTCACTTGTGTTTCATGGCACTACAATGTGTGAAATTTTTTGCTTGCAAACTTCTGTTTTGAACCGCTGTTTCGGCAGCCACAAGCTAACTTTTCTGTCACTGAACTTACAGCTCATCCTTTACCTCTTCCTCTCTCATATATTGAACCCATGGCCTTGCTGCAATTTGAGCTTAACAATACTGAATGTAAACCCTTTTTCACCCACACACCCTCATTTCCTCCCTCTTTACTTCCTTGTAAAGAAAATGCTCCAATCCATTTTTTTCCCTCTTTCTTGCCCAGCAAATTCAGGTCATTCCTCTTCATCCTCAGCAGATGCCAGGGTCACTCGCACTGCTATTTAGTGTCTGCCAGGTTTCTCCCTCTGGTTTGCATTACATCATAATATGATTTCTGCCCAGTTTGCTTTTCTGGACTTTGTTATGGACGTAAGCCAAATACTATTGCTCAGGCTGTGTTTCTTATTTGCTGATGTGAACTCTGATCTCACTACTTTGCTCAGCTGACCTCACCCCTGGCATGGCCTCTCAAGTTTCTCATTTACTATAACAACAAATTTTATCATCTTTTAAGCACCTCAGTAATTCCGCATGTTCTTTGTGTCCCTTGTTGAGGTTCATTCTAAACCTTTCTTCCTTATGCCATCATTTCTAGCCATGTCTTCCAGTTTCGTACCTTGATC
Source organism: Climacteris rufus (assembly GCA_013398175.1). Taxonomy (NCBI): domain Eukaryota; kingdom Metazoa; phylum Chordata; class Aves; order Passeriformes; family Climacteridae; genus Climacteris; species Climacteris rufus. Next base: position 132,300 of record VZRZ01000586.1, read on the forward strand.
CACACCTATCTCTGATTTTTATTACACAACTGGCAGTTTTAATTAGTCCTTATTCCAGAAACTTCCCACCCTGTAGCCATTCATATCTCTTTAATTCCAATCTTACACGGAATAAAACAACCTTTTACTTCCTGCTTCATAAAGAATTATCCCCCACAAACTTTTCTCTACTTTTCCACCCTTTGGACATAATCCTTTTTGATCTTGGAGAGGACATTACAGGTCATGGATTAACATGTCAACATTACTGTTACAAAGCAAACAAAGACTTCTTCTGAGCACTTCTCTGAGGAAGTTACAAATGGAACTAATTGATTTGGTCTGATCCTCATTTAAAGGCCATTCTTTTGATATGTTCAAGGGTTATCCCTGAACTGCATTCCAAAGGAATGACAGGAGATAGTACAGACATGCCCAAGCTACCAAGCTCAAGGCCCTTGTTCAAGCTACCTCGATCAAGTACCTACAGAAGGTAGCAAAGGGACACAAAGTAAGTCTGAAGCAAGGGACAGTGTTTTCACGGAAGAGTTTAAAGGAAGTTGAACATCAAGAACTGGCTGCTCTCTAAGCAAAGTAGGTTCATGAAGAAGTATATTGGGCTCATGGAGTGTTCTGAACTCCTTTGTGTTCAATGACATCTGTCACAGGATTCAGACACTACTAGATTATTTCATGTAAAGACATACTGCCTTTTCCACAGCTAACATCCCATTAATGTATTTCAAAACTTAAGGAGTTATGAGAAAAAGAGTTACCTTTTCTTGATATTGTCGTCGTGAAGAATCCAGAGACTGAATGAGGGCAGTGGCATGGCCAACAAACATGGCATAGCAAGTAGCCCCCACAATCATACTCAGCATCGTTATCCAGAGGTCAGACATGCTGACGGGGGCACGGGCTCCATAACCAATGCAGAGCATATGGCTCATGGCTTTGAAGAGTGCATATGAGTACTGCTTTCCCCAGGAATCGTTCTGCAAGAAAAGAAACAAGTGACTGAGCCTGTGAGCAGCTGAAGAGAAAATTACATTTGTACCTGTATTGTGGGATCATAGACTGCGGGCTCTGAAAGAGTAGTCTGCTAATGTATCCTCTGTGCTTGAGAAGAGATATTCCTTCTAAATTAATTGTTGGGTAAAGTGTCAGAGATTCTGACAGATAATACTTATCACAGTGAGATGAAATAAAACTGACTATTTTTAATACATTATTGTATTCTTAAATGTGGGTGTTAGTCTAATTGCAAGGAGACTAAAGGTCAATTTTATTTTACTGCTCATAGCAGATGGATTAGTAAAAGCTAAGTACGGAGATGTAACAAGCACAATAAGGCAGTATTTTGTTTTAATATGCATGAACATACTCCTATGGCCCTATTTCTTTCTTTTTGGAATTATCTGTTTTAACACACAACCATATTCACCTTACTATGTTCCTTTCACTTTCCAAGGACAGAAAAAAAGTATTATTTGTTGTAATGTCTGCTTATTCTGATTGTTGTTTTTTTGGGGTTTTTTTAATAATGTGTTTATACAGTAATCATCTCAATTGAAAAGAAATCTGTGTATTTTGCAATGCAGCAAACCTATGTTCATACCCACAGTCTGTGAAAATTTGCTCAAGGAAAAGAAAAAGGTGATACCTAGCTCTTGCATTTCTGATGCGTAGCTACCCCTTCCCAGTCTCTCTGGTAGATTAGAAGGACATGACACCTCACCCACAAGCTTTTAAAATTGCAAAGATTTTGCCAGCATCCTCCCTTTAGCTTTATATACAGACAGTCAAAGCAGCTGTCCCCAGCAAAAAGCAGACACCTTAACATATTCCAAAAAGCCCTGGGACTCCTTGTCAGATTTTTCTGTTTTCTTAGCCAAAGGAATGAAACAAGAACAGGGAGACAAACTGTGCTTGCAGGCACAGCGCACATGAGAAAACACAGGATTTACCACAAAAAGAACTGAGAACTAATTAAAAAATGATGAAGTGATGAAGAAAGAACTGGGATGACATAAGATTAGACAGTTATACTATAGTGTCAAATATATGGGATCAAAAATAATAAACATGTTAACATGAATCTCCAAATCAGCAGTAGCATTTATATATAAAATGTATGTATTACATATATTTGTGTCTCTCTTCTACCAATACAAGCTTTACTCAAATGCTCTTATTTTTCAAAGAGCTGCAAGCTTGCTCTCTTGCCATTTAAATGCCAAGGTTACTAACTACCCTTGTGCTTTACATATATTAAAATGCTTTTTCTAGGCCCCCTATTACCTTAAATAACTGGCAACAGAACATAAACCACCAATTGTTTTATTGAAGATGACATCGTTATTACTTATTTACTAATATAATAATTTACAAATTAATGGTTTCTCTCTACTTACACTTATTTCATATTGTAAGTCAAATCTTTTCAGATTTGTGAGCTGTTGCTTACTATGCAAGTTAAAATTTTGTGTCATAAATGCAGCTAAGGAATAGGTTTTGAGAGTCTATACTTACAAACAAAAAAAGAAAAAAGATAATTATCTCAGATATATGGGTTTTAGTGATGAATGAGGAAATAAGTTTTCAATTGTTTTGGACCTTTAAAAAATACTTGAAAAATTAAAGAATTGAAGAAGCTTCCCTGAAAAATCCCAGGTTCAGGATTCATCTACCCAGTTTAGAGCACAGATGCTCCTTGCTGTTGGGGTCACTACAGGTATTCTAATGTAATTACCTGTTTCTCAGGAAAAGAACCCAAAAAATTAAGGCTTTGTTTATTTTGAGGACCTTCCTTCTGGCTGGCATCAAACTCCTTTGTATAGAAAGAGGTTTGAAATTGTTACCGACCCATCTCAAATTCTTTAGCAATTGTGCTTCATATAGATTATATTGGGAAAAACAATAAGCTGCAAGCTACACGAAATAAATCAAGGTTTTTTTTAACGGTTTTAAGGGTTTTTTTAATAATGGTATGAGTAGCATTATTAAAATCACAGTATTCACAAGGCTGTAAGATCAAGTTTCAGTTCTTGCAGGGCTCTGTAAAGTGGCTCTTGCTCCTACATTTTTTAGTATAACTATTATAATTATTAAACAAAAATAAAAGCTGATCTTGATCCTGCCTATGAATATTTTCTATCATACCCTTGGTGTGATAATTTTCTATCATACCCTTGGTGTGATAAATTTCTATCATACCCTTGGTGTGATAAATTTCTATAAAATTATATTTATACATCGAAGTCTCTGAGTTAATCTAAGCACTGATGGATTTTATTTCCTGACTGAAATATTTTCCAAGACTGTGAATCACAATGTTAAGTAAAATGTCATTGTCTTAAGACAAAATAAGAAAACGGAAGTTAGAAGCAAAAATAATATACAAAATATAAGAATGTTTCTGCTAACAGGATAACAGAGTGAGTGAAAAATAAATTAAATACTACCAAAGAAGTGGTACCATAAGGGAATAAGTGGGAATAAATGAGCTGTAATGACAGAAGTGAATAATTAAAAATTTACAACAAAGTAAACAAAGATATGCTTAACTGCATATTTTTTTATATCTTTATATCTATTTATCTATCTATGTATAAGCCAAAGTGTGATCCAGCACCTCAGACGGTCACAACTGCACCTGAATCCAGAGTGGAGGTCAAGGCCATCTCAAATGGCCATTTTTTTAATATAATCAGCATCAGCTTTTACTGTGTAGCTTGTTACAGATCATGTTACAGGCTAGGCACATTCCAGACATTTGTGAATCCATGGTGAATGCATGGAACTGGCTGAGCAGCTGGTTCTCAGATAGGTAGAAAGGATTTAGCAAAAGGAGGGAAAAAAAAAGACTGAAAAAGCATCTGAATTCATCTTGGATTTGTCTGAGGATTTTGTTGCTGAAAATACTTGCCAATGTGTTGGGGTTTTCCTTTCTTTTATAATGATGTGTTCTTGTAAAGTCAGGTGCAAACATTGGTCTTTTCAGTTTGTATGAGGATTTTTTAAAAAGTATTGTTCAACAAATACCATTGTGGAGGGTACAGATTTCAGTGCAGTTACTTGTATTGCTCAATGGTTTATTCCATATATAAACCACTTAAAAAGAATATTGATTCTAATGTCAAATCCTATACATCACATATGCTACAACCAATGTTACTATATGAAATATTAATTATTTAATTGTTTTCCTATTAGTCTTGTATAACCTAAGGGTTTGGCAGGAGTAATGCTAACTTTGTTTCATTGTGAGAGCTTGGAATTTTCCACAACCTTGTTCCAACATGCTGCTCTTTGCTGTACAAAGGTGAGGCGTGGCCATTCCTCTGCTACTAGGCTACGGTGATATTTTTTTTACTAAGAAGCAATTTTGCACCTGCATAATGAGATTTTTACATAACACATTCACTGATAATATCTCTGAGATAATAAAAGTTCATTCTATAGAATAGAAAATACTGTCTTTATATAGTCGTCTTTTCTTTTACACAATCTTAAATATTAATATTTATATAAAGATGCCTTAAATGTTTCCCCAAATGGTCACGGTTTTTAAGGTATAGATTAAAAAAAAAAAAAAACCGCCACCACCAAAAACAAACCTTCTACAAGCCAAAAAAGTCACCTTCCAATTAATAAAAAAGGGCATTTAATTTCTTAGTTGACAATGGGTTGATCACTGTTTCCAGATTAGCAGTAATCGGTTTAAAAAGTTTTAAATGAAATGACATTAATTTGGGAAAACTATTAAAGACTGTAATTGTGACAAATACCAAAGCTGTTTTTCCAAGGATTGATTACATAATCTAGCTTGATGACATTAGGAAATCCTCACATTTGTGAAAGGAACGGTCACTGATCATTTGCAATTAGTTCTGTAAGTATATACATTAACATCACAGTTATCCTGAAGAATATATTAGTTCCAGGGCACTTCTGATTCTTAAAAATGTGTTTCCAAGTATTCTCCTTCACCACAGGATGCTATGGTTTGTACCATAATTTCACATAAGACTGCTACAAATATCTTCTTGTAAAATTAAGTTTTCACCTCGAAATAAATAAATCACAGAAAAGCCACAAGGCACCTTCTAGGGGACAACAGTAAAAGGCAAATTATTTTTCTCAGGGGATTAAGAAAGGGTTTCTATTTTACTGTAATCTATGGAGGTTTTCATCAAGAAATTTTGTTGTCATAAGACAAATCAATTCCACTCCCATATTGTAATCATTCCCTCAGGAACAGATTATCTTCCCTCAGTCATATCCTTGCACTGAGATATAAATGGATTTAGAAATCTTGTACCAAGGAAACTATTACACAGACAGTAATGGTTTCCTCATTTTTGCCTCAGCCCCTTTTTTTTTTTTCACGTCACAGTCACTGCAGGTGTCACAAGAAATGGTTCTGTCAGTTTGAAAGGCATTGCTTTACAATCATGAAACACAGATTGACTTAATAATTAAGTGAGATGATTTCTATAAGGATCTTGAACTCATCCTCACTCTCCCTTTCAAATTGGTAGCAGAAGTGGGAAAGTAGCCTCTCCCTATCTGAAAGAGCTTGCCTTATCACTCACACCCATTCTTTCATGCTCACCATTGTCTTTAGGTTCTTCTGAAAGTAAGTGATTATCTGAAGGAAGATCTTGACAAAATATAGATAGTCTCCAACCTAGCAAATTAAAAAGTATCAGAAAGTATTCCAAGTTCTAGAAGTTGGTTCCCATGGTTTCACTGTTACGAATGTCCCTGGTCCAACACTGGCCCTGCAACACTCTCCCAAACAACAACAGGTGCACTTTGGAGCTGGTCTAGGTGAGGAACCCTTCCTTCTAGGCAGCCGGCATGAGGTTGTACTGTCCTGAAAACCAAATGAGAATAAAACTATGGACATAATATAGGCAGCTCCTAAACCAGCCCTACCCCAGTGCCCATCAAAAGTGCACACTTTCAATTTATTTATGACCATGGAGGCAGCTAGACAGTCTGTAAGTAAGCCCTCTGGTTTTAGCATTGTCATTGGAGGGTATTGCACACAATGAATGTAAAGTTAGGGATAGGGCTTCAAAGGCTGAAAAAAGCACAAGTCATCCTTTCCTGCAACAAAATAGTGGACCTGAGGAAAAATCTGCCTAAAATCTGGGGGACATGATCTATTTCTGATCAAATTAAGTGCAAAAATTACAGTCTTTTCCATCAATAATTCAATTAAACTGTATTTATGTCTTATATAGCCATGAGTTATTGCTATATCATTATTTTCAACAGTTTCTTAAAGACTTAAACTGAAGAATTACTTATAATTTAACCAATTGAAAAGGCATGCTAAGAAAATGCTATTACATGCATGTTAGTGAAATTTTTATTGGATATGTCTGACATACTTAGAAAAAAGTTCATATGTTTCTTTCCCTGTGTGAACTAGTTATGTGCACCTAATATGCTGATAGAACTGGGCCTCTGTATTGAATTTATCATTTCCTCAGTAATATATACATATATTTTGATATAGATTTATAGTTTACATACTTTTCCATCAACAAGCTGCATAATTTTCTCCCTCTGGTATCATACAGTACCTTAGAATTACACATCAGTTAAAATCTAAGACAGGAAATTGGAGAAAAATATAATCTCAGCATTTCAGCTTTTAAGGAGGTGGTTTGAATTCACAACGAATAACCAAGTTGGCCAATGGAAAAGGTGTCCAATATTTACTGTTTAAAAATGCAATGGTGAACACACTATCATGTAAAACCTCTCATTCTTATCACAGCTATTTCTACTATGAATATCTTGTTTTCTAAAACTAGTAAACAAAGGCAAGGTGGAATCAGACTTGGAAGCCTAAAAATCCTGGTGTTCTAAAATTCTTAGGAAGTGCAAGGAAGAAAAGTCTATTTCAGGAGGTGTGCAAGTATGCATGATTTTAAACAGAAAAACCCTGAATCGGTAAGCTCAGTGAAATAAGCAGATGTCTTCAGAAACTTCTGAGCATTTCTCTCTGCTGATACGTGCACAGATAACAGATGGTGTAAGTGACTCAGCATATACTTTCAAGAGCAGTACTAGCAGGAAAAAAATTAGAAATTGTTTGGCATTGTGTTCCACAGGAAAAGAAATTTGACTGGAGGAGCAATGACTAAATATTATATATTTACTCTTGTTCAGAGTAGTTACATGACTTTGCTGTCATTACAGCTTGTTCATTTTTTGGTGTTATGTCTTTAGCACTAGCCATCAAACAAAAGCAATGTAGCACAGTAGATCTTTCATTTTGATTATTTTTTCTGATGCAGAAAAAAATCAAATATTTATCTGCTAATACACTCCCCCATTAAAAGCAAGTATCCAGAGTATCTATTTGAGACCATCTTTTTGAGGTAAGGAAAAATAATTGTCATTGTAGAATAAGTGTGACTATTCATAAACAGCAGCAAAATGGCAGATATTTTGTTTATGCACACAGCCTGGTCTTTCATATATATATTTGAATCAAACAAATTCAAACAAATTCAAACAAATAGGCCCATTGCATTCAAAAGGACGGTTCACATGAGAAGATATGCTCAGGATCTCGTAGGGGATGCTCCCCTATTCACTGCTCAGTACTGCTCTTCAGTCTTTGTATCTCTGCATAGTTAAGAGATACAGTCATGAGTTTTTACAGCTGTAAATAAAAAGTTACAAAATAATAAATTAAATTGTATGTGAAAAACAACTTTTCTCTATTCTTTTGCCTGTGAATCAGCTCACTCTGACTCATCCTTTCATCTGGTCACTGTACTTAACCAAACCCAGGTGACTGAAGAAATAACATTCCATTACAAAGGATAATTTTAATAAGAATTATAAAGGAATTTCATCTTAGAAAAGATGTTAGAAAGCTCTTATAAAGCTTAGAATAAAAATATTAAAAGTACAAACTATGTCTGTTTTTCCTGCATGAACATTTAAAAGTGCTAGAAAAACATTTGCTTTTTATGGAATTTGACTGTCTATACAAAATACTTTTACAAAAAAATGTAGGTTTGGCTCAAGCCAATTCATACCCTCCAAAACAGCTCCTCAACCAGCCTGAGAGTTAGCACAGGTTCACCTGAGGCCCCCTGGCCTTGATAACTAAGAAATCCAGTTGTATGGAAGCAGGTTGTGGAAGCAACTGACTTCCAGGAGAGAAAACAGACTTGGGCATATTTAATGCCCAAGTCAGTAGCAGTACAGCCCCTGTGTCAATCAGTCAGTGACAAACTAAGGGATGAATACTGGTTAAAGAATTTTTCCAAATTGTACCTGTTACTTCATCTCTTTCCCATCTTCTGGAAAAGCAAAATCAGAGTGCAGGGAAGCAAGCAGGCACTTTTAAAAGATTTGTGTTTCAGTTCCTGAAAGAACTCAGAGAATGTGAACTGCTTCTACAACAGGGGTGTCAGAGAGCTCTAGACTTTTCCAGGCAGTAATGACTTCTTCTTTATACATCTGTTTTCAAGTTGACTAGAAAGTATCATCTTTAGCAAAAATTATTGCTTCTAGACAGCAGTAATTCTCCACTTCATTTGAAATCAACTTCTTATTACAAACAATATTAAAAAAAATAGTTTTTGCAAATGTGTACCACTGAAACTGTAGATGTTATCAAGCCATTGTATGGTGAAAAAAAGTTCTTTAGGATCCCTTATTGAAATTTATCAAATAAACTAAAAATCTGATCAAGACGTTTGGCTTTTGTTTTCCTTCCTCACAAAGCACTCAAATTTTGGTAATGTTCAAACCGGTCTGATTCTTTATCCCAAAATAAACTGAAGTGCTGTTGTTTACAAGTGACTGACTAGAACATTTACACATTGTCTGCCAATGGGAAAATATGCTACAATCACAGTAAGTATCATGTTGTCACAATAAGTGATTACAAGTACAAATACAGGTTTCTATTGGGCAAACAATGCATCCTAGAAAGAAACACTTTCTTACAAGGAAAGAAATAAAAATCCCAATAAAATGGCATAACTTATAAGATAATACATAAATCCTGCAAGAAAGTGTTTTTGATGAGCACCTTTGTTCATGAAATAACACTGTTCAGGAGAGGTAAAAACCCAGTGTGCATTAAAGACAACTTACCTTTCTGTTCTTTCATTTGGTGAAAGGAGCTGGATATAATGTAAAACAGTTTACTTAACAAGCCTCAAGTACTGAATCAAATCATTTATGAAATGGTTTTGTAATGCAATCACGGAGAAAAGCTTTGAATTCTTAACAGTAGCTATCTGATGGTCAAGAATAGGCAGATGATAATGTGGGCTTAACACAGAGCAGTTCTGGGAAATAGTTGAAGGAATGAAGTGACATAAACCTGACTCGTGACTCCATAGTTTACTGCTTTACTGAAAACTGTTCAGAAGAATCTCCACAATCACAGACAATATTTGCAACCAATTTAGGAAAGGGAACTTGGCAGAAGGAACTCTACCTCTCTATTATGTGAACAACTCAGACTAGACAGCAAATTATGTGAAGCATCCAACTCCAAATGAAATGACAAATGGAAATTATATGATTTTGGCAGAGGACACTGAGGTTTCTGAGTGCTGTCACCATTTTCTTGAATCAAAGTGATTTGAAGCTACATTAAAAAAAGGTAGGAAACAACAAACTCACAAGTGGCAGAAAAAGCTGTCATTAGGAAATGTCTGGGCAAACTTGACACCCAATTTGAAAAGTACATAGACAGATATGCACAAAATAATAGTATTCCAATGCTTTGTCACTAATAATATCTCAAAACACTCAAACTTTTTCCAAGATATGTTCATCCTTGTTCCGTATACAGGAATGCTCTAGTTAAATGTATTTCTGTTGTAAATATTTTTAAGAACGTGTCCTTAGTAAAAAAAAAAAAAAAAAATGGATTACAGTAGATTAAAATGGTCTAATATAATCCACTCATAAAGAGTCTGAATATGTTTTAATCTGCTTAAAAATAAATCAAGGTGAATGAATGCTACTTTGACACAGAGAATCAGCACAGGGGTTGGGACTGGGATTTGTGAGTTCCTGAATCCAGTGCTTTAAAAACCAGGGTTTTTTTCCCTAGTAAAGTGTGCTTGGTACTGTATAGACTAATTCAAGTATTTTTCTACTTAGTGTAAGGATATAATTTTTATCATGTTTTCTTTGAATAAGCAGAGGGTCAGTGCAGGTTTCAAGCTTTTTTTTTTTCACTTAGCTGGTACTTTTCTTGTCAGTTTTTCGATAAATTTCCTAACCCGACACCTTTGAGACTTTACGCTGCATCTGGTTAGTTTACAGTTCTTCAGGAAATTACCTTGCTAAATATCTGAGCCCTCAAGAGGCTGGTCTGCTGTTTTGGCAAATCACAATCCTTCATCAAATACTATGTCCTACAAAAAGCTGTGGATTATTTTATTAGGCAGTTGCAGCAGGAAGCAAAGTAGTTCTGCAGCTGAAAACCTATTTTGGCTCTATGAAAAGAACAAATCTCAGTGTCAAAGCAAGTAGGCTGAATCTAGGTCAGAGGCTTTTCTTTTTCTGAGAACATATCTGAGTTTTGCTGATGACCTTATCTTAAATTCAGATGCCCTAAAACTGCAGGTGCTTACTAGAGTCTGCAAGACTGTCAAGATAATATAAGACAAAGAAAAATTATTTAGCAGCCAAAACACCACCCACAAAATTATGTCTAGGCATTTAAAGAAAAAAAAAAAAAGCAAGACTTGGTGACTCACAAAAATTTCATTTCCCACCTCTAGCAGAGGGAGGTTGATCTAAATCATATAAGAATGTCCTGACATTTGGGGTATGAACTAAATACTTCGAGGGGAAGAAAGGGGAACACGCTCCTCTTCTAACATCCTTAAATGACCTGTGGCATTCTGAGTGACCCTGTAGTGTTGATCTAAGAGGTGAGGAGTACCCAGGTCCCAGTTCCACCTGTAAAGACAGGGACACCCCTGTACAGCCATCAGTCCATGCCCACTTGGTCACTCTGGGCTTTTCCAGGTAAAGTCAACCTGTGCGGGATGCAGCCTCAACGACAGCCACCAAGGTCAGCTTGAAACTGTGACAGCATGTCAGAGTCATGATGCTGTGACATTGTGCCTGTGCTTCTGGCCAAGTATGAACCTTCTCATGCAGTCAAAAATTATTGGGCAGAGTACTAGAAGAAAAACATAGTGATAGTTGTTGAACAGCTGGATACTAGCTCTGTCCCTCAGCTGCAGATTTCTGAAAACTTAAGAAAACATAACCCCATGCTTGCTGTGGTTTTATGTTCCTTGGGGATCTGTTCCTTGCCACCTTTGGAAACGGAACAGGGAGGCTGCAGACAGACTTTACATGGCCACTCTTCTGGTCCTACCTGAAGGAACTCTCAACAGCTCAGTCATTAACTTAGATACAATGAGACTTTCAGTTTGTCTTTGGATTACTCTTGTTTCTCTGTCCAACTTTCTACCTGTTTAAGCAGCTCCAGAGGAAGGCCACAGAGATGACCAGAGGGATGAAGCACCTCTCCTATGAAGACAGGCTGTGAAAGTTGGGATTGTTCAGCCTGGGGAAGCCCTGGGAAGACCTTATAGCAGTACTTAGCAGGGGACTTAGGAAGAAGAGGGAGAGCAACTTATTACAAGGGCATGCAGTGATAGAAGGAGAAATGGATTTCAACTGAAAGAGAGTAGCTTTAGATTAGATATTAGGTATAGAAAGAAATTCTTTACTGTGAGGGTGGTGAGACACTGCAATAAGTTGCCCAGAGAAGCTGTGGATGCCCCACCCCTTGAAGTGTTCAAGGCCAGATTGAATGGGGCTTTAAAAATCTGTTCTATTGGAAGGTTTCCTGCCCATGGCAGGGGAGTTGGAACTAGATGACCTTTAAAGTCCATTTCAACCCAAACCAATTCTATGATTCTTCACTCAGAAGTGAGGTGCACTAAAGCCACTGATGCATAATCCTAATTTCATGCTCAGTCTTTTGTACAGACTTTTTAATTGCATTATTTTTACCTGATTAGTGACCATGTGGGATATAACTTCTCTTACTATCACATTTTCAAACAAACAAATTATTTGCCAGTGATCAGAAAAACAGCAGTTCAAAGATACTCATTCTTGTTCTAAAATACCCACCACTACTAAGACTTTTATTATCTAAAGAAGGAGGAAAAACATACTTTGAAGAAGTCAAATTTGGAGAGTGCTATGGTCACAATTAGCCATAATTAGGCTTCGGTGTTCTACACCTTTTTTCCACACATTAGTGAATACAGAAAAGGATTAAGTCATAAATTACCTACTTTTCATTTGTTTAACTTTTCTTTAGCAAACTTGCCGTCTCACAGTTCCACAGGAAGTATTTATGAAACAACTGTTTCATCCACAGAGCAATGGTAATGCCACTTAACTATTTAGAAATGCTTGGAAAGCATATGGGATACTTTCATAGCTGCAACGTAAAAAGTAAGAAAGTCTCTTGCTGCATTTAAGAGTTAAACTGCATGCTTTGATTACAGGAAGACCTGCAAAATTATCCTGCAGAGCAACTAAAACATCCACCTGGTGAGTAGTTCACAGGAATCCCAGTTCCTCAGTCTAGATACTGAGGATGAAAATGCTCTGATGGAAATAGGTAAGGCTGAGGCAGACGGCCCAGCCCAGAGGACAAACCCTGGGGAGAGGCCAGACATGGGATGTCCATCACTGGTGCTTGAGGGAGAGAGGCACTGCAGGAACACCACAATCCTGAGCGATGGAAAATGAACAGGAAGAGTAATAGAGCATTGTGTTTTTTTATTGTTTATACATGGGTGTCTACAATGGCCAGTGGCCCCATTTGTCTTCAGTTTTGTTTATGAGAACCGTCAGTAAGAGGGGAAGGCATCCCAAAATTTCACTTCAGCTGACTTCAGGTACTTCACTTTGATAGCTAAGTGAGCTGGCAGGTCTCCGTAGGCCCCCTACACAGTCAGTAAAAATCAGACTTCTGCAGATGGTGATTCAGAGTAGAATGTTAATGCAGGTGTTCTTTATCACCTCCAGGGGAGAGTTTCTCTTTCCATAAGCTGCCCAGGATCCTATTCAGCTGAAGCTGCATCCATTATCTTCCTGAGCTCCCCTACCAGGCATACCTCTGTTTTCATGGATGGATTTGACATCCCATTTCTTCCTATCTTCAATCCAGTGGAGAAAATAAAATTCCTTGTAACAGTGTCTTCTCTCAAGCTCTGGTTTTATTTTATGATCCATATTTTTTCTCTTGCAATTGAACTTTACAGTCAGATCAGGACATGAGTTTGCCCTTGTAAGTCTGACAAAAGTCAGTGGGGCTCTGTAAGAGGTGCTGCAGATTTGACTCACTGAATTCTGTTCCAGCACACTGGCTTTAATGTAAGCATACTACAGGGAGATGGTATCATAAACCACAGATAGGAGCAGGTGAGAGACAAAAAAAGATTCCTAATGAGAACAGAGGAATGCTTAGAATGCAAACATCATAATTATTTACTTATATCGATAAAGTTATACAGCAGAGAGCACATGGTGAGAGAAAGAGTTCTTGGATTCAAGGCACATATTTGTATATTCAGTTATTGAAAGTATGCCATTTACATTGCTTGAAAAAGGCTGAGAAGATTGTTAAACTGGAAGCATCTTAGAGGACTCAAATTCTAAGGAAAATAGCATATATTTACACAAAAATTGCATTATCTAATATGCAAATGTCTGGAAAAGTTTCTCAGCTAGAAGCTTCATGATAACTGGACATCTGCTAAATTACAAGATCGATTTGTAAAATCAGATAATCCACAGCATACCTATTTAACGTTAAGTAACAAAAAATTGTCTTTTTTTAGGTTTTTTTTAGTTGGTTTGTCATAATAAAGTAATAGAACCACTCACTTCACACAAGCTCAGTCAAGCTTGTCTTGAAACCAGTACCACAGCAATGTTTGGGTATGTTAGTAAACCTAGCCAACCATACTGTTACATATGGCACCCAGTTTGGGCAGTGACAACCAACCATCCTTTGATTTTATTGCAACCATGATTTGCATCCTCCAGCCTAGCAGGTCAGACAAGTTTGAGCTGAGTTACAAATAAAAACAGTGTAATAACTCCCAGCAAACCGTTACAGAGTGAAGTTCTCACTTCTTTTAAATTGGGCTTAAAATGGTCTTCAATCTAATCTCTGAATCTAATTTCAGATCAGATGGCTATTTCTTTTTTCTGAAGTTTACATGAAAAATCCCACTATTTGTGATTAAAAAAATAAAATATACTAAAGTATTTTCAAATCCAACCTTTACAGTTAAAACTGTGAAAAGGAACTAGATCACTCAATGTGAGGAAGGTCATCAGAGGACATATATCAAAGCAGATTTTATTTTTCAAAACAGCAAAATGTCATGGCTTTTTTACTATCTTTTAAAATAAAATTGAGCCATTATTGATTAGAAAGACACATTATATTGTATTGTATTGTGTGTTTTTAATTGATATCCTGCATATTTAGTTTCTAATTCAGATTTTACATTAATGTAACCACTGGAAGTGAATAATTTAAATTATATTTTTCTGTCTTTAACATTATTATTAATGAGAAAATTTGAAATAATATTTTCTAGATAATCTATGGCAGATGTTTATGTATTATTTCTATGAGCAAGCAGTGAGCACTTTCTTACACCAAGTCTGAAAGGATCCAAAGCAAAAAACAGCAAGCTTTATTAAACCCTAGAAATCCTTCATCTTTTATTTATCATGCGAACTTTATGTTTCCTCAAATCATGCTGCAATGGTTGAGTGCACTGGCTCATCCTTAGAAAAAAAAACTACTTCTGCTTCAGATGTTCTATTTCTATTTAAACTGTCTCATTCCTTCTTTCTCCTCCCCATATCACTCTGTGTGTGTGGATGGCTTCTTTCACAAAAAGTTCAATAAAAAAGGCTCAGATTTAGTATATTTTATTGATCTGCAAAACACGTTTACTTAGGAGAAATACACCATTATATCTGAGGGCATGTGTCATTCCCCAGATGCACTTCCTCTCAGCATTTATATTTTATCCTTTCCATAAACAGCTTGTTTGTCAAGATACAGACTGCAAAAACCTAAAGGAACCTCATTCTTGTTTATTCATACAACTCAGAAATGAATTCGTTTATTTTAAAATTTTATACTCACAAAAGGGTGTGTAGCAGCAGAACAGTCTTGCTGCAAGAGTAAAGCAGACAATCAGAATAACAAGAAGGTAAAGTTACATTTAAATATTCTGTATTGCATCTGTGTTTCATAAAGAGAGATGGGGGTACAGGACAGGCAGCATTTAGGTGAATAGTATGGGTTATGAGAGCTCATATAGGGACATCTGCACAGATTCAAAAAATTTCAGAGCCTAATCTGCCCTTATCTACTGGAAATGTAGTACACGTACCCATTACTCCTGAGAGTACACTTCCAGAGAGAGCTCTTGCACCTTCTTATCATACAAATCTTAGTTATATTTTGCTCCCACCAAAGGTTCTGATCATGGATGATAAACTTAATTTCTGAACCTGGAAAAAGCCATTACAATAAACAGGAAACTCCCTCAAATATTCTTCTGTAAACATTGTTCTAGCAACACTTAGCTGAGTTTGATTTGCCATAACTTTTCTAGTTGTATCTAAAAGACAAATGTTAAGTCTTTTACTGTTAGAGATAAGCATAGGGATACTGCATATTACTGCAAGGAGTGACAAATGAGTGGTACTGCCTTTATTCCTGACCAGTACTCAATAGCTCTGTGTAAAACTGAATTAGCAGTCTGAGTAGGCTCCACTTGAAAACATCACTGCTAAGTAGACTATTGTTCAAAACCAATCATGTTAAGTTCCTCCCTACCTATACCAACATAGATAATCCCTTTTTGATTATATGCACTACTGTCAAAGTGCCAGGCTACCCTGATTGAAAGCTAACTTCCTCGCCTTCCAAACATAAAAGATCAAACACAGTGAATAAAATGATGAATGAGACGGACTGGAAAGGGAACCTGAGTCATTTGTGAAGAATATAGGCATTATTTTCCTATCTCATTCAAATGCCAACTGCTGGCTTTCAAAGAGATTGTTTCAAAGCAACTCTCTCATGTTAGCCATACCCCAAAATGTAGGTAATACTGTGTTATTAAATGATACCTCATAGTGTACATCTCTCTCTGCTCCAATCCTCTTTGAGGGAGATTGTTATGAACCTTTTGTAATAAACCACAGCCATTCAAAACAGAGACAAAAAATTAAGTTAATGTTAATAATGTTTTCTGGAAATTTGGGGGAAGATGGTTTTACTTGTGCACTAAATTAGATAGAGCAGTACATTATTTATGGCAGGTGTTTTTTAGATAAATACTAATAAGTTTTTAAATTATAATGGTGTTTTTCTTCTCACATGAGGAAAAGAAACCCACTGCAAATTATTAAAAGTGGCATATGGGCCAGAGAAAGGCTCACCATAGGGCTTTTTTCTTTTCCTTATGTTATCACTAGTATCTCCTAAAGCATAAAGGAAACAAATATAAAAATCCAGATAGCAGAAAGAAAGTAAAAAAATATTTAAAGGACATTCAATAATTAAAGCTATTGATACAAAAAGTATTCACTGCTTGTTCTTACATGTAATATGTAAACGTCTGTATACACAAAATCTAGAAGATATTCAAAATTTACTCATTAGCAACAACATTAAATATGATGCTGCATATTTCAGAGAATACACAAACTCTCCTATAGAAAATCTTTCCTATAGCTTTCATTAGATTCACTTTTCTGAAAGTTTTATATCTCCATCTCAATTAGTTCATGTTGAATCTTCTCAAATGAGTATATTTGCAGAAAGCAGGAAGAACAGGAAAGCAGATGGATGAGAGCAATCTTATAGAAAACTACCCCACATTTTTAAAACGGGAGAAACACATGCAGCCTAGACCCAAATGAGTTTTGTAGGTTCCTGGCTTATATGTATAAATAGTATGGGCAAAACTATGTCAGACAGGAAGGAAAATGAGTAGGTTAAAACAAATGAAAGAAAATATAGTGCCACATATTTCCTGCTTTTCTTATGTTATGGTAACCAGAATTGGATGCAAATTGAGATTTTCAGAGAAGATTTTAGCTTCAGTCAAATTCAAATTAAAGTGAAAATATGAAATATTAAAATCTCCATGGAGAGAGAAGTTCATAAATAGACAGATTTAAAAAAAAAAGGTCTAGTGGACACAGACCTATATGTCAAGTATCCAAGTGACTTGGTTCAGAATTATGTGAATCAGAACAAAGCACCTTGCTTTGATTTTTTTTCTAATGTGAAATGCAAGCATTCTAAATGTGCAATTTCAGGTGGTCATTTTTACGTCTAATTGCATCCCAATAGAGACTTCTCTCCAGATGCATTTTAAATATTAGAGTGAGCCAGATGTATTTTAAATATTAGAGTGAGTCAGATGTTGAATGGCGGTGTGTAGAAAATTCAAATTTGATATGGCAGAACCACTCAGTTAAAAGCAATAAAATCAGTGCTCTTGAGAAAATCTGATTGTTATAATGACCCCTTGACAAAAATATGCAGCTTGTGCAAACCACATTTTTATGCAATCTTCAATCATATAGATCAAGAATTAGACTGTACATATTAATAAAATTTTGCAATAAAAGAGAGAAAGATTTGCTGAAGAACAGCTGTATATGAATGGTATTCATCTAGATATATCTACATCTGGGTTTATTCTGGGAAACCTGGTCAGGTACAAATATTCCAAGAGTTCTGTTTTTGGATACTCCAATCACAAGAGAAAAGGCCACCCATGGACAGCTAGTTCAGAATAATTGTTTCACATTGATATTCCAGTTCAATCTGGAATACCACTACATGCAGATAAGCACTTTTCTTACCAAGACAGATTAAAATAGACTGTTCCAGCTACCCCCAGAACAAAGGGAACACTCTTCTACAACAGAGAATCTGTGTTTGGCCATGAGGTACTTATAACACCTCCAGAATATTTGCTCTAGGGCAAATGAAGGATACAAGGTCCTAAAACATGACAGGTCCAATTTATGTTTTTACTTTAATTCAAATTTTTTTACTGAAGAATGGGTTAGGGCATGCTTTATAAAATCTGTTATTTTTCCCTTGAATGTCTATCAAACACAACACTAGACGTTACCATATTATGTGCAATTTCTTGTATTCTTTCCAGTGTAAGACTTACATAAAATATTTTGTAATTTAAGTTACCAGAAATCCCTTCACAATATACTGCAGCATAAGCATTTATGAGTTGTGTTGATTCTTGAGGGAGAAACATGGAAACTAAATTTTGATGACAAATAAGCAAGTTCTTCTTTGCATCTGCTCCTTGACATATTTCTACTAGCTCTTTTGATAACAAAGAAAAAGTGTGGAAATAAGTTCGTCTCATTTAAGTGCATCAGTTTTCTTTTGTATGCTCCCTCTAAATAATTGTTTCATTATTCTCATCCTATATAAGGAAGACCAGCTTTCTATCTGAAAGAAACAGAAGCATGCGAGGCAGCCCACTAATTCATCAGAGAAGTCATCCTCTTTAGCACCTATTATCACATTAGTAACATAGCGCTACAATCAACAGTTACAAACGTGTCCAAATTTAGTTCCTTCCTCTGCTGCATTAAGCACCAATATCTACTGAAATAACTGTCACCATCAGTATTAAATAATTACATAAATACTACAACATTGAGTTTTAAGCATTTTAGTGAGACTAATATAAGGTAACAGGGCTTATGACAACAGTTGAGTTTGCAATGCTAAACAATTTTCAGAGTTGGTGGAGTTATGTTATTACGACTGGGAATACCTTCTTTGCAAGACTATTTTCCCTTTTGAGGCAGTTATAATCCAAATATTCAAGTATAACATTAATAATTTCCCTAATGTTGAAGTTTCAGAAAGTTTTAAACCTCCCTGTAATTGATTTTGCACATTTATTTTTCAGTTCTAAAGGTTCTACATCTGTATTAGCTCATGGTGTTACGACAATAAAGGAAAAGTTATAATCTGAGAAGACATTAACAGCAGAAATCAATACACGGAAAAAAAAAGAAAATCTTTTCAATAACCGTGAAGCATGGTAAATCTAATAACTTTTTATATAAGCACATCAGAAATCTACTGTCAATAACACATAGTTCAAAAGTATATGAGACATCAAAAATGTATAGGATATTACACCAAAAGCAAGGAATTTGGAAGGAAAAGTTATAACTACTTCCCATTCTAGGTCTGCAAAAGCAGATGACCTGCTAACCTGTCAAAGAACACAAAAAAGCATAAGCCAAAACTTATGTGGGCTTCCTAAAGCCTCCGCAATTGTTGTAAAAATGAGAACTTGATTTGTTTTCCTCTTCATTGATCGTGACACACTGAATTAAATCAACAGTGTCCTCACATACCCTATTTCTCTAGTCCCCACTATCTTGGCATAAAATTTTGGTACCTCAGTTAGTGCGTGTCCTCAGTCTGCATTAAACCTACCTTGTCATTTAGCACTGCACATCTACAAAATTTTCCCCTGCAGTTTCTTTTACTGTCAAATCACACAAATTGATGTAGTTTCCTAAGTTAATATGTTTTTAGACCTATCACGTGATGCCAAACCAGTGAAACAGGTCATGATTTCATCATCATAATGCAGGAGGAAAGAGTCTGACCTCAGTGACTAGGTCAGTGCTGTGAGCAGGAGAGACCAGCAACTGAATTCTGAACAGCTACACATAACAGAAGCAAAATAATTATTCACTGTAGATTTTAATAATATGTGTGTCTTAGTCCTAAGAATGTCAGTTGCATACTGTTGTTATTGATATTACCATGTTTCCAAATTGTGTTATGACTAGAGCATCTGACTTGGGCAATTCCACTAATTTTGATCACAGTCCATCTCTGGTTCATAATTTCACACTTTTATCTGTTCCAAGAATCGTTGCTCTAACGAAATAGACAAATAATATAAATATAAATATAAATAAAAATAAATATAAATAAAAGTATAAAATACATTAGAATAGTATACCTCATGAGATCCTCAGAGCCTCTAGCAATCAGATGATTCCCACAT